>CM019148.1:208250480-208753330 GCA_009733165.1 Naja naja | reverse complement strand
GAACAAGAATAATTCACAAACTCACAGTACTGAAGAATAGCAACTGTGATAGTAATGGTGGAATCCTGCTAGTAATCATTTTGTCAAAATTTGGATGACAGAAACTATAGCTTTTGGAAATAGCCTTTAATGTTATTTATTTCCCTCCTACATTTTTGCTGCTATTTTGCAATAGCCAGCAAAACCATGGTAACACTGTGAGCAAGTCTAAATACCATATCACCTCTGTTTAAATCTTGCCTTAACAAGAAAAAATATGAGTAGTAGTCCATAGAATAAATAATTTAAGGACACAACTTCTGACATTATGACATTTTCCTTTTTTTCTTCTTAGGATGTTTTTGTGCTTTGTTGATTTATTTCACTGTCGGTATAATACAGGATTTACAGAAGCAACTAGTCATTTGACAACCTTTCAGGTATTTAAAGACAATGATTATATTATTCCTGAGTCCCTTCTTCTCCATGCTAAATATATTCATTGCTTCTAGCCAATCCTTGCAGATTTTTCTTTCTTTCTTATCTTTCTGTCTTAACCCATCATTTTAACTGTTTTCCTTTAGACATTCTCAATTTTTCTTCTTTCTAAAATGCGGTATCTGGAACAGCACACAATATTCTAGAGGTAAAATCTTTGATTTTTTTTTCTTATCCAAAAGCAGGCCTTTGCATTGGTCACTGTATGAATTACCTTGCTGGATTTTGTTCCCGCTTGCCATAATCATCATCAATGTTGCTGCTAATTAAAGCCTTTGCTATCCCTATATATCTTTTGTCATCTGCAAAATGGAAAATCTTATTTTTTTAAAGCTCAATTAACATGCTTATAAATACATTGAACGGGATGGGGCCTAGAACAATGCCCTCCAGTACATTGTTCAACATCTCTTTGAAGCTTGACATAGAATCATGGATGGACTCCTGTGGATACAGTCATTCACCTAGTTCTGTATCCTTTACCATAGCCTAATTCACATTTTGCCACCTTCTGTAATAGAATCTCATGAGAGACAGTGTTGAGTAGTTCTTGAAATCATTTTGAATGGGTACAAATGAAGATAACAATGAAATTAATTTACCACTATTCCCTGTAAGGCCATATTTTCTGTATGATCAGAAAACCAATAAAACAGTGAGAATAAATATACTGAATTCTATGGACTAGATGCTGCTACCAGTTAACAAAACATTAGCGCCATATCAGGAATCTGTTTCCAGCTGCTATTGATTTATTCAGCAACCTTGCATCTGGGGGAAAATATTTCCAAAATAGACCCAAATTATTTTGCCATGAAACATTGATGCGTACAATGTCTCCAGGCTAGAATGTGCCAAGCCCCCTTCCTGTTTAATTGGTGCTACAAATTTTAATTCAATTTCAATACTTAACTGGTCTCTCGGTATCCATTATGACATTGTCACCTACCACTGAAGCACTACTGATGAGATGTTGTTTAAAACAGGCATTTCAAAAGCCCATGGGATTAGTTAGGTCAGAAATTATGCACTGTGCTTCATTACCATATTACTGGAATTACATGCAGTCTAAACATTGTGTTTTTCCTCATATATATAATCACATCACGTTAAAGTTTGATTCCAGGAGACTTAGCTAATTAGTTTTCATCATCTTCACCTTATGTTTACATTGCCTCATTTCTGCTGCAAGTCTCATGTCAGCATTTTTCAAAAGAGTTTGTCGTATGGAATTAACCCTCACTTTGCTAGTTGCTTTCAGAGAATTGTGTGTATTTGCTTCAGAGTCCAGTTTCTTTTCCCAACCTGTCATTCTCCAGGTGAGTTTGATCACAGCTTTCATAATTACATTAATCAGGTTGCTTTGGAATTATGGACATTATAATCAACATATCTAGAGATTATCTGGCAGGGTAGATGTTCTGATTGAAGTCATGTCTGCCTATCTTAGTCTACAATGCACTGCCACATACATATGGTATTCAGTTCATAATTCACCTCCAGCAACTTTTCTGGTATGCGTATAGTGAGGTAGTGAAATAAAATAATTGATTTTCATCTATTCCATTATACCTTTATTGTCCTCGCATCCCTTAGATTTGCTTGGGAGAGTTGGAAAACAGTATGGAACATGATGGTCTATAGGTTCTCTTGATGCAACACCTTCAGTTATAATAATATTTTTGTATTATTTACTCATAGCTGATACTTACATGACCAAGTTTTTGTTTTACAGGCCCTGCTTTAAAGAAAGAAAGAAAAGAAAAACAGTTAACAAACCAGGAGGCTAGAACATCATTGAATAACTGGCATATTACACGGTGCAGCAGAATAGATTTGAAAGACTGCATTTACAGGTGGTCCTTGACTTATAACTGGTTGCTGAGCAACCATTTAAAGTTACAATGGACTTACTTGCAAACCTGGTTACTTACAACCTGGTTCCGAAATTCAAAAGGCCCACTTGTGGTCACATGACTCTATTTCAGACACTTGGCAACCAGCCTGCATTTACGGCCATTTGCAACATCCTTTTATCACATTTACATTTTTCCAAAAGCTGGTATTTATTTCGCCCCATGGCAAACAATGAATTTGCTTAACATTGCAGTGCTGACTTAACAACTTTGAATTCACTTAACATGATGATTTGCTTAATAAGTGCTACAAAAATTGTTGTAAAATCACATTGGTTATTTAATGACCCACTTTAAGACTGTCACAGCCTACAACCATAATGGGCGGGCTCGTCTACAGTTGTAATTCTAGGATTATCTGTACTTCTCCCCATGATAAGAATAGAATACAGTAGAACAGAGTAGAATCTTTATTGTCACTTTAAATATACACTAATCAGCATATATTAAAATGAAATTTTGTTGCATTCAGCTTTCAAAGTATAACCATTATGCATATACCCAAATACACACACATATATGACACAGAGAAACATCACAGTCTAGTTTGAATAGTGTAAAAAAAGAATCCCGCGAGTTTACAAGACGGATGGAGTAAGAAACAAAGCTGTTACAGAATCTAGTAGTCCTGCTTATAGATACCTCCAAAACCTCCTGCCAGAGTGCAGCAACAGCAACAGGCTGCGAAGTGGGTGTGTGGGGTCTCTAACAAGGCTTCGAGCTCTAAGCACATAGCGCTTATAAGCAGCATCTTGGATAACAGGAAGAGAGCTACTGTAGTATAGGGCAGTGTTTCCCAACCTTGGGAGCTTTAAGATGTGTGGATTCCAATTGTCAGAATTTTCCAAGGTGGTGAAACGTTTTATAAGAGTTAAGCTATTAAGTTAAGGTTAGAGACACACACACCGCAGTTATCAAAACCAGCAAAGAATGAGTGTGGGCCAATCACTTTCATTCTGGCATATTTTCCAGCTTGTTGTAGGGATTAAAAGGAAAAGAGAGCCTTACTGAACCAATTTCAGCTCCCCGAGAGAGGGCTGGATGTAAACCTAACTAAAACAAACAATAATTCATTTATGGAGGAAGCATTAGAATGGGGCACAATTCACATAACAAATGTCTTGCTTAGCAACAAAAATTTAGGGCTCAAATGTGGTTGTAAGTCAAGAACTACCTGTATCATTTGTATAAAATGGGTGAAACAGTACATATGTAGAAAAACCATTGTTAAAATCAAGTTGCTAATATGATAGCATTAAAGGCAAGAGATCAAGTATTGCTTCTTTCCAAATACTATTTGTTGAGATGCTGTGAAAGTAATCAGAATTACTGTTCTAAAGTTTTTTTTTTTAAAAATCCCAACTGTATTACATGTGCGCGTTATTTACAGTATATTTTCATTGTTGGTTAAATTGCTTGTCAGTTTTCTGACACAGTAATTAGATTATGGTAGATCAGCCTCACTTGATGAGAAGCAAATGTTCAGACTCTGATTGCTTATTTAAGCAAATTAGTTTGGATTGGAAATAAAATGTTGGTGCTGGCTTACACTTTAAAATAACAGTGAGGAAACATGCAACAAAACCTGTAGTTCTTGCAGTGCTACAACAACTCCGCAATGAATTTAGGAAATCTTATTGCCAAATTAAGCTTCTCTGGTAATGAACAGCACATCCAGAATGGTTTAAAACCAGATCTTCTTAACAGATTTGGTGGGGTGGAACTAGGCCAGCGCCATACAATTATTTTGTCCATTTGCCAAGCAGCCACGTCAAAAATAAATGTATTCATATTTCTATGTACAGGCATATATACATATATAACATTGAGCATGGGGTCCCCAGGTGGCACCCAACAGAACAGTATTGCAGCCACTCCTTGAGCTAGAGGAGCGCATAGACGGGCGCATAGACAGGGCCTCCTCAGGGTGCCGTCCGGCTCAACAATGTCGCGAGGGACTCGGGAGAGCCTATTCTGTGGCGGCCCCCACTTTATGGAATCTCCTTCCACTGGAGCTCCAGCTTGCTCCTGATCTCCAGACCTTCCACCACGAGCAAAAGCTGGCTGTTTTACAATCTGGGCTATGCTGACTCCTTGGGTTTTCTTGATTTTAATCTTTGGGAGTTTTAATGTTAATTCGGCTTAGTTTGTTTAATATGCTTTTTAGGTAATTTATTGTTGTATTTTCTTTAATCTGGAGCCGCCGAGTCCTTTGGGAGAGGGGGCGGCATATAAGTCAAACAAACAAACAAACAAACAAACAAATAAATAAATAAATAAATAAATAGAATGTGGCGATACTTCCTGACTCCAGTTTTGGCTTGCTCTAGGCAGAGATAGTAATGCCAAGGCCTGTGAGTTTGAAAAGTCAACCAAGAGTGGCTAATAGTTAGAGGTATTTAGAGATATTTCTTGAGAAAAGTACTCCACTCCTCTACTCATAATAGAAACCCTTATGCCCCCAGGCTTGAAATGTTGGGCTTGGACAATCTGGAACTGGGCCGCCTGCGGTCTGATCTAAGCATAGTACACAAAATTGTCTGCTACAACATCTTGCCTGTCAACCACTTCTTCAGCTTCAACCACAACAATACATGGACAAACAATCAATACAAACTCAAGGTAAGCCACTTCAAACTCAACTGCAGAAAATACAATTTCAGCAACAGAGTGGTCAATGCCTGGAACGCCCTACCCGACTCCATTGTTACAGCCTCAATCCCTCACAGCTTCAACCTCAAATGTGGACTTTGCCCCATTCTTAAGAGGTCCGTAAAGAGAGCGTGCCCCTGGGAGGGGCATCGGGTTTGGCCCAGGAGTTCATGGCTTCCATGGCAGCCATGGGCCTGGCCCAGCTAATACAGGGCCCAGCACGCGAGGGGGCAACATGCTCGACCTTGTTTTTGTCTCGGAGCAGTGGCGTAGTGATCTGGGGGTGGACAGTATTAATGCCCAACCCGTTGCATGGTCAGATCACTATCTCCTATGGCTGGTCTTCCAACAAGCTGCCCCACGCTGCTGGGATGAGGAACCGCTGAGATGGTTCCACCTCAGACGCCTGATGGACCCTGAGAGGTTCCAGGCAGAGCTGGGGTTTCTGCCCGCCTCCCTTATCCACAGCTCGCCGAGGTGCTGGCAGCTGCATGGCAACAGGCTGCCTCGAAGCCCTCACCGGGTTGTCCTCTTTACGCCACTTCGTCGCAGATCCCAGGTGGCTCCCTGGTTTACAAAGGAGCTCCAGGTGATGAAGCGACATAGGAGGGGTTTAGAGAGCAGGTGGAGGTCAACCCGCTCCGAATCTGACCAAACCCACTTGAGAGCCTATATTAGGACTTACCTGGGAGCTTTGAGGGCAGCGAGGAGGGCTTACCTCTCCTCGTGAGCGTCTGCAGATAATCGCCCGGCCACCCTGTTTAGGGTCACACGCTCCCTCTTACATGGGAGCGGTGGTAGACCCTCTGCGGGGCAGGACTGAGGAATTTGGACAATATCTATCGGATAAGATTGCTCGGATCCAGGAGGGGTTGAGCTCTAATTTGCAGCGGTCTGAGGAGGGAGTCACAGAGAGTCTGGCCGATGTCATCTGGGCTGAGTTTGATCCTGTTTCTGAGGATGAAGTGGACAGGATTATGCAACGTCTGAGTTCCACCACCTGTTTATTGGAGTGTCCTTCCTGGATAGTTTATGCCTCCAGGGAGACCACACGCAGCTGGCTCCGGGCAGTTGTTAACACCTCACTGAGGGAGGGGTCCTTTCCTGCTGCCTTGAAAGAGGCGGTGGTGAGACCCCTTCTGAAGAAGCCTGCTCTGGACCCAGCCGTTTTAAACAACTTCCGTCCAGTCTCCAACCTTCACTTCTTGGCGAAGGTTGTTGAGAATGGTGGCTCAGCAGCCTGCTTCCTGGAGCGGACTATCTAGATCCATATCAGTCAGGCTTCCGACCTGGGCTGCGAGACGCATTGGTCAGCTGCTGATGGATGATCTCTGGAGGGCTGGGACAGGGATTTTCCTCTGTCCTAGTCCTGTTACATCTCAGGGCTTTTGATATCATCGACCATGGTATCCTATTGCGCGCCTTGGGGGTTGGGAGTGGGGCACTGTTCTGCAGTGGTTCTCCTCCTACCTCTCGGCGCCGCAATCGTGTTGGCAGGAGGGCAGAGGTCGGCCCCGAGGCACTCACATGTGGGGTCCTCAGGGTCGGTCCTCTCCCCCTCCTGTTCAATATCTATATGAAGCCGCTGGGCTGAGATCATCCATGGCTTTGGGGTGAGGTATCATCAGTACGCTGATGATACCCAGTTGTACATCTCCACCCCAAACCAAATCAGTGATGCCCTCTCTGTGATGACCCAGTGTCTGGATGCATGATCTGGATGGGCAGGAATGGATGCAGCTCAAACGGCTAAGACTGAGTGGTTTGCGTACAGGCATCTCGCCCAGCCAGTTGATTCCATCTTTGGTCATGGGGGAGAGGTGCTGCCCCTGTGAATAGGGCCTGGAACCTGGGAGTTCTCCTGGATTCACGGCTTGGTTTGGAGGAGCAGGTGGGAGCCGTGACCAGGGGGCTTTTGCCCAGGTCTGACTGGTTCACCAGTTGCACCCTGTATCTGGACCGAGATGCCCTTGCACAATCACTCATGCACTTGTGACTTCCGACTAGACTACCTACTGCTCTCTTTAGGACTGCCCTTGCATACCATCCGGAGGCTTCAGCTGGCAGAAATGCGGCGCTGGGCTGTGATGGGAGTTTCCGATACTCCCATGTTACACCCTCCTGCGAGCTGCATTGGTTACGGTTGCCCTCGGGTGAGATTCAAGGTGTTGGTGTTAACATTCAAAGTCCTTTATGATATGGGTCCAGGGTACTTGTGGGAGAGCTCTCCTGCCAATATCAAATACCGACGCCCTGTGGGTGCAACAGACGGGACTCCTCGGGTGCCGTCGGCAGACAATGTCGGCTGGCGGTGCCCGGGAAGGCCTACTCTGTTGCGCCCTCGCCTTGTGGAACCAGCTCCTCTGGAGCTCCGTTTGGCTCCTGACCTTCCCTTCCACGATCTGAAGACCTGGTTGTTTGAACAGGCCGGCTGGACTGACCTCTGGGTTTTTTAATTATTTAATTTTAATTGGGTTTTAAAGATTGGGCTTGTCAATTTAATTCTTTTTTAAATATTGTTTGTATCATTGTGTTTTATTGAGTCACCGAGTCCTCACAGAGGGCGGCATACAAGTCCAATTATAAATATAAATAAATAAAATAAATAAGCGCACCAACGTGCCTACCATCCCTGTCTTACTGTCCTCATTTATCTGTATTTACTTCCTTTGTTCATGTTTATGTTCAGAGGCTAATATTTGGAATAAGACTCTCCTGCTCAAGAAGGGGGTTGGACTAGATCAGTGGTTCTTAACCTGGGCGATATCACCCCCCAAGGGGTGATTTTGTTTTTCAGGGGCGATGGAATGAAAAGGGGTTGTGGGGCAAAGGAACGGATGGGGGGCGATATGGGGGCGATGGAGCAAGATATATTGGGGGAGAGAGAGAGAGAGAGAGAGATCTATATGGTGATAGGTAGGTAGGTAGACAAAAGACAGACAGGTAGGTAGATAGGCAGGAAGGCAGGCAGGCAAACAGACAGACCTTTTGGATGGATGGACAGGCACCCGTTCAGGTGCGGAACAACAGTCAATGGGGTGAGCCTGCAGGTCGGCACTGACGCTCTGTCAGCTTCTTAGCTGGCCCCAAGGGGCCAGCAGAGGGGTGCTAAGAGGCGACAGGGGAGCGTTCGAGGTACCGGCCGGCCCTGCAGGTTCACCCATTGACTAGCACTGCTCAGAGCTGGCGCCTCCAATGCGGAAGCAGTGGCACGTTACATGCTACCACAGCTGCGTTCAACGCGCCACCTCCTTGCCGCCTCTTAGCGCCCCTCTGCTGGCCCCCTTGGGGATGCTAACAGGTGGCAGGGGGGCGATTATGTTGGGGGAGGGGGGCAATGACAACTTCCTCAATGGCTCAAGGGGGCGATTCTTTCAAAAAGGTTAAGAACCACTGGACTAGATGACCTCCAAGGTCCCTTCCAACTCTGTTATTCTATGTCTATGTCATACCTACACTTGTTATCTTGCACATGTTTGACAAATAAATAAATAAATAAATAAATAATAGCAAAGCCATTATCTCAAGGATGGTAAACATGCTATGCCATGATGTCAAATATTGCCTCTCCTGCCAGAAACCACTACTTTCTTTTAGTGCATAATGGAGACCTTTTAGGGCATAATGGAGACTCATGATGCACATTGCTTGATTTCACTGTTGCAATGGTGTTGAAATATTTCTTCTTTCCTGAAGGTCTATTCCTGTAATGGAATGTGTGGGTGACCTTGGGGAGTGAGGTGAAGAGATGCTGCCTAGAAAACAATCAGACAAGAGGGGCAGGAGCACTTAATGGATTAACAGGCAAAAGAAGAAACTTAGGAAATATCTGTCCTAATGGATCAAGCAGTTAAAAGTGGCAGTGGGAAGTTTGTGCTTCCAGACTGGCAAGATTCTGTTAATGAAGCGTTACAATAAAGTGTCTGGTTTACCTGGGAGGACTAACAATGCCAAATTATAGCAAACCACTCTGATTATTTTCAGATTGATATTTTTATAACCGATGTCCAGTCATTTTGGAAAAAGATTGGAAATAAAAGAACAAGGGAAGATGGGGAGGAAATTCCTTTTGAAGAAGCAATGGCATTGCAAATACCCCTGCACTAAATCATTAACCACAATTTACATACCATGTTTACATATTCCTGCATTTGCAAACAGTTGTGTTGATTGAACTACAATATTGTTCAATGGTTTTGTTGTTTAGTCCAGTGTATTGAACATCATGATGTAAGACTTGATGGAGAACATGGGACCCCCATATAATGTAAACATTAGCAGACATAAATAAAGCCATATTTAAGGTGGCCACAGAAAATGCTGGAAGCCATTACAATTACAGATAAATTGCACAAAACATAGTCCTGGCAGGGAAGGAACTAAGCTATAAGGAGCACAAACTGTGCAAGAATTAGAAACAAGCTCTCTGTTCAAACTTCTGTCTAATACAATTCTTAAAGAAGCGAGAAAGAAGCGATAACTATGTATTATAAAGGACAAGACTGTTCTTATCTAAATCAACCACTGTGTGTTCCTAACAAGGTATGCAGGAAAAGGTAATGAAATGTTTGAAAACCAACATGATAAATTGCTTGAACACCCTATGATCACTGATCGATAAATTTCAAAGCTCTCTTCAGCAGTTGGTTTTATTGCATTTAACAACAGGAAAGTTTTCCTTCTGAACAGCTATCACCTCCTACCATAATTACACTTACTACATTATTTGATGGGGTCAATTGATTCTAATGCTACTGTTATTACCCCAATAAAAAGCAGACAGTGTCTTTATTGGTACTTGTTAGTTAATGACTTTGTATGATCCAGTCTGGCCAAGTTTGTTACCAATAACTATCTAATGCAGGGCTGTCAAACTCCCGGCCTGCAGGCCAGATGCGTCTTGTGCTGCCCATGCCCACACCCGGTTTAGCAAAGGGGTGACGTGAGTTTAACAACCCTGATCTAATGAATCGAAAAAGCAGATCCTTTTCTAGATTCACTACTAAGGTAGGGAAAAATGGACAGTTTCACTGTATGAGAGTGCATGTGCAAATGTATGCTTATAAGTATGCCTGTATGTGTATATATAGATACATGTGTCCTTGTCTACCAATTGCTCTTCAGCGACTGTTCAAACTTACATTGACAAGCAAAGTCAATGGGGAAGCCAGCAGGAAGGTAGAAGTTGCAGTCAATTGAGGTCCTCATTTAATGAACCTTACAGTCCTCACTTAATGACAACAACTGTGACTGTGATAGCTAATGGCACATTCACATAGTTTTCCAATCTACAACTGTGTCACATAACAACAGAATTTCTGATCCCAATTAAGCATTTGGGGCAGGGGTGAGGACTACTTGTAGATATAGGTATGATTTATATAACTGCCCAATCTCATGGCTATGACTCAGCAACATGTAAGGACTAAAACAAACCTGAAAAAGTAATGATCTACATAATAAATGTTTGAGGCCACAAATGTCAATATTATCACACCATATCAGTCCTCTGCAGGATGATGGTTACTTCACTAAAGGTTATAGACTATAATGTACCACACAGGTACAATGCAGATTAATATTTTTTTTACATCCCAATCTAGGACTTAAAGAATACTAAGCCCCAAATCATCTAGTAACTTCTATGCCTAAAGGAAGAGTAGAACCTGGGTTTACACACATACACACACATCTCTTTCCCTCTTTCACATCCTCCCTACAGTACACACAATAGCACAATTGATGCTATGGGGTTGAAGAAACTCTCTAGTCTCTTAAGGAAAGCCTTTGCTTTTGAATGCAGATTAAATAATGTGCACTCACCAATAAATAATGTAAACAGAAAGAATTTCTTTCATTGCTTTGTAGAACTATTAACTACTGGATACCCTGATTTGCATACAAGAGACCCAAACATCTGAAGGTCACTGGAGTGAATGCTGCTATACATCAGTGTAAAAATCAATACAGCTAATGGTGAAAGGCAAATTAATATCAGGAGAGCCTCACTGTTTCTGGAATAATTATGTTGAAATAATCAGCATTTGCTGCTAGAGAATAAGGAAGCAGAACACCCCCCTATGACCCCACATTCACCAGCTTATCCAAGTAAGCTAATTATCTCCAAATATTCCCTGCCCTATATCCCATTCAACCCAGTAAAAGATCAGTTTCCTTTGAAGCCCAGCAAAGCATATTCCACATCGTCTTATGCAAAGCAATGACCTTACTGATTCAAATGCAAAATTCACCGGGACAGTGTTCTGTAGAAAGATTTCATTTCCACTGAGGCAGAAAAGTATTTGCCAGTTTCTCATAATGGCTCTGCTATAAACAACCTGGATTCTAATCAGCATGAAGATAGAATGGCAATAAGGTTCTAGTTGAGGTCTTGTCATCTGAAACATTACCTATCCCCCTCCCCCATATACGTCTATTTCAATAAAATCTCAACTACATTTCAGGAAGAAAGCGAAGGGAATAACTTTCTACTCATTTTAATGTCAAAAATGTGATGCGTTTAGCAGCATCTACTTTACCTGAGAACTGCAGATGTGCAACCAAGGCACAAAGGTTCCATCATTTATGTTATTTCCAGCAAAAATGAAAAGTGCTCAATTCTCTGAACTGGAACTGGTCCATCAATTTCTCCCAGCTCCTACACTTCCTTTGCTATCATTACTATGGCATATCCCTTCTGGGATGCCTTTGCTTCTTTCTGTCAAAAGTAATTTGTCCCCTTAATGGAAATATATAAAATTTGTATTGGTATTATAAGTTTAAATGAAAGGTCCTCAGAACGTTTTATAAATGACATTTCAAGAAAATGCCCACTTGGGGTATTTTCAAATACCTTGGTTCAGCGTTATTTAGCCAAAAAAAAAATGTCTGTGGATGAATGGAAGTCTTTTTAACATATTGTTCTTTGTTTTTAATATTTATTTAGTCAGATAGCAAGAACTCCAAGAAGTAAGGCAGTAACAAAAGTTTACAGGATTTTTTTTTTAAATTTAGAGATAGTGAGGTTTACAAACAAAATTAAGTGCTTTAAGCTTAGAAAAGGTTTAACACACCTATTTTTGCCTCAAATCCTGTTGAAAACAAGGGGGGACATGCAGTGCTACTGAATTTTTTGGTCAGGACAATCAATTTTTCATACTCCAGCAAATGTTCATTATTGCATAAAATATTTATCTATATACTACTAAAACTCTGGTGTCTGTTTGATAGTTTCTATCCTTCATGTGGGCAAAAGCGCTGCATCATAGGACAAAGCAAAGGTACAGCAGATGGGCTAACTTTATCAAACCATGGGACCCAGTATTTTTGAGGGAATGAAATTTGGGGGTTTTCTTTTCTGCTTCAGCTACAGTGTCATGCCATGCTGCCATACTCACGTGATCCTCCTTTTCAACGTCCACTGACAACTTCTCACAAGTCAGTGGGGAACCCGGAAGGAACTGATATGGTTGCTGACATTCCTTGCAGGGAGAAAGTCAGTGGAGAAATAGTGCACCCTTCACCAGTTCCTCTGTGCCCTCATTATGTCGACCACTCACACACTTCTTCACTCGGTCCTTCAGTCCTCTGCCTGGCAGCAGCCACTTACCTACTTGCTAAAAAGAAGAGGGGAAGGAAGGGAGGGAGAGAGGAAGAAAGGAAGGCGTTTTCAACACACTCTGCCAGTTTCTCACAAGGAAACTCAATGGGGAAGCCAACAGGAAGTCAGAAGTCACTCCTGCTCCTACTGTATTTTGCGCAGCCATGGTTATTCTATTTCTCTGCTTAAGGAAATATTTCTGAAATGTTGTCTAGTAATAACAAAAAATAATGTTCCAATCCAATATATTTACTCAAAAATAAGGACAAACGGTTTAAGTATGTCTTCTTCCTAGTCTCTGATTTTAAGATTAGAAAGTATCTCCACTATTATGAAAGTATTGTTACAGATTAGGTAGCCACCAAGTTAAGTATTTTATTGCAGCAGTTTTAATAGTTTCAGTAATAGAAACCTAGAATCAGTTGATACTACAATTCTACAAAACAATATAAATAGGCAGAAATCTACCGGTAGGTAATAATCTAGAGGAAATAAAATGATCCATGAAAGGGGAAGGTTAATATTTGGCTTAGTAGTGTTCATTTCCTTCAAAGAAGATTAATAAAAAATTGTGATGAATAAACCTTTCCTTTCCTCTATGGATAGCTTCTTTCCACTCATAGAAAACTTGTGAGCACCTGCTGAACCTTTCTTACAGGATTCCTTATAATAAACAGATATTTCATATCAATATTTAAATCCTATTTCTTCTGTATGCACAAATATTATGGTGGGTGGGGATGTCAGACTCCACAATATCAAACATCATATAGTAACCATTTATAGAAAATGATAGACAACTGTATTCTTAACATGGTAATAAAACTACTAACACTGTCAGAAAGACTGACAATGCTTAAAAGATATTTCTACAACTGACACCAGGATTACAGTGTTAGGTTGCATCACCCCAACCAGAAGACATAAAATGCTTTTCAATATCTTACTGTCATCCTGGTTTTAAACATTAGCTGTCTACTAAGGCAAGAGAACAAAAGGATTGCCAACTGTTTCTGGCATTGTCATCCAAGGTTATTTCCTTACTGCTGATACAAATTATTTTTTGGTGAAAGTCAGAATATATAATTTTCAATTCTCGTTAGTTAGTTTTAGCATATTTAAACATCTTAACAAAATTTAAGGCCAAGATATTGAAGCAAATGTTTTGCAAAGCCCAGGTAATGCAACAAGCAATAAGATTTGTTTGGGTTTGTCTTAGTGTGCTGTGTAAACCCAGCCATTGTAGTTTGTAAGCCATTATTTATGGTTTAGCATGTTATATGAACCTGACCAATAAGATTTTCAACAAACCATGTATAAGCAAACTATAACTTTTTAGTATACTCTTGTTCCACAACACCTTTATTAGATCTCTCTGAAGATAATCAGCATCCTAAAATATTTGCAAAACCTGATCTCAGCTGTCGAGACTTCTACTACTACCACAGAAGAGATTTTTCACACCATCCCTGGAATTAATGGGGTAAAATTGCTCATTAACCATGATAACTTTTTGCAGCAAATAGTCTGGAGGCATTTTAAAGACTAATAATTTTATTATTTCTGCTGTTCTGCTTACTACGCTCTGGATGGGTATAAAGCAGACAGAGCAACTCCACAAAGCATCCATACAAAGTCTTTTTTATTGGTTCATCAGGCATCCTATCAACTCACATTTATGACGAGGTTCTTCTTAATGTCCAATCCTTTGCATATCTGAATTGTGGTGTAGAAAGATATTAAACTCTCATACCTATATTTCATCCCATAATTACAGAGGTAGCGAATATAGCTGCTACACGAGGCTGTGTGTTCAGGCAAGAAGAGGAGAAACCTCCCTCAACCCACCAAGGGTCAGTTCAGTGACTAATCAGGGTTACAGATGTGACCACATGACATGGACTACATTTCCCAGGATACCTTAACTACATTTACCAAGATGCATTCCCTTAAGGGGACAGCTCTCAATTCCTAACTACCTATCCCAAGTCCCATTAACCCTAAACTGGCTGGACAGCACAAGCACAAAACAAATTTAGAAACATGTTAATAAAATGCATAGTTGACAATGGCATGTTCTGTATTACTGGTTTTACTTCCTGTTTTACATATCCATATCCATATAATAAATTTCAAACTTCTGATGAGTGACCAGCCTGTTTTGGATTATTAGTGTATTGCTAGTAGCTAATGCTCTTGCAAATCTCAGTTTTATCCAGCATTGGTATTGTGTGTGATTTTAAGGAAGTATGCATAAAGCAGGAGGATTTTTTTAAATGGTTAATTGAATATAATAGAATTCTTTATTGGCCAAGTGTGATTGGACACACAAGGAAATTGTCTTGGTGCATATGCTCTCTGTGTACATAAAAGAAAAGATACATTCGTCAAGAGTCAAGAATCATAAGGTACAACATTTAATAGTCATAGGGTACAATAAGCAATCAAATCATACTAGGAAACAATAATTGTGAAGAATTCTTATAATATTCTTTTGCTTTGAAAGTTAAAGAACTGATGGTTGAGATTCCAGTTTTAAAAACAATATAAACATACTAAGCAACATTGTTGGGCTGGTGGATATATTTGGAATGCTGGCAATATGCTATAGATAGAAGATACAAGTAATTAAAAAAAAGATAATCTAAGATGCTAACTTCTATCCATCGTTGCATCTAGCATTACTTACAGATAGATATGACTACTGATTTTATGAATAGATTCTTTACTCCCATTATATGCTATGATTTACACTTTTTTTATAAAGACTCAGTTGAATACAGGAATATTACTTTTGGTCCACCAAACAACCCCCTAGAATTTCAAATCCACGATTCTATTGTTTGCTCAGAGATAACCATGTTAGATGAGGAGGTTCTAGATGCAGCAACTCTAGCTGGTAGTAACCAAACCTTAATACCAAATCCAAGCATATCTGAGCAGTATATAGCAGCGTCCAGCAGTTTATTTCAGTGGGAATAACATTCTTTGAAATTAATTGATTTTTTTTAATTTCATACAATTTGTGTCCAATTCTCAGAGGCTGCCTGGACTAGTCCCTGGAGTTTTTGTGGCAAGGTGTTCTAGAATTAGTTTGCCTCTTGCCTCCTTCCCAGGATTGAGAGTGAATGTCTGGCCAAGATCACCCAACTGGCTTCCTGCCTAAGGCAGAACTAGAACTCACCGTTTCCTGTTTTCTAACCTGATGCCTTAACTCAGGGATCTCCAAACTTGGTGACTTTAAGACTTGTGGACTTCAACGCTGGCTGGGGAATTCTGGGAGTTGAAGTCTACAAGTCTTAAAGTCACCAAGTTAGAGGATCCCTGCCTTAACTACTAAACCAAACTGGCTCTCTAAGTTGAATTTACTTCTGAATAAAGAAGCAGTAGAATGGCTTTAAATCAGAGGCAAAAATCCTAGGGGAGAAAAAAAACCCCAGAAGCATTTAGTGCTGGGGAAAATTTCAGAGAGCCTCTAGCAAAGCAAACCCCAGCATATCACACCTATTTCCAGCAACAGACAGAAGATGGACTCTGAATTCACATTGTCAAGCCGGCTTACGTAGACAGGTGCCGCAGGAAAAATCCCATTGACAGCATCGACTTGCCGTCTGGCATGCCGGGAATTGTAGTTCTCTTTCCGCATCGACCTTATAACATTGGAGACATTTAGTGGACATTCTTTTTTTTAAAATCTAATCTTATTTCTTCTTTTCGCTTCTTTGGCAAGAACATGTAACTGTTCTGTGAAATCTAAAACGCCACCCGCAAGGCCCAAAACAAATAAGAACGAATGTCGCCTATTTTCTCGTACGCGCATGCGCTTCCACATGTATAACTATGCGACCGAGAACCATGATCGACCTCCTGTTCCGTCTGCACGGGTTATTTCCGCGCATGCGTGCTCCTTCGGAGGATGCTGAGCTGTCTCCTGTAAGAGACTTAACACGGCGGCTTTACCCTTATTTGAAACTCCAGCGGCGGCTTCCTCCGTCCCTTCCCGCTTTTGTTGAAAGGAGCGCCTCGAAACAAGGCGGCAGCGCTCTGAACAGAGGAGGGTCTCAGTGACAGGTTAGCCTCGGGCAGGATGAGCTCCTGTCGGTTCCCTAAAACCAGTGCCAGGGCGGCCTCTAGCTGTCCCGCATCGCTCAAGTGGCCCCCGGATGGGCGGGGCGGGGCCCGGCCGAGGCCCTGGAGGGTGAGAAGGAAGGCGCGAGCCACGGCCGTTGGGAGGGGGAGGAGGAATAAGGCGGGCGGGCGCCTTTTGCGGGCCACGCCCGGTAGTCGACCCTCTATTTATCTCGGCCCGGTATCTTTGGGGATGATTCCTCCGGCCATCCTCGTGAGTTTTTTTTTCCCGAAGAGGCTGCTGAGTGAGGCTTCCTATCTCGTCTCCTTCGTGGAAGTCTGTCCTCCGCTTCCTTCGACTCCTCCCTGTCTCTTCCTCCCTATCTCTCTCTCACTCTCTCTCTCTCTCTCTCTCACACACACACGCGCACACACACAGTGGAAACACACCTACCGGTAGTTCCTATTTCCGGAGGTTTTTTTCCTGAAGAAAATACAAGCAGTCCTCGACTTACAACAGCTCATTTAGTGACCGTTCAAAGTTACAAGGGCACTGGGGGGAGGGAGAAGGGACTTATGGCTGTTTTTCAGAGTTACCACCTTTGCAGCAGCATCCGCCGTGATCAAAATTCAGATGCTTGGCAACTGGTTTATATTTATGATGGTTGCAGTCTACTGGGGTCATGTGATGATTTTTGGTGACCTTCTGACAAGCAGTGGGGAAGCCAGATTTCACTTAACCGAGTTACTAACTAATCAACTGTAGTGATTCACTTAATCAGGGAGGCAAGAAAAGTCGTACAAAGGGACAAAACTCACTTAGCAAATGCCTCACTCAGCAACATAAATTTTGGGCTCAATTGTGGTCGTAAGTCGAGGGCTACCTATACAACCAAGCATCTTGAATGTTTAAAAGAGCAAAAAAAATTACTCTAAAAAATTGCTCTAAAAAATTACAATTGAAAGAAAACATGTCAGTGCCTTAGGTGAGGAGCAAAAGAACTCCTTTTGAGCTCCCAATAAACATCTAGATTCAGAACTGGGAACCAGACAGATCCAGGTGCCAAACGTACTCCATAATTCACAGCCATAATATGATGGGACACTGATTTAACAAAATGTCAATAGTAATGTATGATTAGGTTTGGCAGTTCGAATCTCACCAGGCTCAAGGTTGACTCAGCCTTTCACCCTTTTGAGGTCGGTAAAATGAGGACCCAGGTTGTTGGGGGCAATATGCTGACTCTTGTAAACTGCTTAGAGAGGGGCTGTAAAAAGCACTGTGAAGTGATATATAAGTCTAAGTACTATTGCTATTGCTTTTAGGGTCTGAATGTTTTCCCCACTACAAAATGAAAGTGCTGTCTATCCAGTTAGTTGTCTTTGTTACTACTAGTCCCTATCCTGCCTCTGTTGGTTCTGTCTCAAGGCCTTACTATGGTCACTTGCTAGCCTCTGAGAATCTAGATAAAGACTAGAGGACTTTATGCACCTTGAGGCTGTCCTTCAATAAGGTTGGAATAAAGCGGGGGAACGTAGCTTTACAAACTGTAAGGTGGCCAGTGGAATATTGCAGAAAAATATGCATGCTTATGCTGGTGCTGTGGAAAGATGAAAAGGGTGGGAGAAGACAAATCTATCTTGTTTGCATTTTGTATTGATTGAATAAAAGTTTGTTTATTCAAATATATATAGTCCTGATATTTCTTAATTATCCTGATATTAAAACAAAAAAGCAAGATTCCTCCCCCCTGTTTTCTTTATATATGTTTATATATATAATTGTTGTCACCATAAATGCATTTCAAAATCTGGAAAAGCACAAAACGTGAAGGTAACTGTCCATTTTGACTTCCTGGAAGGATGTTTTATTAAGTCAGTTTGCTTAATGTTAACCCAAAGAAGTTTTCTAATATCTTTGCTTAATAGTAAGGGCTTCTTTGCAATATATGCAGGTCTTAGCGTGTTCAGGTCTTTTCCTGTGTAAGATTGAGAGTATCTTGGCGACGTTTCAACGCGGTCCCACTCGCCATCTTCAGGCTGGTGCAGCACGAAGCCAAAAGCACCAGCCTGAAGATGGCGAGTGGGACCTCGTCGAAACATCGCCAAGATACTCTCAATCTTACACAGGAAAAGACCCGAACACGCCAAGACCTGCATACCTGTACCCGTGAAAATCTACGAATATATATATGTGTGTGTCTCAAAAATATTAGCTGGCCTTTCAGAAACATTATTATAAATAACTCTTTAAATGAGAGTGGAATGTTCCCCATTCATATGTCATTAATTTTTGTCATCCAGCTTCTCGTTCCTGATTTTTATGTAGCTTCTCTGCATTTTTATTAAATTCATCTAGAGATAAATATGTTGACAGTTTGGTGCAAATTTTGTTCCAAATTTCAGGTGGTAAGCCTTCATACATTATTGCCAAGGAACCATGTTTTGTTGTAAGCCTGTTTTATTTTAACTAATAGATATACATATAGAAAAATACTTAATTTTGTTTTTGATTTATGTTATTGACAGGATTCTAACTATGTCTGATAAAAGTGAACTGAAGGCAGAGTTAGAACGTAAGAAACAACGCTTGGCTCAAATAAGAGAGGAGAAAAAAAGAAAAGAAGAAGAAAGAAAGAAAAAGGAAGTAAGAATTCTTTTTTCAAATTACACCTAGCAAATAATTTGCTTACATGCTAAAACTTCCTAGTAATTTTTGTTAATAATAATGTGTGTCAAATTATGAATGCAGTTAGCAATCTTATATTTCATAAACATCAGATAAATAATACCACTAATTTCACAGAATCATTTTTTCTCCCCAGAGTTTACATAGCTCAATATATGTATTGTTTTATCTGTATCCCTACATTACTACTAGTAATTAAAATATTTCTGATTAAATATAACCAAGGCTTCATGCCAAGGTATCTTCAAAAATAGATACCTTCTAAATTTATGTTTAGAAGGTATCTATTTTTGTTTCACACTTGAGTTCTTGGTGCATACCATTTGATACCAGTATTTTTTCATTCTTAACTTGTTAAGGAGGGTCAAAATTACTTCAATGCTCCATGTTGTTTGATTCAGTTCTTAAGATTCTCTTCTTGAGGGGAAAAAGAATCTCCTCTATTAAAAACAAATGCAAAGAGCTCTACAAACTTCTTTAAAGTTTTAAATCTGTTATTGTCTGCTTTTCATTCACATTTTTAGCCAATGTTCTGAGGTATTTATTAGCTATATCAATATGTTTAGCAATATACTCAGAAGGGGTGGGGTGGGTTTTCATCTTTTATCTGTTTGCATTTCTTGCTAAAATTATGTTGTTTTTTATTTCTATTTGGCCAATATTGAAGGAAATCTTATCAATTTTTCGTTTCTACAAAAAGCCTTCTTATCTTACAATAGCTTCAGTTAGTGACACTTCCAAACTGACATCATCATGCATCTTAGTGGTGTACTTCCTGACCAGCAATATTCTTCTGAGATGAGCCACTCTGACTGCTGTATTGAGTCATTTTTAAGGAGATAAAGAATGTCTTTATGTTTTCATTCAACTCTTTTTTTATTTTTGCATTTTAACAAATGTTAGAACTTCTTGAAATTAACACTATTTTTCTGTTCGGTATAATATTTGCTGTTAATATACAATTGATAAAGTCAGCTAAAGCATACATGAACCTATATCACAATAAATTGGAGGTGATTTTTATGAATAGTGATAAGGGATGAAATGTTTATGAACAAGTTTAAATTCAGATTATTTGAAAAAGTGTGTTAAGAATTATTAATGATATTAAATTGGAAACTGAACAAGGAGAGATTTAACCTGGAAATAAGAAACTTTCTGACAGTGAGAACAATCAACCAATGGAACAGCTTGCCCTCAGAAGTTGTGGGAGCGCCATCACTTGAGACTTTCAAGAAGAGATTGGACTGCCATTTGTCAGAAATGGTGTAGGGTCTCCCACTTGGGCGGGGGGTTGGACTAGATGACCTACAAGGTCCCTTCCAACTCTGATTATCTGTAGCCATCTAAATTCCTATGAGAACACTTTGTAAACTGAAGAGCAGAATAATAAAATTTGTTATGTCAGAGCAAAAGAAAATATATTTCTAGAATGTGGACAAATTAATTTGTCACTAAGTCTTGTTCAATAGTAAAATTATCTTTTTTTTACAAAATTATTCTAAAAATTCATGAGAACTTGCTAGGAACAAATTTTTTACTTATAAAGATCGTATGAAGGAGTTTTTGAATAACTATATCTGGTGGCCTGGAATATATTTTTGTTTGGCCATGTATGTTACAAGTACAAATACTGATTTACAGTATATCAGTAAATTATTGATTGCAGGTCTACCTTAGTTCTTATTACTGCTATAGGAAGCTGGAAGCTGAGTCCTGTTTTTCTGCATTGATCTTTAGGAATAAAGTGTTGAAAGTGTTTGCCTTGGTTTATAATTGTAGGATATATTTTTATCCCCACTTACCTCACTATGGCTACTAAGGATGTGCAGTGTTTCAGATTCAATTTGGAATAGATTGTTTGGAACATGTAGTACCTCTGTCATTAAAGCAGCCATATCTTATTTCCATTCTATGGAATATCTGTATTTTAAATGAGTCACATTAAAATGACTGCTTCTTCACAGATGCTGCATTTGCATTTCTGTGTGTTCAAAAACAATGCACAACCTGAATTATTATGTTCTACTTTTCAAAAAATGGCTAGAACTTATAGTCCTTTCTCCCTCTTTTTTCTCTATTTCCATTATTTAAGATACCCTCTATTATCGATTTTAACAATACTAAATCATAATGCAGAATAATATAAAAAGAGAAAAGAGATATCAAGTGTAAAGGAAAAGAATATCTTTTCCTCCAAGTAGGATTGTTGCTATAAAATTTCTTATCCAGACAGCAAGGTAAGACTTTCAGCAAACTACTACAGATTTATTATCACTAAATATTTTTGTTTTAAAAATGATCTTATACAGCAAAGATGTAAAATGACATGTGCATTTTAATAAAATACATAGACTGATCAGAAGAAAGATGCCCTTCCTGCACAAGATGAGTCTGACCTTGAAAAAAAGAGACGGGAAGCAGAAGCTTTGCTTCAGAGCATGGGTTTAACACCTGATACTCCCATGGGTAAGAAGTATACAGAACACAATGTCATGTAGCTGTCCTTCATGCAATTAAACATTAGCATGAAACTTGAGTTACTCACTCATGCATGTACCTGATATGTGTTCATTATCACTACAGTTAACTTAGGAAACTTCTCAGAACACATTGTTCTGTCTGATTTAGAACTATTTTATTAGAATAATATTACTGATTTCTAATTCTTGCATCTCTTTATATTTCATCAACTAAAACCTTTAAGATTATTCCATTAAAATATAAAATCAATGCAGCAAAAGGATTGGCAGCCTAGACTTCCCAGATGTTTTTTTACTACATCTGGATTGTTTTAAGATTGCTACTCCTAATTTAAATGTTGCCAAATAAATGTTTTCATTATTCTTTTTCTAAGCAATTGATTGAGTGAAGAATGGACCTGTCAGTTCATAGAGTAGAAATATGATCCAGCAGAGGTTTTTACTAGAATTTGGGAGGAAGCTGGTTTTAGCTAAGCCCGCTTCAGAGTTCAGAGAAACTTTTGAAGAAATTGTACCAGAAGGAAAGGATATAAATTAACTCCTATGTCATTTTCTCCAGTGGAAGCATCCCATGACTCCAATTCTGCTGATAAGACCCCACTTGTGAAACCGACATTTCAATTTGAAGTTTTTAAAAAGTTTATTTTAAAACTCTTATAATCCTATGTTTCCAAAGCAGCTCCAATATTTTCTTTTTTAATTTAAAAAGATATTAACTATTTTAAATAAAATAGTTAACTATTGAAGATAGTTACTGCCTGTTAGCACAAAGAGTTAGAACTATGCCACAAGAGGGCATTGCAACATTGCAGGAAACTACCTTATTAATTCATTCAATTTCCATAGCCACCAATCTCAGACAAGTGACTACTACTTGTCTTTGTTCAAGTTGTTTGAATCAGCCAATTTCTTAATGAATAAAGTAGTTTATTTTATATGCAAAAATGATTAACTTCTTTTTAATAGGATATATTTTGGAAACAACTATCTAGAATGATAGATATACTTTAAAAAACAAAACATAATTTTCTATTTTTTTAGCATTAGAAGCATTTAGGAAGTCTTTTAAACACTGGTTTCAAAAATACATAATTTGTTTGGTTTAAAAATTATTTGTTATCTGAAAAAATAGTGAAAGGTAAATTGACTATAGGTCAAATTTCAAATGTTATTTGGCTGTGACATTTTTAAATTTTAGATGAGAAACATGGGGAATTTCACTGCAAAAGGTAACATTCCTGGTCCATATGAAATAATTATAAATGTCCCTTTCTAGTTCCTGTTGTTCATGCATACATATAATATGTTACCTACCCCTGGAATTTCTGAACTCTGGGATTTATTTTCAAATGTGTTAAGGTATTCTAATTGAAAGGAAGATCTCAGTCTTCATTAGAGCACCAGAAATTACTGTGCTTGATTTCTTTGGATAATAACTGCATCATTTTCTGCATCTCTATTGGAAGTAAACATTGCTTTGTTTGGTAGTCCTTATTACTTAGTAAGTTCTGTGAGGGCAAATATTTTTTATCCCTTATATGAAATATTGTCATTACTTTCAGTATTGTTTTAGTTAGGTAGTTCATGAGCAAGAGCACCATTAACCACATATGGTTCCCATCTGTTCATGAGGGTTCTCA
Source organism: Naja naja (assembly GCA_009733165.1). Taxonomy (NCBI): domain Eukaryota; kingdom Metazoa; phylum Chordata; class Lepidosauria; order Squamata; family Elapidae; genus Naja; species Naja naja. Next base: position 208,729,805 of record CM019148.1, on the reverse strand, counting down.
TTATCCTTAATACCAGGAAATGGAAAATATTGAAATAAATAACTGCAGTTCTGCCTATAGGGGCCAAGAACCATAATCCCATAGTAGGCAGTTTTATAACAAAATTGGATATTTAAATTTTTAAAGTTTAGTTTTTAGATCCTGCATTAATTTAAACTAATCTAATTCAGCAAGATCTTTCATTTTGCTTTGTTAATGCAAATTTTCAATATGTTTTGAAATTCTAATAGCAAGACTATTATGGAAATAAAATAATGCTATTTCCACTTGGTTGCATTTTTAAATATTTCTTATGCTTATGTAAGGACTCCTGCAAATGTGAAATTTCCATTCAGAGTGCCATGAACAATAGAAAAGCTTTTGAAACTGAAAAAAAATCACATTATTAAGTATTTTAAACATTTCAATCTAGAAATATTTCATGAAAATTACTGGGAATGAGAGAAGCTTAGTTTACTATGAGATTATTCCTACTAATGTAAAATAGCCAGTAGATGGCAGCAGTGACTAGTTAAAATACTTTAATTTATTTATAATCCAGAGTTACAGGGCCTCTAACTTGACAATGACAGAGTATTGTACAAATTAAAAACATATAATATAAAAAAAAACAAAAAAATAACAAGAGTATATGTAGGAGTAAAATAAACATGCCCTAATCAGAATAGATACTGCACATCAAATAGACATACTTCAACCTATATCACAACTTGGGGAAAAATAGGTTTTCAGAAATCATTTAAAGGCTTGCAGAGGCAGGACTCAGGGCCATCCAAACCTCTATTCCAAAAAGCAGGAGTCATAACAGAGAAGGTCCATTTCCTAGATTCAGTCAGATATGCAGCTCATGTGACAAAGCAAGTATAATGGCAAATGAGCATGTAGCCATAATTGCTTGTACTACTGCATTCTGGACCAGTTGCAACTTCTAAATTGTCTTCAAAGGCAGGTCAAGTAGAGTAAATTGCCATAATTGCTTGTACTACTGCATTCTGGACCAGTTGCAACTTCTAAATTGTCTTCAAAGGCAGGTCAAGTAGAGTAAATTGCAATAATTCATGTATGAAATGATCAAGACATAACTTCCTGTGAGAAGGGATCCTTTATCCAAGAAAGGTTGCAACTGGCATATGAGTTGAATTTGAATGAAGGCTGTCCTGGCCATAGATGTCACCTCCTCTTTAAGCAAGATGTCTAAGTCCAGGAGGATGCCCAATTGTGTATCAGTTCTTTTACTGGAAAATACCACTAATTTAGAACCAAAGATAGGAAATTTTGAGCTCTGGAAAGATTATTCACCTATAGCCTCTCAGGGTTGAATAGCCTGCCTGCCTACCCTACCCTCAGCCCTACTCCAGTTTTAAACAAGGACTCTTGATTTTAAGTCAACCGTCTCTTTAAAGTAATCAAATAATTAGTTGAGTTAGTATCTAACACTGGTTGTGACGGGTTTTTTTTTCAAATTAATATTTAAGGTACAGTAGTGAAAGAAATAATGTATGCAAATTTTGCTAAAATTTTATCAATTTCATCAGTTCTATAGTAAGTTTAAGCTGTTTAAATATACTTCACCCTCTATCAGTGCTTATATTTTAATTATCTTAAAATATGGGGTGAGCAATGCTGCATAGTACAACAGTGGAACAGGTATTGGCTCTCTCCCATTTTCCTTTATTGAAGCATACTGTGAGTATGACTTTGTAAAAGGACACTGTAGATCAAAGCCAATATATTTAATCACAATAATGATGAAAATATGTTTAGCGTAGGAATGATTTTCTGTGAAAAATTCTGTTTTCTCTAAAATCAAATCAGTAAAGAAACATGCAGTCCTACTCTCTTCAGTAATTAAAAAAATCATTTAAGGTTAACCACAGCCACTTAACATTTCAGAATTTTTTAAATAAAACTTAAATGTGAGAACTAGAAAATAGAGAATGTGCTGAAAATAAATTATTTTCAATACATAATATGTTTTACAAGTCCTTATCTGCAAAAGGCCCTAGGATTCAGCATCAACCTACCTCTCTGCAACCTCTAGTTGCAGAGAGGTAATTTTCATGGAACCTATAAGCCACCCAGAATTACCTTGTAGGAGAGATGCAGGCATAAAAAAATTAATAAAATTAAAATAAAATAAGCAACCTTGACTGCTATTCTGTTGTTGTTTTTTTGTAGCAGTTTTTCAAGATGATGTCTGGAAAGGATACTCATCTTAGTTCTTCCTCTGCTGATTCTAATAAGACCTTTCCCCAAAACTTATGGGAATTCCACGCAATACATGGCATTTTTAATTACTTAATTTCTAAGAAAAGATTGTTGCCATTATATTAATAATCTATATTTTCCTTGCATCTTAAGTAAATAACATCTTTTAGTATTATCCCAAAATGCATTTAAATGGCAAATACTGCATGAATATCCAGCATGATATGTTAACATTGTCTTTTCCCTTTTTTCTATTGTTCATTTCCATCCATTTTATTTATTTTTGTTTCCTTTTGTTTACCATCACTTTTTTAATGCTTCCATGTTAAATTAATTTGGAAACATCCTAAGCTGTGCAACCTCTGCGACTAGTAACAGCGGATACCTGTCTGTTTCACTATTTAGTCCCTCCTCCTATGTCTCCATCTTCGAAATCTGTGAGCACACCAAGTGAGGCCGGAAGCCAGGATTCTGGTGATGGTGCTGTTGGTTCAAGGTATGTTTTCTCAGAATAATTGATATTATGAAGTATAAAATACTTTGTTAGGGTATTTTTCAATAATATAATACGTATATCAAAAGATATAGCCCGTTCTTCTTGGCATGTCACAAGACATATCCCAGTGGCTTTCTCCTCCCTCTATTCAGCAGAATTTGATTGTATATTGACAGTATATTGCTGTCTGAAAGTGGAAGCCAGTGCTTTTCGGTTTCTCAAGGCAACTTCTTTTCCATTAAGCACTCTTGCCAAAATGTGTCTTGAACTGTAATAAATTCTCAGCTGAAACTGGAAAACCAAATAAGAAAATGGAAGTGTTTAAGTTGAGATGACTGGTATGTATATACTAAGGACAGAGAATCCATACAGTATGTAATTTTCTAAAGGTTCCTAATGTTTCTAATTCCTCTACTGATATTTTCCTAATGTTACATCTTGGAGTGGCATTCCTTTGAATAAAACACAACTGGAACAATTTAAATCATTAATTTAAGTTGTTTCATTTCTACAAGCAAAATAAGTAATCAGATATTATCAAGTATTCTTTTTTAGTGCTGCAGTATATCAAAATACTCTAGTGCTTGGTTTTACTTCATGAAAAAGCTAGTATGTCTGATAATTGACAAAATTGTTATTGGCATGGGATGAGATGGAAAAAGAGATAGAAGCCTTGGTAGCTTACTAAATAGATTTGAAAATAACGCCGTCTTGTTCTGTGGCCTTCCACTGCTTTGTATTTATTGAATGTGGTGATATCTAATTGGGTGTTTTCTTCCTATTCTTCATTCCTTGTCTTTTTGAGTTGTGCCATTAGATTTCTTATTTTAATGTCCCAAGTTTCTACATTTCTACCACTGTACTAGTGTTTCTTTCTTTTAAATATTTAAAGGATCCGTTAGAGCAAATTTTGCAAGAAATAAAAAGGGAGAGAAAGGCCTGCTTCTATTAGTGTAAGTAGCTATGTAGTCTACAGGTTGAAAAAATAATGATTACTAGATTTTTTTAAATCTCTGGTTTACTATTAAGAAACATAGTAATCTCTAGATTTATTTAACCACAGCCAGTTTAACATAATCATGTGCTCAGGTTAATAATGTAGAAAAGGAGTTAATTACGCCTTTAAGCTATAAGTTTCACTTGTACCTATAAGACTTGTATAACTAGAAGACAGGCAGATGCTATGGAGTGTGAGTGGGTGCTACAGAAGGTTGCTGCAGGCAGGCACTATTGGAGGGCAGGTGAAAAAGCAGCAGGAACAACGTGCGACCTCCTCCTGACTTCTGCCTTGACTTTGCTTGTGGGTAAGTCAAGGAACGTTGCAAATCACAAATCACATGACCACAGTTTACAGTGATGTTGTAATAACAAGCTGAGCACCAAGTGCTTAGATTGGGAATATTTGACTTTGAGGATATTGTGACAGTCAGAACTCTGAGGACTGATTGTAACCCACTCATTCAACCCCATTGTAACTTTGAATGGTTGCTCAACTAATAGTTGTAATCTGAGAACAATCTGCAACCTGGTTTCTTTGTATTAATTGGTGTTATTACTTACCTCAGAGTTCTCTGACACAGAATAATGTCAACAGGATGTGTTTATTGTAGGTTTCTTCTGATAAATAGTATGCGCTATAGATTCAAATGTTATAGCAAGTACAATTCTGAAGATAACTTATTCTTAGTATTTTGGTATAAATTGGAAAAAACAGCTTATAGATTTTTTTAAACTACCATTACTTATGTTTGCTTAGAAATGCTGAATAGTGACCAAGAAATTAATTGTTTGCTGAATTGTATAGGTATAGTTGTAATAATCTTATTAAACTTAGTCTGTGTTGTCTAGAAAATCAACCATAATCAGGCAACTGGAAGCTAGTTAAGAGTATAAAATATGAATGAATTGGTTAAAAGGCACTTGAACAAAAAAAACTGCAAGATCAGCTTTTAAAACACTCTTGTGAAATATTTAAGATTACCATAGTATTAAATGTATACAACAAATAATATATCTATAGGGCCCAGTATGACCTTATAGGCATTCCTAAAGACTCCACTTTTAAAGTCTTCTTAAAAGTATTTAATTAACAAAACTAAAAAGCATAACACTAAAAAAATCATACATTTAGACAAATAGACAAAAAAAATTTAAGGCAAAATACATAATTTGAAAAGAATATTTTTAAATATAAAGATAAAAACATATTTAACAATTATTTTACCAATAACAAGAAATCAGGAAGGTGGCAGAAGCATTAAACACCAGTATTAGTAATAAAATTTTATAAAGAAATGGCCTATACAGCTGTAAAATTATAAAAATGAATTATTCATCTTTTACTGCATGTTGTTAGGAAAATCTCTGAATACACATTCACATACGAATTTTAAATTGCCCTTGGGAAGTTTTCAGCTGACTCAGAAAGCTTTCTTGTCACTGATATGGTTGATTTGATAAATCTGAGTGATCTTTATATGATTGGTGCCAACATCTGCATGACCTGGCATGATTGCTGCCAACAGTTTTTAAAATATGCTCTAGATAGATAGAATTTGTTATGGTGACAGACCAGACTTCAAAATAAAATGTTAGAAACAATGCAGGGTAAGAATGTTACATAAGTGATGCTGTACTCAGCAAACATGTGAACATTAACTTTCCTCCTGATTTTAAAACTGCAGTGATGAGTGGAATCATCTGGGCAGTTCTATGGAAAACAGTTGTATGGTTGGGCAATATCCTACTGTAGGTTTCCATCCTGCCCAACGGTTACTGGGAAACTACATGCTAAAGTTTACCTCAAAGCCTAGACATGTAGATCAATTTGGCAATGCTTCCCCCAGCCCACCATGGCACCCCCTCAGTCTTTACCAGGAATTCCCCTCTGCTTTTTGCTTAATGACCTGCACATTTTAGGGTTAAACGGCAAGCAGGATTGCCTAGATTGCTATCACTAAATGCAGTTGGAGGATGTCACACTTTACAATCCGATCATTTAACAATGGCATTCCCAATCCCAATTGCCATCATAATTCAAGAACCATCTGTTCTTTTTTGGGGGTGGCTAGCCAGAAATTACACATAACTGATTCCTTGCCACCCTTCAATAAGATTTGCTTTGTGATTTTCAGTGCAACTAGGAAGTAGAATGCAATTTATAGAATACTTGGAACTAATCTTACTTGCTTACCAGCCTTTCTTTGTCCTATAGCGGTAAGCATATTACAACCATTTCATCCACAATATTTTATCCAGTAGAGATATTCAAGCCTGATGAGTCATCTTTTTAATAGAATCCCAATAAAATATGTAGTCTGCTATGATTTATTTGCTAATTATACATTTATATAACAATTATCTTTTAATAAACTTACAATTCATCAGTTTCCCATCTTGCTGATATAGTTTCTATGAATTTATTAAGCTCATTTGGCTGCTGATAAATTTACAGCAATTTCACTTGATGGTGCAGCTTGGGCTGTCAGGCTATAATATGTCATTTTTTTCCTTCTCTTTGTGTTTTCCACAAGTACAGGGTCTGCTTTTTTTGATCAGCCAAATGTTAATCAATTGGTTGCAACTGGAATTGATCAAGTGGCTTGTTGCCCAAGCTTGACATCATGAGCTGAGAGAAAATGACCCACCCCAAATCATCTATTTGTCTTTCATATTTAAGGCAGGACTAGAACTCACAGTCTCCTGGTTTCTAGTCTGGTGCCTTAACCATTAAACCATACTGGCTGTCTTGCTATAATATGCCTTCGCAATTCATATTCATTTAAATTTGTTAAGAATATTTACAAAACAAGTCATCATAGTGTTTGACCTCTTAATGTCCCCAGAAAGCACAGTAATGTAATCTCTTATAAAGAAAGCGCAAATAGTTCTAAACCTGCTGAAAGTTTTTAAGATCAAAGAAATCACAGCGCACTGGTAAGCCACCTGTTTGATTTTTCAAATATAGGTGAATTAATTGAGTTTGAATGAATCAATAAATGTTTCCCTTTTTTGCTACTAACAAAGTTGATTAAAAACAAGATTTAAAATATAATAAATTTAAAAATATAATAAAATCAAGATTAGACAGTGCAATGTATGTTCTTGAAACCTTGGGTAACCAGTAGAATGAGAACTAATGAAAAGATTAATTTAAAAAAAAACTACAGAAGTTAAATTATTATTCTAATTGAGCCAGTAATTACAGTCATAAGTCATTGCAGTATTTTAACCTCAGGAACCATCTTTTATATGAACTTGCCTGAGGACCTATGGTTGGGTCTGCTCTTTGTCCAATGAAAACAACAGGCTATTTTTAGTAGTTTCTCCAAAAACTTGACATGTCATCTGTGACATTTGGCTAATTTCCCCCTACTTTTAAGGAGGCTTTGCAGATACAATTCTGTAAACATTTTTCTCCATTTTTAACCCTTAAAATCTGTTATTCAGCTACTATGTATTTACAGTAATGTTTGTTGGTTGGTTGCTTTGTGTGAATCTTTAAGATCTCTTAAAGGATATAAATGAGAATTATTGGATTTAAATTTTTATATGAAAGATTTTGAATAATGGAAAATAGCAAAGTGTAAATCAGTTATACTCAATATACATGAGTCTCAAATTATTTTCAAGTTGCACAAAACCAATTTGATTATTTATAATAGGGCAGAAAATCTGTGTATTCAGAGTGTAAAGTTGGCCTTTTTGCATACATTAGGAGGAAATGTGAGTTAAAGAGTTAAGTGAACACTCTTTATAATGAAGGTAGGGCAGAAAGCTAAAAAAACTGGGAGAAAGATGTAAGAGGCAGAGTAAAAAAGGAAACAGAAAGTTAGAGGATTTAATTGCCATATATAAAAGAAAGAGACACTAGTTGCCTTTGAGACAGAACAGAGTTCTGTGCCTGAAAGTATCAATGTGTATCTTATATTATCTACTCATACAATATGATAGTTAAACAATTACTTATAAACAACTGTTCCTCTGAATAAATGAGAAACAGAATGTAATAATTCTACTCAACATTGAAGTTAACACTCCTCCAAGAAAAAAGCTGATAAAAAGAAGATAACATTAATATGAACACTCTTATCATTTTGGAGGCAGTGGCAACATGATTATATCCCAATAATAAATGTTGGAATAATTATACCATTTCTGACTGCAAACTATTGGCAATATAGATAAAAATATTTAATGAAATGCATATGCATATTTAAATAAAGTATTAGAATAAACTATATGAAATGTATTTGCTTTTACATCTTTATGGCAGTATGTTGCATTGTATGTTTATTATATGAATATACTGACTTCTGCATTGTGCTCTAAGGCTACTTTTGATTCATTGGAATTTAAGCATATGTAGAATAAGTTTATTAAACATGCTGTTTTCTTGACATTGGATGTCTTGGGTTGGTTTTAAATTAAATGACATAAGCCCAAGGCTGTGCTTAACCCGTAATTATAGCAATGTCATGTCTTGGAAACACTAGCAGTAGTATATCCCAGTGGAAAAGCATTTTTTCTGTACCCAAAGGTTTATGTGTTGACTCATTTCCTTTACCAATATGACAATTTCCTGAACATATTTAATGCTTGGGGCAAGATTACAATATGTTAATGAAATGGATCAGATGGCACCACAAAATCTGTATCTATTTTATCAGTGTGTTAACATATTTTTCATATTTTTGAAATTATAACTCTTTTCAAGAATGTAATGTATCTAGTAATACTATAAATTGCATCTAATTAAAGAAAACTTTGTTGGCTAATTTTAAAACATTTACTTTATTACATTTGCATATATTTCCACATGAATAAAATTGATGAATCACAGATTTTATAAATAATTAATCTAGTTAACATTAATACTTTAAAAATGTAGCATATTAAGGATGTGAAAAGGTGCTGTGAACTATTTGATTAATATAATATTGCAGTCACAGTTAAGGGTACCATATATCGACTGCAAAAATCTAGGCAGCAGCAAAAAGATTCCAAAACAAATGGTTTTCAGATTTTGATAGCCCATATATGATATTACTAGCAGTACTAATTGTATGTTTGTATTTTAATTGATTATATATTGCATGTTTTTGTGTAGCACTGAATGTCCACTTGATTTTCACTAACTGACCTTTTGGCATTTCTTTGTTTTTTAAACCATACTATGAGTGTAACAATAGCCTTAACATTTCATAGACTGTACTTGCTTTACTAATCTATGGCCTTTTTTGCTAATGCTGCATGGTTGTCCTTCAACCTGTGTATCAGGACGCTGCATTGGGATACTGATCCATCTGTTCTACAGCTCCACTCTGATTCCGATCTGGGGTACAGCAGAGTTTTTTTTATCTTCCATCTTTATGTAGCAATTGTTGATATATGTTCAAAGTAAGATTCTTAAAAATAACATGTGAAACCATTTTTCTTGTGATTAGGTAAGATATTAAGCAATAATATAGTATTGAATTTGTTAATCAGCAGTTTTTAGAATACATTTCCAAACAGTATAAAACTAGAAAATGTGTTTGGGAAAAATGACTAACATAATTGGGGGTGGGGAACTGTAAATACAACATAAATTACAATTCTGGATTGTCACTTTTGAATTTTCATACAGCACTTTAATTTTTACTTACTAATTTACTAAATGTTCTTTCTAGATTTTAAAAAATAATTTATTACCTTTTAATAGTTATAACAAAGTATGAATCTGCAAATAGTTTGCCTGTTCACAAACCTATAGTAACAGATTAAATTGGCCTATCGTATAGGAACAAAGAATAAACGTGAATTGAAGTGGGAAGAGTATAATATAAATATGAAACTTTATTACAGTGTGTAGAATAGAACAGGACAATTGGCTTTTTTACGTTATAACATTTTTGGGAAGCATAGGTGTATTAATGGCCAAAATACAGTAGGCATATATTTAGATGCTTAATGGGAATTATCCCGTGATATATTATGATAGTGCAGTACTTTGGATTTAGTTTTGAAGAGGTACTTTTCAGGAATGCAAACATGGCTTTTATTTGCAGCTCCTTAAAGATGTCTGGTCTGTTTCTATGATCACACAGCTGTACAGAAGCCTCCCCTCGATAGTTAAATGTTTCTTTGCGTTCCAGAGCACCTCTTTCAAATCAAATCTGTGCATTCCTATCATGAAGTTCTTCAGGTATTTCATGAGTCTCTAATTCAAAAGTCATTGCAAAATGGTATCTTAATTATAATTGATTTCAACGTGATAAGATATTTTATAAATTAAATTGTAATTCTACTGGGTTTACATATAAAGCACATGCTTTATATTAGTTTTATATTAGGTATATCTAGACTTGCACATTATTTATTGCTGTTATTAGCATTTCTATATGGCAGAATAATAAGAGAAAATAATCAAGTTTTTTTAAAAAGCAGTTATCCTGTAGTGATGTTTTGGAATTTTTTGGAGGGTTTTTGAAAGTATGGGGCTGTACATGACCATCCTGTTCATGAAATTCTGTTGTGCAAAATTCTGAAATGAATCTATTTTATTTATTTTTAATAGTAAATTATCCAAAATCCACTAATATTTGTGCTATCTGAAACAGTATAAGAAATTGTGATTGATTTTAATTTAGTTCTATTAATTTTCTGTAAAATTTTCACATAGAATTGGTCCATAGAATACTTGTGTTGGGCAGGGTGTTGTAAATATATTCCTTATAATGTTCCACTTCATTTTCTTTAGACGTGGACCTATTAAACTTGCAATGTCCAAAATTACTCAAGTTGACTTTCCTCCTCGAGAAATGGTTACATATACAAAGGAGACCCAAACTCCAGTTATGACTCAGCCTAAAGAAGGTAAATATAAATTTCACTCATACTGTTTCCTTATACATAAAGAATATCTTTCTATATAAAAAGACTTATATGTGACAAGGTGTCATAAACCTTGATACGAGAAATAAACTCAATACTTTGATTGTGGAAAATATTAAAAAATATTTGCAGAAAGGAAAACAGTTCTGTCAAGAAATTTGAATTGGCATAGAATTCTGGCTTATTTCTTATGTGCTCTTACCTTCATTTGATTTTTTGATAAAGTATCATATATAGATCTTTTTTCTCTTAGAAAATAAAGCTTTGCAGAGTTTCTTTAACATAAAATAAATAGTAGAACTAGTTATAGTCACAAGGGCAACAAAAGGCAGAGTTATAGACCAATAAGTGGCCATGCACAATTATAGCTTCAAAAAAGTTTTTTTAAAAGTTAGCAGCATATTTGGAACATGCAAAGTGACTTTCTTTTTTGACACTGGGATATGCTGTGGTAAAAACTAAAAACAAAACCCCTGAAACTGTGTCCCCAGAGTGATTTCTAGGCTTCCCCCTCCACTGAAGCCTAGCATTCCCTGCATGTTAAAAATGTGTTCTAGAACAGGGGTCTCCAACCTTTTGGACCTCAGGGACCACCAAACTCATAATTTTAAATCCTGGGGACCACTAATATGAATTTTGACTGATGGTGGCTTGCTGACGTTGGGGAGAGAGAGGGGGGAGAGAGAGAGAGAGAGAGAGATCTGATCTAACCCCTCTCTCTCCCTCCCTCCCCCACCTCCCTCTCTCATACACACACACACAGACAGAGGCAGGGGTGGGATTCAAATTTCTTAACAACTGGTTCTGTGGGCGTGGCCTAATTTGTGGGTGTAGCTTGGTCATGTGGCTGGAGCATGGCTTGTATGTAAATATAAATATTTGTTTAAATATTGAATTTTTTTATAAAAAAGAGCAACTTTTACCCAAAATCAGGCAAAGCAGGCAGACTGATTGACTTACTCACAGAATCACAGATTCATTCAGAGATCTGTGAGATCGGCTACCTGAACCTGTCACATAAAATTTGTAAACCCATAAAATTTAGCAAGAAAAACAAATTAACTGACAACACATCATGTGTGTTGTCAGTTAATTTTGGAATTTTGCTCAACAAATGGGTTTGCTTGCAAGCAAATTTTATGTGTGTAAATATTGAATTTTTATAAAAAAGAGCAACTTTTCAGGCAAAGCAGGCAAAGCAGGCAGGCAGGTTGAGTTGCTCATAGAATCACAGATTCATTTAGAGATCTATGTTTCTGCCATCGGCTAGCTGAGTCTGCACTGCTTCAGTCCTAAGGAAGGTTTTCGGCTCTTCTAAGCAGAGTTGAAAATCTAAAGATTAGCTAGAAAGCAAGAAATCCAATCTCCTGCTTTCTAGCTAATCTAAATATCCTGGCACAGCCTGGATTAATTGCTTTGGGGGGTGCTCTGGGGGTGACACTTCTCTGCGGACCACCAAAATTATCTCACAGACCACCGGTTGGTGATTGCTGTTCTAGAAGACTGGGGAACTATCTAGAACACGGGTGTCAAACTCGCAGCATCACATTGCCATCACGTGACGTATTGTGATATTTTTCCCCTTTGTGGAACTGGGGTGTGCATAGCTTGCACATGACGCATTTGGCCTAAGGGCTGCCAATTTGACATCCCTGATCTAAAAGAAACTGGGTGATATGGGAGTGAGGTGCAAGTATTATTGCCTCTAATCATTCTTTCTAGTTTGTATGCATAACAGTATTGATTTGTGACAAAGAACAGATTCAAAAATATCATTTGTTCTGTGTTTTTAGTATATAATGCAAAGGATAAAACACAGTAGTTAGACATATACGATGCCTTTTTTTACATCAAAGAACATCAGGGCAATATACAGTTAAGAGATGTATCTATAAGCTTGCCTTTCTGCTGAATAGGGTAGACAAAACAACAAAAACAATCCTGCTATTTATTTATATATGTATACCAACTCAAGGCAGCAAATATACCTAATATTCCTGCTTTCCATTTTTCCACAATAAGCCCAGGGGGTGGGGGGGAGTTGGGCTGAGAGAGAGTGATTGGCCCAAAGTCACCTAGTCAGCTTTTATGCCTAAGGGGGGGATTGAAACTCACAATCTCCTGGTTTCTGGGCCAGCATCTTAACCACTATAATAAACTGGCTTTCTTATAATTAACAATCTATATATAAAAGCGAAATACCACTCACACATCATCACAAAATCTCCAGAACAGTAAAGCCTACAAAATTGAAATTTGGCACGTATATTCCTCTTGGCTTTTAGGTGCTCACTAAGGAAGTGTTTTTCTGGAAATGACCATCAGAGCATTAGTATTTCGTATATTATTATTAACACGCTCTGATGCTGATCTCCCCCTCCCCACCTGAAAAGAAATCTGTTCCAAATACAAAATACAAGCAGAGGAGAGGAGCTTCAGTTTCAGTTTTAGTTTCACAGCAGCAACCAACTTTAGTACAGAACAGTTGAGCTAAGGTACGCTCAGGCTCCTTGTTGTCTCCTTGCTCACACAGCAAATACTGTTTCAGTTTCCAAACATCCTTCAACTCTCTCACACACTGACAGGACGCTAGCCAGATGAATACCAATGGGTGCTGGTAGGCAGAGGCAGAATTTTTCCCCCCCTTATTTTCCTCCCCAAAAACTAAGCCCGACCACATAGTTTCATAGCAAAGCACGGGTATCAACTAGTTCCCTATATAGGTGATCCTCAGTTAACAATCATTTGTTCTGCGACTGTTCAAACAACAGCACTGAACAAGGGATACTTACGATGGTTTTTGAAGTTCTGGTAGGTGCAGTACCCATGCAGTCACATGATTGTGATTTGCATCCTTCCCTTCTGGCTTCCTACAAGCAGAGTTGGCGGGGAAGCTGACAGGAAATCAGAAGTTGTAGTCACATGAGGTCCTCGTTAAATGACCCACAGTGATTAACTTAATAATGGTAAGCTAGGACAGCTTTGCTAAGCAACATGTTCATGTGATATCACACTTTACAACTGCATTGCTTAGCGACAGAGGTTCTTATCCCAGTTATTTTTGTTAAGTGTGGACTACTGGCAATTGTTCTCTGTTTCTTGTCATAGATAAACAGATCCATTTTTATGTACATGTACTGATATAGACATGTAGACAAAATTCCGCAGGTGGGGAAAGGCTTATGAGGGTTATGGTTGGATCGCCATATACTTGAAGAGAAAAATTGACGTCAGCAACAGATTCATAGTGCATCGGTATGGTTAGGAGAGTGCTGACTATTTGAGCCTCCCCTATTTACATTTCATGGTAAAATACATGGCAAAATCCCATGGGGGGAAAACCCACTTAGGGTTAGGTCGGCATGGAGTCAGTGAGGAAATTGGACATAGGTGTGTATAACTATTTAGAATGATTGCTCGTGGATCTTTTTAATTATCAAGTAGTCTGGTTAGACTCTCAATATGGATTACAAATCCTACTTTAAGATAAAAACCACTTTTATTTTCCTTCTGTTCCATTATGCTCAGTTCTTGGAGACTGCCCGGACAGAGTCTCTGCACTTTCCTTGGCAAGGTTTTTCATAAGTGGCTTGAAATTGCCTCCTTCCTAGGGCTGAGAGAAAGTGACTGGCTCAGGGTCACCCAGCTGGCTTCATGTCCCAGGTGGGGCTAGAGTACATGGTCTCCTGGTTTCTAGTCTAGCCTGATGCTTTAACCATTACACCAAACTTGTCCTCAAATATGTCTTAACTTTATATTAAAGACTTATACTAAAAGGTGTTCTGCAAAATATAGTTTTTGTGCTATATATGCTATTTAGTCATTTATGCATTAGTTATGTATTCCCGTTAGACTAACAACTGAAAAAAAATCTAGAAGGCAGTTGTAAACTTCTTCCTAACTGTTGGTTACATGGACTTTGAATCAAACTCAACTCAAGAATTAAAGTGGAAAAGGAGTAACTTAAAGTATCATGCACTTTGTAAAAAGCAAAAAATAAAAACAAAGAAGCAACAGGTCAAAAGAGCAGCTATAAAAGAATCTAAATATAAGAGATCTAAACATAAATCCAAGTACATAAAACCCAGAACTAAATAAAAATAAATTCCGTGATGTAACATTAAAGCCAAATGCTTTTTTTAAAGCCTGCTTTTACCATCCAGGATACTAAAAGACATAGATTAAGAGGAAGATTACCTTTCTTGGGAAGGAGGATCTTAGAGTTTTCCTAGAATAGCTTATGAACTTCAGCAGATGCTGTAGGAAGCAGATTTGATGGTCAAAAGGCATATGATGCATTCCCTCTTGCATGGTCTGCTTGAAAAATTGTTTATAAAAGCAAAGATGACTCTTTTTTTAGAATCTGAAAATGATTAGGAAGTTATAAAGACTTGGTTCATTAATGATCTTCTCATTTTTAGTGTTTTCATATCTTAACAATTGGAAAACAATAACTCCATAATTGCTCTATATTATAGATATCCTTGAGCTTCCATTTCTGGATGTATTGCTCAGTATGAAAGTACTAAATTATTACCTATACTTAATTCTTGCAATGTTCCCATAACAAAATAATGTATCTGGACAGAATATTGTGTGTTAATAATTGTAATTTTCAGTCTTGTACTCTATTGTGTATGTAAGACCCCTGATTTGAATAAATAGTCCCAGAACATGGGGAAAATAAAAATCACCAATATATACTCATTTTTCTTAATTGCCTATGCAATGTTTTGTAGTAGTTTAGTATTGATCAAGTTTAAGATTCAGTGAAATATTAGTCTCACGTGTTTCTATGCTTCTTTTGTATAAGAAAAATATATACAAAGGCAACGTAGTCAAGTTAACACACAAGTTAGAGGTTTGATTGTTGATGTGTATCTTCAAAGTGACTTCAGATTGCCTGTCTGTTATTCCCCAATACAAGTAACAATCAGTTAGCTTCCACTGAATGAAAGCTTATCGTTATCTTGCAGTATTACTGATAGGTGTCACTGTCAGGACTTTGATGCATAGGATTTTTAATAGAATGAGAAAATAAAGGAAAGCAGGGATGCAAATGAGGCCTCTAGCAGTGAAGTGAATATTATCTCTACTTGGTGCTTTAATATTGCCAAACTTTTTATCATTTGAAAAATTCTAGGTCTATATGTAATACAAAAAGATTTGACTAGGATACTTCCTTCCTTCTACTATTTTTAAGAAGTATCTGCCAAAACTAAAATAAAACATAGTAAATGTGATCTGAAGACACTTCAGCTTAACAAAAGACACCCATTTCACAGATGATTTAACTTTGATTAACCTACTCTGCAACAACAGACCACGCAGACAACTGGAACTTCATTCTCTTAGAGTCATTGCAAGGCGCTGTCTAATTTACAGCCTGCTTTTCTTCTCATCTCAACAAAATACAGCACAATTTTGATGTTAGCATTAAGTAAAAATTCACTGGTTCATTTACCATTCATTGAGAAAAGATTTGGCATTTTAAAAGTAACTGCTACTTTTACAGATTTTTAATGCTTGCCTTGTAACCTTAGATCTTCTGTCAAGGAAAAAACATAGTAACCACTTAGTATATTGTAATAAATATTCATCAGTAAAATGATTTGACATGTAGTTTCACTCCTCATTGTTATGTTCTTGCGTGGCAGTATAGCTTTTAATGTGAAATAAATAAAGCATTTCTGCACCATTGGGGTAAATCTTGAATGCTGAATAATAAAAGAGATTACAGCAATGAAATAAAAGAGCTGGATGTTTTCTCAAAATATTTTCCAGGGCCTAATCCAGAATGGTACAGCTCTGGTGCATTGTATATTAGATTGTAAGCAATACTATTTAACTTTCACTGCTGTTTAGTACCCTGATTTTAATTCATACATAATACTGTATTTGTAACATCTTGTACACAAAATATTAGTCATTAAAATGGCCATTTTAAATAGTACATGCTGTGGGACATATATATTGGCAATAAATGAATAAATAAATCTGTATGACAATTTATTATAAAGTTTGGATAATTTTGTATATGGAGCTTTATTGAGAAGCAAACAAAAATGGATACTTATAGCTGCACTTGAACAATTTTTTAAAGGAAGATGGAAGTGAGATCAATAAGGGAAAGATTTTGTGTTCATTGATATATGAATAGGCTTTCTATCAGCAAGGCAAGAAATTAAATTAGAATTCAAAGGCTTCATAAAATAGGATATTGGAAGGAATGAGAGCAGTTGGTATGAACATTAATACCTACATTATGAATGAATATTACAGTATGAGGAGTAACACATACATTAATATATATACCCAGAAGAAAGGGTATGTTTATTTAAGAGAGCAGGTGTCATTGGATACTAAGGTGACAAAGCTGGAGAAGTAGATTTTACAGACCAGTATATATTGAGTATAAGTAGGTCTATATTTTCACAGTGTTGTACAGGATTAAGCAGCTTAATTTGGCAATGGGTTGAATACAAGGAACAAAGAAGGCAGAAGCAACAGGAATTTCAGATGTGCTTGCCATTATGCCAGCACAACTGCATCATTTAGGCTAGTGAGTAATAGACAGAAACCTCATCTCTTGGAGCACAGTGATGTTTGAAAAGCATCAGGCACTGCTTGAAGTACTTCAAAGGCTCTGTGTACTATTGGGTAAAAAGCAGGAATAGGACTTTTGACAGCTAGAGAATTTTCTGGTCACATAGTTAGCCCAAATTTGCTGACCTGCAGAGGGATGATTTAGAAAAAACTATGGCTTCTTGCCAGAATAGTTGATTGTTCTAAAATAAATACCATGTGTGTGTACATATATTGAAGTGAATTTATAATTCTGCTGATTTGTTTGCATATCAGCTTAAATTTAAACTACTAAGGAATAACTATTCTTGGATATCCACTTAGTTCTCTTAATTCCTTTGCTAGTATGCTATTAAGTGATAAAGTGTAAGATTATCAGGATTTAAGTTTGTTATTTATTTAGTGGCGTTTGCATATATCTTAAAAATGAGTATTAAACTGAGATGAAAAATTGCTCCAGTGCTTGTATTTATGTAATTGCACTAATACCATTTCTAGAGCTGAGATTCAATAATAGTTATTCCTAAGCATTGACAGCAAATAAAGAATAAGGACAAGGAGGAATTTGTTTATACATCTGTCATCTACACTAAAAATGTGAAAAGGGAGGGGCAATTGATTATCAGATTTCATCTCTGTAATATATGTAAATAACCAGATCGCTTGGGCAGTAGTAGAGAGCTGCCCATCTGCTTTTGACAAGGATTTGACTTCTATCACAGAAAATGGTGCTTAGAATTAGAATGGAATGGCAGAGCCAGGAAGCTGAGATTTAACTTCTAAATGTATGGAATTTGAGCTTTGAACAACTTATAAAGGTCAAGGGGGCATTCCTGTTCTGAAGGCACAGTGGCATTGTTTGCTGTAGCATGTCTACATACAAAAAGAGAAGTCCACGCTTAATTCAACCAAATTATTTAATCTAGTCATTGCTTTGTAATTTGCTATTCACAATCTCTCACTATTAAGCAAAAATTATGCATTTATCAATTTTCTCTTCCCCAATGCTTGGGTGGAAATCTAGTCTCTTGTTTGGGGCACATGGCATAGAATTGCTCTGTTATCCAGTTTTCTGATTAATAGTCCATTGTATGTACAAATTCATCTAAAAAGGAGCAGTGTCTTTCCGTTTCTCTGTGTGATTATTTTGTCCAAAAAAGCTTTCATTTTTTTTAAGTAGCACAAAAGCTGTAATTGGCAGGCTTTGTAAGGAAATGTCAATGTGCAAGAGAGTGGAGATCACTAAGAATTCTTTTACGCGTTCTTTCCCCTTTGCACCACCGCCTCCTCAGCAGGGTCACTGAGATCACTAGCTTTTCTTGAAATGGCCATTTTCACTGGCAGGTGCATTATACCCTGTATTTTCAGATTGTTTTTCCATTCTGAATGTTTGGCAGGTTGATTGCTCTGGCTGCATTGACGGAGAAAGGGCTGACAAATGTGGTTGGGCTGGTTGAAAAGACAGTGATTACTGTTTTCCTTTGTGGCTGATTGAGGCCCTTGAAAGGAAAGATTTTAACCTTCACCATTTGGTTCAGAAGTATGAGCATATATTGAAATTGTTCATGCCATTTATCCTAGTTCTGTAAACTTGTCAGAACGTAAAAATCGCTCGATTTCATATAATGTGAGATTGGCATACGTCATTATCATTTTGATTAAGTTGGAGTTTGTATTATTGTATGCATTATATAGTGTCATTTAAGACATTTGTTCCTTCAGGTATAGATTTATATTTTTATTGACTAAACTAGAGTTAGAAAGATTTTTTTTCCAGATTTTGCTTCAGCCTATCACTATGTGTGTGGCTTGGCAGCTGGTAGAGCCTACAAGCTGTATTTTTGTTTGCAGGGTAAAGGCTTGTCTCTGGACCTCCTGGAGAGTTAGTAATTGCACAGACTTGCCATTGGAGAAAAAACATAATTGGAAGCAGTCAAGCAGAAAAATGCTGTGCCATCCCATTGCCACCTCAGAGCGGGGATAGACAATCCCAGCAATACCATCTGGTTGCTGCTGTCTAGTCAGCTGGCCTGGCTGCTGGGACCATAGCTTGGCAGCTGGTTTGCACCTCTTGACCACTCTTCCCTTCCCCCCCATGACTTTGAACATGGGTCAGGGGAATGGCTGTAACAAATAAACCCCTGTTGTATCTTGCCTCATTACTTGCAAGAAAGCAGGATGCAGGCTTCTGCTTCCATTCTCTTCTAGACAGATGACATAACTGGTTAACAAATGAAATAAGTATTTTAAGAAAGATACTCTGAGAAGCAGAACAAAAAGAGGCAGGAAATATCTTCTACAACACCACATTGCTCTTTTTTTAATTTGCGGGGCCTTGTACTATTTACAAAATGTAACAACGCAAAAATACTACATATATCCTCAGTATTTCAAAGCATCAACACTTATTATTTGTTGCAATTAAAGAAACGACATTCTACTTTTAAAATGCTCACTAACAATCATCACAATGATAATGTGACTTGCAGTTAGAATGATAGGAAAGAAAAGATAATCTCTCTTGGTATTGTCTTAGCAAAATTTGCCTTTCCAGCTAGCATCATCAAAACTAAAGTAACTTCTTTCCTTTATGAAAAACTTTTTGTTATTGAATCCATATCTGAAAAAAAGCTATGGTTCTGAGAGCTGTGCTAAGATGCTTGATTATTATTAATCTATGGCAAGTGCACGTCAACATGCAAAGTAAAATCACATGGATGAATGTTTCATCTGCAGTGACAAAGGTGGATAGAAGTTAAGAATTTAAAGTGAAAATCTGAAAAGCTAACCTGTACTGTATGTTTAGTTCTGATGCTGTGTTAGAAAAATCACTAGATAAGAGTTTACTGACAGTGACAGTATATTTGACTGATTATTTTTTTCATTGTTTAAGAAATGTAATCCTGGATTATAATTGGCCAAGCAATTATTGACAACTTTCCTCTTTACAGATGAGGAAGATGAAGATGATGTAGTTATACAAAAACCACCAGCTGAACCTGAGGAAGAAAGCATTTTGAAAAAGGAGGAAGAGGAGGAAGGTATAAATATTTTATTTCTTTACATCCATTCATATGCCATTTATTCTAACAACTCTGGGTTGACCAGTATATAAAACTAGAACTAACCATAAATACTAAAAAAATAAAAACAACAACTACTATAACTAAAAACTAGTATTACCAGCAGGAGGTTCTCCCTACTTTGGTATTCTCTTAAAGAGTGCTATGTTCCTCATTTTTAATAATATAAAGGAGAAAGTTTATCTGACTCAAATTTCTGTTTTTATTTTGTTGTGTATGTTTCTCTTTATGTTTAAAATTTGTATTTATTCAAGTTAAAAGACTAAAAAGCATTGAATAAAATCATATATATATATATATATATATATATATATATATATATATATTCTTATAAGTCATATTCCAAATCTGTCTCTCTCCACAGTTGCCCCTCATGAACTAACAGAAGAAGAAAAGCAACAGATTTTGCATTCTGAAGAGTTTTTGAGCTTCTTTGATCACTCTACAAGAATTGTAGAAAGAGCTCTTTCTGAGCAAATTAATATTTTCTTTGACTACAGTGGCCGGGACTTAGAAGACAAAGAAGGGTAATATGGGAATTTCTAAAATGTGTTATTCCATTGTTTTAATTTTACTGGGAATGATCCTAAGTGAGCACCTCTTCTATTGTTTGTTTGTTTTTTCAGAGAAATTCAGGCAGGAGCAAAACTGTCCTTAAACAGACAGTTTTTTGATGAACGTTGGTCAAAGCATCGTGTTGTTAGTTGCTTAGACTGGTCATCTCAGGTAACTTTACTTAGTCTAATAAATCTTCCTTAGTAGATATTATTTTCCTTACTCTCTTGTCAAAATAGATTTCCAAGAAATAAAGTTGTGTTTAGTAACTTAATTTGGATTTATTTGAATGTGTCTTATTTAAAGCTAGCAACAGAGAATCTTTTATTTTTTTATCCAGTACCCAGAGTTGTTAGTAGCATCTTATAACAACAATGAAGATGCTCCTCATGAGCCTGATGGAGTGGCCCTTGTCTGGAATATGAAATATAAGAAAACAACTCCAGAATATGTCTTTCACTGCCAGGTAATGCAAGTTCTTATCTTGCAGGGTTAAGGATTTTGTATTAGTGAAAGTGGACAAGACTTGCCTTTTAATTATCAGCATAATGATTTAATTGAGGAGACATGAACTTCAAATGTTACCCATTCTAAATACATGTTGATGTCTGAAGGATCCAGATATCTTGTTTTTAGTATAATGTGCCTTATTTAAACTTACACAACCACATACTATGTAAAAGATAACATAACATTCTGTGCATTAAGTACAGACTCAGCATTTATCATTAAAAATATATAACCACATCTCAACCCAATTTGTATATTGAAAACAAATATACATAGCCTAATCATTTAAGAGAAATAAATTAAAAGAGTATTATTTCAACTTAAAATAATCTAATGTAGAAATGTACAAGTTGGCCTCAATATAGGTTATTGTAAAATATTTATTTCAAGTCAATTTATATGGCTGCCCATCTCCCAAATGCAAGTCTGAGCAGCTAATGAAACAACTATTGAAATAATAAATGGACGACATAGACAAGATGACAGCTGAGAAAACCAGAACAAACTCATCTGGACTCAACTATCTTCCTGACCCTCATGCTTAAGAAAATAGCCTTAAGCATAATAATGACGTTTCATTCCCCTGTGTTATACTGTGTATTTAATAAACAGTCATATTCAGAAATAACATTTACATTCTTTTTTCACTTTTCAGTCAGCTGTTATGTCTGCTACATTTGCAAAATTTCATCCAAATTTGGTGGTTGGTGGCACATACTCTGGACAAATTGTGCTCTGGGATAACCGTAGCAATAAGCGAACACCAGTTCAGAGAACTCCTCTTTCAGCTGCTGCTCATACGGTAGGGAATGGAAGATCCATATATCTTCATCATCCAATCTCCTTTTAGGATAAACAATGTTGTGTAAAGTGCACAGAAAGAGTGAAGTAGTGACAAAAGAAACTAAGGCAAGACATAAGAAAAAATTATTGACTTATTCAATAATCTAGGATAGTATTAGCTTTGAGCATGATGGGATAAAATTCAGAATGTGAAGAAAAAAGCATAACATTCAAGAAATGAGTGTCTTATAAAGATACTATAATCCTATTTGAATTAAACTTTTTGCTGAAAGGATAAATTCACCATTTCACATTACTTGGTTCTATGGTATTTCCTGTCATCTGTATTTGTCTCTCTCCAGGTTCCAAGGTCTCTGAATTTTTCATTATGAACAGGAGATCATATTTTACTTGTTCCTTAGCTCTCACTTTCCCTTGAGAAGCACATTTTCCCTGCTGGGAAAACATGTAGCCCTGAAATGAAAGTATTAGCTATTCATATTTTCAAAATCTATACTGTCTGGTCATTCCTTTGCTCTGTCCTTAGGAATGTTGATAAGTATACCTTGCTTTTACAACACTACAACTGTTCATTCTATTTCCTTTTATTTTTTGTTTGTTCCATTTTTATTAATGTTCAGTCTTTTGTCATAACTTTGTCTCCTAATGTTGGCAACGAGGTAGTATTCACCAGAGAAGAGAGATTGGAGTGGAAAGAATTACAAGGGAGTAACCTATTTGCCCTTCTAAATATCAAAAGCAATTCAATTTTGCTGGCACTGGGAAAGAACCAGGCAAAGATATCTTGATTTCCTAAAGAAATCAATTGTTTCCCCCACCCCACCTCATAGAGCAGAGAGATTGGAGAGGAAGAGATTTCAAGAGTACTGTAAGCTGTTTACATAGTGCCCCCACGGCTCCCAGCCCTGGGCTGTCATGTCACATTGCTTTCAATGTGTACAAGACAGTAAACAGGCATTCAAGCATTCTAAGGGGCAAAGGAGTGGTTAAGAGGCAAACAAAAGCCAAAGATCTGAATAGTCTTGTCTTTTTCCAGCTTGAAAGAAAGAATTTTGTGTCAGAGTTGCTGGTCCCAGTTAGGATCAGTAAGTGAGGACTACCTGTACTTCAAGAATAAACCTTTAATCCTTCCTGTACCAGCACTGGTTTTTGTACTTTCAGTGAAGGGTCTAATCTTGCAGGATTGCTAAGCAACCAAATCTAGATCTTAGTTTCTGGGGAAAGTTTGATGATTAGCTGTAGAAAACAATATCAAGTCCCTGGGTATCTTTCTTGTCCTTCTTGCCTGATCATTTAAAATTTAGATTTGCATTTATTTGAAGATATCTTAAATTTCCATGGAAGCTTTGTTAAACTGTGCTGTATGATTTTACTTCAGCATCCTGTATATTGTGTAAATGTTGTGGGGACACAGAATGCCCATAACCTTATCAGCATTTCTACTGATGGGAAGATTTGCTCATGGAGTCTGGATATGCTATCACAGCCACAGGTATATTTCTTATTAAATATGTCAAACATTTATTGTTACATGTTTCAGGAAAGTTCTGGAGATAAAACATATGCTCATGTCTGATAGCCCAGTCCCATATATCTAAAGATTCTTCATTGAATTCTGAGAGCTGGCATGCAGTTTAAAGTAGTATAGAATTTGTACTGAGGATATTTCAGTTCACATGCTTATTTAAATATAGAAGCTTCTTAAATGATTTTAAGTGATAAACTTTCAGTCTAAATTATGTCACAGAGCATCTGAGAAATAGTGAGAAATATGCGGTACGTTTGTCTTACTCTAAACATTAATAAAATATACATTCCATAGGTTGAGAAACAAATCCTACATTGTCATCATGTACACTGTGTCATTTTGTTGTGTTAAATACTTTCAACTGAATAATATGAATAAAGCAAGTATATAGAATGAAAATGTTTTGTAGAAAGCTGGTATCAGAAATACTCCCTGATCTTAGCAGAAGAGTTGTTTGGAAAAACAGAAATGTGATATCCTTCTCTCCAGGATAGCATGGAGTTAGTTCATAAGCAATCCAAAGCTGTTGCTGTCACATCTATGTCCTTCCCTGTTGGAGATGTCAACAACTTTGTCGTTGGAAGTGAAGAGGGCTCTGTCTACACAGCATGTCGCCATGGCAGGTGATTAGACCCTGGGATTTCATTTTTTCACCCACAAAGTGTTGCAACTTGGGTCATACTTTTAAGAAACATAATTTTGGGATTGCTGCTCTTTAATTGTCATAGGATGATTATATACAATTGCATTTCTCTAAAAGGAATTGTGTAAGGATTTTAAAAGAGTATCTATTTAATAATTAAAACTTTCAATTAACTTCAGCATCTCATTTTTTTCTAGATGACAATAGCTTTTGAGCTTTGATGCGGAATATGCTGATTAATCAAATTCGGAAGAGAATTGTGGCAGAATATCCAAAATTCTTGCTTTTGTTGATAATTATACAGTACTATCACGCACTAGTCATAAATTGAGCAGCTTGTCTCCTGCTGTTCAATCTGTTGCAAAATTGTATAGCTGTAGCTTATCTATTGCTTTCTTAAATGAAATTGAGACTCCTGTCTCTTCTCAAACACACATCAGCCCATGTTGTACAGTGTTTGGGTTAGAACTAACCAAAATTGGTAGTTTGCACTGATACAGCTGAAGGTTTATCATCCCTGATTTCAGACTGAAAATTGCCTAAGGAGGAAATGCATCTCTTGGGAAGCTTGATGTTTCTTGGAAGACAATGATGTCTTAATTTTTGTGACCCTAATATTTAGTTGGAGTTTGAAAAAATAATACAGCTATCTAGGATACATAGTATTTTGTAAACATTATCTTTCAAAGCATATGTTTAGTTATTATTTAATTAATACAGGTTTTTATTTATAGTACTACTGAGCTTAACTCAGTTCCATGGAATATGCAATAATGTAGAGATAATTTGTGATGCACTTTGTGAACTGTTAAATAGTACTTTGTATCTAGAGTTTTGCATGAGTATTTTTTTATTTTTAGAGTAAAATATTTTTTTCTTGTATTTTAAACAGCAAAGCTGGAATCAGTGAGATGTTTGAAGGCCACCAAGGGCCCATTACAGGTATCCATTGCCATGCAGCAGTTGGACCTGTAGACTTTTCACATCTCTTTGTAACTTCTTCTTTTGACTGGACCGTAAAGCTTTGGACAACTAAGGTATGAGTAGATAAATATACACAATATTGACTTGTATAAAACCCATCTTATGGAAATTGTCTGTGTAGAACTAAATTTTCTGCCAAGTTTCATTGAAGCATCCATGTTTTTAATCATCAGTTACATAATACAATATATGATTGTAATATAAAAGTAAAACGTGTACAGATCAGACCTATCCATTATTCAGCCTTCTTATATTGGCTGAGGTAATTCTCAAAAATATAGATCCCTATAACCATTGTAGCAGTTTACAGTTGCTATTAATATGTTATGTTTACTTTATAGTTTATAACAGTGTTACACTACACACACGCACACAAAATGAAATAGTGATATCTTGTTTGTTTCATGATTATAAAATTCTACATGATGAAAGTTCTAATAATAGAATAATAGAGTTGGAAGGGACCTTGGAGGTCTTCTACACCAGTGGTCGCCAACTGGTGGGCTGGGGACCACTGGTGGTCCATGAGAAAATTTTGGTGGTCTGCAGAGAAATGCCACCCCCAAAGCACCCCCGCAAAGCAATTTGGGACCCTGCAAGGCATCCTGCTCCAAGAGGCTGCGCTGGTGCAACAAGTCTCACAAAGATTCATTTCTGGCAGAGTTTGGGGGAGAATAGATTATATAAGTATAGTAATGTAATTTTAAAAATAACGCTAGACATTAATGAAGCTGCAAATTTTAATCTCCTCAGAGCTAACGCAGAAGAGATTGGACAGCTATTTGTCTGAAATGGTATAGAGTTTCCAGCCTGAGCGGTGGGTGTGGGTGTGTGGGTGTGGTGTAGAACAGGGGTCACCAAACTTTTGGACCTCACGGACCACCGAACTCATAATTTTAAATCCCGCGGACCACTAATATGAATTTTGAGTAATGGTGGCTTCCTGATGTTGGTGGGAAAGTCGGTCCCATATCCCAGAGCTGCAGTAGTCACAGGTCTGGCCCTTTGGTCATCCCGGAGCTCTGCAGAAAAAGCAGAAGCAGCAGAGACCCTGGGAAAATCCCAAAAAGAGACTGCACGAAAATTTCCCACCCCGTTTTCCTACTGATCGATATTTGGGATCGCAGGATACCGTCTCCAGCTCTGTTCTCAGGGGGAGAGAGAGACTTTTGGCTTCATGCAGGGAAAGCAGCAGAAGCAGCAGAAGTCTTTCTATTTAGTATAAATCCCAATAATGACTCAGTATTTTTTCAAATTGAGAAACTTCAAGCTTTTACTGCTATTTTGCCATTAAAAGAATTACTTGATGACACATAATGAGTGAGACAAAACATAGCTAAACTTTGCTTTGATGTCCTCAGGATTAAGTACAAGCATTCAGTGGTAGACTGCCTTTACCCAGAGGTTCATTTTGTTCCCAGACTTACCAACAAATTGTGTTACAAATAGTCAGTTCTCAGCACTGTAATACTTTTTTTCTAATTGAGTACTAAAAGATGTATTATTAACTCCACTATCTCCAAAATACACAAAAAGGATTCCATATCCTCTCTGTTGACCATCAGCCATCCTTTGGTCCTTAAACCAGACAACATAACTTAATAATAGCGATTCCTGACTATCACAAACCTTGCCATCATGCCTTAATTATTTTTGTTTCGGCAATTGTAAGTTATATTAATGCTAAATGTTTTTCTTTTCCTAGAACAACAAGCCTCTATATTCATTTGAAGATAACTCAGATTATGTTTATGATGTGATGTGGTCACCCACTCACCCTGCCCTCTTTGCTTGCGTAGATGGAATGGGAAGACTCGATCTGTGGAATCTCAACAACGATACTGAGGTAAAGTAAAATTGGTTTGGTATCCCAAGACTGCATGGTAATTTAGCATATATTCAGAAAAATATTATGTTAAAAAGTCATACATTTATTAAATCTTCCTTGGCTCTTCACCTAATTATCTCACAAAGAGGTCTGTATGCTAAACCTTTAATGTTGTACTGGCTAATTTTTCATGGAATCAGTTGATTTGGATTATCTTGATCCTTTTCAGTGAGGATACAGATTGGGTATGGGAAAATAACAGCACTAGTCCTGCTTTTGGAAGACCTCTTGCGTGGACAGGATGGGGTAATGCACCCATCCATGCCATTCTTGAGCTCTCAGAGACTCTTGATACCCTCAACCACATTATCTTTCTGAATCGGCTCAGACGGCTCAGGTGGCATGGTGTTGTGCTGATTTGCCTCCTTCCTTTGGGTCAATCCAATTTGGTGATAATTAGGAAGAAAAAGGTCCCATTGTCAGCCCCAACTATGTGGGGTGGTCACAGGGTGGTCCTTTGTCCTTTCCTTTTTAACATCTACATAAGACCACTGGGTGAGCTCATCCATTATCATGTGTACCAATTGTATATCTCTGTCCCTGGCAAATTAAGTGACGCCATGACCCTGTTATCCTATTGCCTTGAGACTGCAAGAGTCTGGATGGGGAACAATAGGCTTCTACTGAACTTTGGCAAGACTGAATGGCTTTGCTTTTGGGGGCCCTCTGATTCCAGGACTATGCCATCTTTGGTGCTAGATGGGGTTGCACTGTCTCAGACTGACTCAGTGTGCAACCTGGGGTTCCCTATAGATTCACAACTCCTGCTTGGTAAATAGATTGCAATCATGGCTAGAAAGGCCTTTGCACAGCTTTGTCTTGTGCACCAACTGTGCCCATCCCTGGATCAGCAGGCCCTGCTTACAATCACTCTTGCCCTAGTCACTTCCAGATTGGAGTATCGCAATGGGCTTTACGTGGGGCTTCCCTTGGAGAATATCTGGAAGCTTCAACTAGTTTAGCATGCAGTAGTGTGGGCAATGATGTGCACTCCCACAGCCCATGTTAGACATCTGCTCTGCAAGCTGCACTGATTTACTTCCAGTTCCAATTCAAAGTGCTGATTTTAACCTATAAAGCCCTTATGCATGGGCCTGGGCAGTCTAAGGCAGGGGCTCCAAATCTTTTGAGTGCCAGGAACCAGTTCTGTGGAGAGAGGTTTTTCCACCAACCAGGGGAGGCGTGGTTTCAAGCACTGCCTTCATTCTGTGCATACGCAGATGAGGCTTTGCTCGTTTGTGCAGCCTGGTTTCTGGTGTGCTGTGGACCACGGGTTGGGGAGCCTGGTCTAAGGGACCGCCTTTCCCCTTTTACATCAGCCCTTCCCATCAGATTTTGCAGAAGAGGCATATTGTGGGTACCTTGAGCCAGGGATTTGCGTTTGGTGGGTTCCAGTAGATGTGTCTTATGTCTATTGTAGTGCCCACCTTACAGAACATCCTCCCCCCCTGCAATTAGAATGGCCTTTGATCCCTTTTGATATTCTGTAGGACTCTCAAGACTTAGTTGGCCTAACTAAGGTCTGGACTTCTACAGAAATATGGCTAGAGGGCTACATTGTGAAGGGGGCATTTTTTATTCTCCCATCACTTTGATTGTATTTTATTTTTTAGGGTATTTAATACTATTTTTATATATATTTGTATTCTGATTTTGATATTTTTTAAATCTATTGTTGCACCTAGAGTCTCCCTTGGTGAGTTGAACAGCTATATCAATTTGATGAATAAAATTAATAGTACGTTTTAAATGACCAGAAAATGAATGACTGTATGTGTGGCTTATGCTGATAGGAATATGCCATGACATTGTTTCAGCTAACTCTAGCACACGGTAAAACCAGGGCTTTTTTGTGATCTTTGTACATCAGATACAGTGTGCATCGTATCACCCTAACAGATAGTTGGAACAGTTAAGCTTCATGAAGCTGGTATTCCTTGTATAGCTAAAGAATGCAGTGCTATCAGTTGCTGAGCACTGAGCAAAACCTAGGCATGATGGTCTCACTGAATGCTTTAAAACATCAGACTCTGAGTGTATTTAGCACTACTTTTGTGCCAGCAATCAGTTTCGCTCCCTATGATGTGCTTGAGTGGAAGAGGATTACCTATAATAAAGTAATTTTTCCAGTGTAATTCAAACTCAGCATATCCAGGCAAGGTTTTATCCAAGCAAGGAAGAACTCAGTAACTTGGAGCTGTCATCTTTGAAAGCTTGGTGCTCTAATTCCTATCATTACTAAATCCATCTTCCATTGGGCCTTGTGTGGGTATATCAGAGAATTTTATATTGTTAAAGGTAAAATATTTCCTTCTCTGTTGTGTTAGGATAAGGGACAGCTAGATAACTGTAATGGTCATATTATCATCTGAATATTTGTGACAAATCTAGCAAAATTCCAAAGAAGGTATAAATCATGATGAAACATTGTTGTTTGAACTGGGGTAGGTACCAACAGCAAGTATTACCGTGGATGGAAATCCAGCCCTTAATCATGTAAGATGGACAAATTCCGGACGTGAGATTGCTGTGGGAGATTCCGAAGGACAAATAGTAATTTATGATGTGGGAGAGGTAGGTAATTTTGTAACTTATTTTGTTTTGCATCAGTAATAAAGAGTGCATAGGAGTCATGTTTTTGTTTCAATTTAGAAAATGTCTCTCTATTTAAAGTTTGGGCAGATTTCAGTCCGAGTGTGTATATGCATGCGAAGATGAAAATTTAAAGAAATCACGAATATAGTTTTGTGCAACAGCCTAAATGTCAGGGCTCCAACAAATCCACCCCATTCAAATCATAAGTCTCTAGCTCAGCCATGGGCAAACTACGGCCTGGGGGCCGGATCTGGCCCGTTCGGCTGTTCTATCCGGCCCGCGGAGCCGAAAGAGCGGTGGGTTCTCTTGCTCTCCCAGAAGGCTACGTGAAGTAATCTAACTTTGAATTTATATTAGTTCACACAAACACTCCATCCATGCTTTTGTTCCGGCCCTCCGGTCCAGTTTAAGAACCCATTGTGGCGCTCGAGTCAAAAAGTTTGCCCACCCCTGCTCTAGCTGCATCTTTCAGAGTAAAAAAAAATTGTTTTATTAGGAATGGCCATGTTGGCGTTAGCTGGGTGAGAGATGCGGCTAGACTTACTATTTGAATGGGGGTGGATTTGTTGCAGCCCTGACAGCCAGCCAACACTAAAATACATCATTCATTTCCACCCTGACTCTGGTCTTTCCCCCACCCCCTGGATGTATATTCTCCAATGGGACACATCCATAGCCAAGAGTCATCAATCATGCTCTCCAGTAATATTCTTGCACACTGACAGCTTTGGGCTGCCAAGGCGGTTACCTAAGGCATTTCAGGAATGCACTGCTTTCCCCAACTGCCCTTCTGCTGGCAATTAAAACAACCAATGGAGTATTTTTTTTTAGTTAACACTAAAACTACTTCAGCCCTTCCCCTATTTCTTGGAAACTACTGCCCAACCCAATTTCCCATAATGCTACTCCTCGTCGACCATTCCTTTTTTATTTGGGGGCATCCGATGGCAACAATTGGCAGGACTTTCAAATTATAAACTTTAAGTTATCTAGAATCATGTTGTAAAATAATGTAAAAAGTTTTCTGTGTCTACCAATTTTAAAACTGGAAAATATGAAAGGAGAGTTACTACACAACAAAAATACAGTTTGCAACTGAGCTTAGGTCAGAAGGCCAAAGTGGGTTGCTGTTTGACTGCTTTTGTGTCACTTCAGAATCCTTTATATTTGAGTTTGGGGGAATTCTGCAGTGCTGTCAAAGTTGTTCAAATAAATGGTTGTGGCTTCAGTTTGCTTTACTGGTTTGGACAAGTAAATAGTTTTCAATATTTTTTTCCCTACATCTGGTCTCACCAGCAGATTGGAAGTACGATTCTTCTAGAAAACAGAAGAAGGTGAAATATATTATTCCCACCCTATGAATTGTTTGTGTCCAGTTAGACACTGGCTAGATGCTACCGCCTAGATCTTTGCTCATTGTGATTTCCTCATGGTAATGGAGATGGAGCCTATTCTTTGTGTTGAAAGAAATTTTTCATGTGCATAAAAATTCAGGGAACCTAGAAATGTATACTTGAATTTTTTTAAAAAACCAGCATATTCATATGTTTACTAATACCTCCCCTATGACTATTTCTCCACAGCAAATTGCTGTTCCCCGAAGTGATGAGTGGACCCGTTTTGGGCGGACATTAGCTGAAATTAATGCAAACAGAGCTGATGCAGAAGAGGAAGCAGCAACTCGAATTCCTTCTTAAAATTTCACAGTGGATTCTAGTAGTGAATTTGGGAATGAGCTAAGAGCTTCAGTGTAGTAGCATGTTCTAGCCTGCAGCAGCAACTTGAAAGTCAAAACGTGCAGTCAACTATGGATTTGACAAGTGTATAAAGATTACTGAAGCAGATCTTGTGAAGTTGCTTTTTAAAAGCTAAATCACATATTCTTAATCTAATCTGCATATATTAATATTTATCCTAACTTGGCAAGTCGTATCTTCAGTTGAAACACTACTTAGATTGTATATTTAAAGTTACTTAGGCTGTCCAACTTTCAATAGGATTTAAGTAAGTTATGTAAACCTATCTCTGGGGGGGGGGAGATTATGGAACTGCTTAAAGTTAGTTACACATGTATCTGTTCCCAGCAACCTTTATCCTAATTGTTAAACAGTAGGCTCCCATGGTGGTAGATCATGAAAAGGAATAAAAATAATCTATTAAACTTTTTTAATTAATGGAAAATGTCTAAAATCCCTTGGATTTTTTGTTAAATCTGTGTAGTTAGTAAGGATTCTTTATAAATAAAATACATGACGTTTTTCTCATATGTAACCATTTCAAGACTTGATTTTTAAAAAATAGAATTGTGTTACATGCTAATAATTCACGCAAGGAGATTTATAGGGGAAAAGGAATCTAAAATGTATTTTCTATTTATGCCTATAATAAATATGAAGGGTACAAAATGATTTTTAGATTTAAGACTTCATCTTAAATTGTTGAATTGGATATAGCCTGCACAATTCTACCCAAACCGAAAAAATGAAATCTTTTTGAAATCCTGTGACCATAGGATAATCTGTAATTTGTCTGGGCAATCTTTAAGAGGCAACACTTTATTTTTTATGGTAAATTCACAACAGTCTCATGTAACCAGGAATAGAATAAATTCTCTAGTTTCCATCCAGTTTAGATTATTTGTGGGAATACTAAAAATAAAGCTTCAAAGTATTTTAGTACAGTTGTAACATTTTGTAAACTAACCAGCAAATTGGCCATAACGTAAGCTATCTTAACCTTCAAGATTTTGCATTGCTATAAAGTTGATTTCGCCATGGATGGTAGTTTCATTTTTTTGTAAATGGCAGTTACTGTCCTGTGCAATAACTTTTTTGCATTTGTGGTTTAATTGCTTCTGAAATAACTGCTTACAGGCTTTTACATAGAGTTGCTTAGAATGGGTGGGCAACCTGTGGCTTGAATGTCACATGGGAACCTTTTCCCCTGTTCCCTTTTTTTTCTTTTTCAGATGTACCTGGTTTGTGTTGCCTTAATTGAGTAAAATGGCATATTTCGGGGATATGTTTGGGGGTGGGGCAGGGTGGGTAAAATAAGTCTGTGAATATTGGAGAAAAACTGTATATACTCAAAGATAAGCCCATTGGCAGATTTGCTAACTCTGAAATTTTTAACCCAAGTGTCATAAAAAAGTCTCTCTTATGGATAAGCTTACCCTCAAAATTTTTGTATGATTTAATTTTCACAATTGGCTTATCAGCAATTAGTGCATTTTTCATGGTTTTGGGTTAAACATTTGAGGATCTGCTTATCCACATTGGAGTATCTGCAAGTATATAAGAGATATATGGTATTTTAAAGAACCTGTGGGAACAACCTACTATACATACTTGCAGATAAGCCCAAATGACTTTTGGGGTGGATTTTGGCCCCTAAAAGTCTTGCCTTATCTGCCACTATATACAGAAGGCTGAATATTTCAATCCTGTTTTCTCAACCATCATGACAGATGCCAGCCTAAGCGGCTGGGGGGCCTACTTTCTCTCCCACTCGACTCAAGGCCGCTGGTCCAGTCTAGACCAGACACACGACATAAATTGGCTGGAATTGAGAGCGGTCTCTCTCGCCCTCCGCGATTTCCTGCCCAAACTAATCTCCCAGCACGTGCTGATTCTCACAGACAATGTGACGGTGAAGGCCCACATAAACAAACAGGGGGGCACACCTTCCAAATCGCTGATGCAGGAAACAGAAAGATTGTTCCATTGGGCAGAGACACACTTGCTTTCCATCAAGGCAGAACACATATCGGGCATTTCAAATATACAAGCAGACTGGCTCAGCAGAGCCACGCTCGATCCGTCGGAGTGGCATCTTCACACCCCACTCTTTCACCAAATTGTCCAGAGATTCAGCCTACCAGTCCTTGACCTCTTCGCCACGCCTCTCAACACTCAGCTCCCGCATTTTTTCTCACGGTACCCGTCACAGGGAGCAGAGAATGTCAACGCGCTCTGCTGCCCTTGGCCCCAAGGTCTCCTTTACGCTTTCCCTCCGCTACCTGTTATACCCAGACTGATCCAGAAGATACTGGAGGAGCAAGCAGAGGTCTTAGTTGTGGCCCCGTTTTGGCCCAGGCAGACTTGGTTCATGGACCTGAGGGAGCTGTCTGTGGAGGAGCCGTGGTGGATCCCTCCATCAACAGTTGTCCTTTCTCAGGGTCCAGTCCATCACCCAGAGCCCTAGTGGCTCAACCTGACCGTCTGGAGGTTAAGCGGCAGCGTCTGAAAGAGGAGCATATGTCATCTAAGGTGACTGACACCATCCAGGCGGCCAGGCGGCTGTCTACGATTAGAATCTACAATGCTACCTGGGTCAACTTCTGTCGCTTGTGTTCTAAGGCGCAGGTGAATCCTTCCTCCCCATCAGTGGCTCAGTTATTGGAGTTTCTTCAGGCGGGTCTCAACAAGGGCCTCTCTCCAAACACGCTACGTAGACAGGTGGCAGCACTGTCTTCGGTGCTCTCCTGGGCTGACTGCAAATCCATCTCCAGCCATCCAAGGGTGCGTAGTTTCCTTAGAGGGGCCACGAATCTGCGGCCTCCGGCTATCCACAGGTTCCCTACTTGGAACCTCAACACTGTCTTAAAAGCCCTTACCAAGGAGCTGTTTGAGCCCTTGCGGTCTATCAGTATTCAACTGCTGACGTATAAGGTGGTCTTCCTGGTGGCCATAACTTCGGCTAGGAGGATTTCTGAACTCGCTGCCCTATCCATCAGAAAAGACCTCTGTGTCTTCCATGGGGACAGGGTGGTCCTCCGACCGGACCCAACCTTCCTGCTTAAAGTCAATTCAGCATTTCACAGGGCTCAGGAATTAATCCTTCCGAACTTTTGTATGGCTCCGTCTCATCGGCTCGAAAGACAGTGGCACCACCTCGACGTTCGGAGGGCTCTACGTATTTACATAAAGCGCACGACGCCTTTCCGGAAATCGGAAGCCCTGTTCGTCTTGTTTCTACCGAGAAACCAGGGTCACAAAGTTTCTTCTACTATTGGCTGGTGGCTGCGAGCCTCTATCTCCAGGGCATATGAGAGCCAATCGAGTCCGATGCCCCAGGGCATCACTGCCCACTCCACTCGGAGTGCGGCGACATCAGAGGCTTGGGCCACCCAAGCTTCAATTGAGGAGATTTTGTAGAGCAGCTACCTGGGCTTCCCCCTCTCCCTTTATTAGGAATTATAGGATCGATGTTTTCGCCTCAGCTGAGGCTTCATTTGGCAGGAGGGTGTTACAGCAGGTCCATAAGGAATGAGAGTGGAATCTGTCAGATGGATTCCGTCCCATCGAGCAGTCCTAGCTTTGGCATGTCCCACTTCTGGATGCTCGGAACAGCTCATAGGAGAAAGGGCGTTGGTACTTACCTGAGACGCTTGTTTTCTCTGAGCTGTGTAGAGCATCCAGCCCCTCCCTGTATCTGTCTGTTAGGGTGTGGCACGGTTCCGGCCAGCTACGTGTTTTGGTTTTATATAGTTAGACGGGGTCTGTTTGCACTTCGTCTTCACTGGAAACTGGGGACGCAAGGAGGCATCGAGGAGGAGGAGGCGCATCCTATTCAAATAAGCCCAGCCTATGCAAGAGGAGACTGAGCACCTCCCACTTCTGGATGCTCTACACAGCTCAGAGAGAACGGGCGTCTCAGGTAAGTACCAACGCCCTTTTTCTCCCATTGTGGCATCATGAGGCACACTGCAGCCATCAGTGTTATTTAAAAAAGAGTAGCCATTAGAGGAATAAAGTTGCTTACTTCAGGGTAGGACACAATATGGTCTTGTTCAGATGGAGCCTTTAAAAAAAATCCTCATACAATAGATACAAAGTATTGTCTATAACAGACGGATATTTTTAAAACAAGATTTTGTAAAAAGTCTTCCATTCGTATGGATTTCTTGGAATAGTGATAGATCAGCTTCATTGCACATATTAGTAACCAGATTTTCCAGTCTTTGGGAAGGCTTTTTTTTTGCAGGCTTTTTGCCCCATTCCCCTATGAGGCTTCCCAAGTGTAACAATTCAGAAGTGATGGGAGTTGCCTTACAGTTTGTGTAAGATCCGGACTTGAGGGTAGTTGGTGGTGATTGGAAGTTTCCTTGGAGTGTCTATTAATTGGTTGCTGGGAATGGTGTTGCCTCTTTTTGATGGGTTTACCGCATCTGCCTGAGGTCTGGATCAGGCATCTGAGCAGTAGATTTTAACCAGCTCTGTTGAATTGTTGATGGTTCATAACCTCAGTATTGATCTCCCAAAGACAGAGAACCTGATTCTAAATAAGTCTTGCATTTTGTATCTAGCACTTTTGTATTGCAATTTTTGAAAGCTGTATCTGCATACAGGAGCTTATGGATGCACAGTTCCTTTTATAGATAAGCCCCCAATTAAGGAGGAAATAGTCAATAGTAGTGCCTGAAATCCTGTTGCCCTTGCATATTGCCATGGTTTCATCATTAAGTAGCTCTCCTTGTATTCACCTAATTACTGGCAAAACAATTAGACCCCATTTCCAGGTCTTAAAAACATGCTGCATTTCCCCCACCCCCACCCTCAATCTATAATGGGGAGACCAGAGAGATTACTAATTCTTCAGCTTCTTTGGGCTTTTTAAAAATTGTACACATACTCCTAAAAAAACAACTAAATATCAGAGTATTAGAATATTATTGAGGAGCAACATTGCTAGGTTAATTTTACCTTCTTTAAAACTTAGTCTCTTTAAGATTTGGTGTCAAAGAAAAGACACTACAGGGCCCTGGTTTTAAATACATTTTATTGTCACATGATTCTTAGTAAAACACTTTCAAAACAGTCTGTACATTTCAAACTATTGAGAACTGCAATATCTGTTTCTAAAAATGCAACTGCAATTTCAATGCCATCATGATGTCTCTGTACAAAGATGTACAATATGTACAGTAACATGGAGTGCAAGCTGTGAAAAGCCAAGCCCTGGGTACTAACTCAAGCCATCAAAAGAGGAGAAGTGATCAATGGCTTGATCGTAAAGCCCGAATCAATCTCCTGTGTGCAAACGACAATTGTAGCTTTGTATAGAAAGAAGCCAATGATTCAGTCTCCGTTCAGTAAAGTGTCATGCAGCTGGCTGGAGAGCCAAGGACTGTTCTCGGATCTGTCCTTTGCGGCCGCTTTTGCCTGCTGGAATAGTCAGCTCAGGATTCAAGCTGCTGCTTTGGTTTTCACAGGAGTGGCACTCGCTGCTCGAAATTTTGGAAGAGAAAGCCCAAATTTGTTTTCAATTCCAGCAAAAGTAGCTGTGGCAAGCCGGTACCCACCAAGGTGATCAGGATTAACAGGAGGAAGGCCTGAGATTCGAGACTTGGGATGAGGTTCTGAGCCGGAGGGCTTGCTAGTAAGAGACAAACAAGCAAACATTGGCCACATTGAGATGCTGTTAGCATAACTGTATTACAGCATGTTCTGTTTTAATCCTGGTTCACTGACTACAACAGGGGCTTGGCTCACAAATATATAACTAAATAACCATGACTTACAGCACCAAAGCCAATAATTTGAATTCATTTTTGTCACTGCGAAGTTTTATGCTTATGGCTTGTTCACCAAGTGTATATTTATCTGATCACATGCTTATCACCATCCTCTTACATAGCGACTACTGGGGCTAAGGTGTAAGTAAATCCAGGCCAGGTGATTCTTCCCTTAGGAAATTCATAACCATGCTAATCTATGTAAGATCAGGCCAAATGTTAAAAATACATGTTCCTTCTTTCCAAGAAGCACTGTTTGAACAGATGGTTTACATTAAAGCTGCAGAGGTTGTCTGAAAGAATTTTGGTATACATAAATCTAGATTATAAAGCGTATACTTTGGTTTCTATCTAACATATTTCTGATCACTATTTTCTGGGCTTAATCCTGTTTCTCCTTAACTCTGGCCTGTAGTTTTAGCTTGCCTCTGTGTGGATGCATGCATTCATGTACATGCCAATTAGGGCTGTGCAGTGACTGCAGTGTTTGATTAATATCCAATTTGGTAATTGGAAAAAAAAATCATCCACCCTGGGACGCTTCCACACAAGATGTTTTCATTTCTCCCAGATCAGCTCTACTCACTTGTTATCCCAGACAGTCATCTCTGATAAACCAAGCCCAAACTGCCTGAAATTTGAAGAAGAGCTCTTTCTTGAGTGGAAGGAACCTTAACCCTCCTAACTTACAACACTTTAGTGCAGGAGTGTCAAACTCAATTTCATTGAGGGCTGCATCAGGGTTGTGTTTGACCTGGGGGGGAGCATGGCCAGCTCAATGTCATTCGTGTCAGGGGCATCTGTGGTGGCCAGAGTGCTCTGCCTGCAAAAACAGGCTCCCAAGCTCTGTTTTCAGCTACAACGGCCTGCAACCATCTGCCACCACGGGCCAGTCCTTCACTGTTTTCAGGGCAGCCCCATGGGCCAGATCTAAGCACAGGACAGATTTAAGCACCCCGCAGGCCAGATCTGGCCCGCGGGCCTTGAGTTTGACACCTCTGCCTTAGTGGATCCCAGAATGCTGGTCTCCCTTTTAGTAACCCAGGTAAGACAGCAGGAATAAAATAAGCCAGCTCCGATCAATTTCATTTTCTTTTTTTCAAGGGACAACCTGCATACAAAATATCAGGCTGCCTGGAATTTTTATGTCCTTTTCCCATGGAATAGGATTGCAAATATTTTTATTTTATTTATTTTCTCTGAGCTTGGTTGTTTGCAGACATTTCATTACCCAACTAGGTAACATCATCAGTGCTAATCACAAACAATCAATAGCCAACTAGGTAACATCAGTACGAGTATGGGGTTTGCTCCCATAGACAATAGTCTATCCTGCCCATTTTGGGGGGAGTGTGTTCAGTGTTGGATGTAAATTTCTAATTTCCTGTGATTAGAAAGTACACAGGGTTATAGTTACTCTGTTCTTCATTTATTACTCCACTATTTATCCATATTTGTAAAAATTCTACTTAACTTCCAATAGCACTATGACAATTATCTAATCTGGGGATGGAAGTTCTTCAACCTTTGTCATTTTACAGTTGTATTACATTCTGTGGCACTAAAGAACCAGACATTGTGGACAAAATTTGACTTGAACCAGCTGGTCCGCCGTACTATGGCACCATTCTCATAAAAGCATTTCATGAAACTTTAATTGTATACTCTTCGATACAGGCACTGCTTTCTATGAATAGGAAAACTCCCTCTGATACAAATTGCTTTTACCTTATATTTTCTGTACTTATAAAAACAAAGAAAAGCAGAAATACTAGACAATTTACTGAGCTACATCAGTAAAGAACTGTAACGGGCTGGTGCATGTCAACATTCTTTAAAATTTTGATCATCATTTATACTTACATGCCTCCAAAATCCACATAGAGCCAGCGCTGCAGAAGTTCGTAAGTCAGTAAAGTAACACCAAATTGGGGTGAGGATCTGAACACTCGGGCTGTTGAAAAAGAAGAGTTCAACGTAACACACATACTGTATACTGAAAATATTATTCCCCTCTTTCATAACCATTGTTATGGAAAGCATAGAAAAAACAAGAAAGAACAAGCAAAATTAGGATAACAGATGAGAGGGGAGGAAAGCTAAATTTAGTTTACATGACCGCCATTCACAAATACCACTCCATGATTTTCGGTACTTTTTTTTTTTAATTACATTTATATGCCGCCCTTCTCCGGAGACTCAAGGCAGCTTGCAATTTTTGGAGCGCAACCCAATGCGCTCAGCAATAGCCTTCATTCCATTGTATATGCCTGCTTATTACTAAGCAGCATTTTTACAAAGTCAGCTTATTGCCCCCAACAATCTTGGGTCCTCAGTTTACCTACCCCGAGAGGATGGAAGGCTGAGTCAACCTTGAGCCTGGTGGGATTCGAGCCTGCACTAATTGCAGGCAGCTGGAACTTGAAGCCACAGTTGCTTTCACCATGTCCATAAACCACTTCATGAACTGTTTTTTTGTCCTTTAAATTTCTATTTCTCTCCTCCCTCTCTCCTTCTAAGAATCACAACTCCATCCAACTATGATTTCCCTTTTCTCAAGACATTCACTCTTCCTTCTCATATTTGCTTGACACTCAACTCTTGTTTATTTTCTCTATATAACCTCAACATACTTTTCTTTAAACTGGTCATTCACTTTTTTACTTAATCCACATTCATCAGGCACCCATTCATTTTCACCACTTCTTGTTTTACCCACACCCACTGCACTCAACTTGCTTTACATTCTCCTGATCTCTCTGATCCTCCCTTCTATGTAACAAAATGGGCAGATGTTCATTAAAGATAACCAGTCATTTCACTTCTTGCAAAACACACTATTTGCAACAAACAGATCATACATTAGTCACTATTTTTATATGCATCAGTATATCTTAAAAATCCTCCATCCCATTTTTTTTTCTGGAAAAAAAAATCTACAAAAATAAACTCTTCTACTTGCTCTAGGTTTTTTTGGGGGGGGAAGGGTTGCCACTTATATATGTTTTGCATGTCAGGATTCCAGCAATCGCCCTAATTAAATCATGATTCTTGAGCTAAACTTCAAAAACCTTCAAAGGATTCATTAGAGGCGACATACTGGCACTGCCCTCTATGAAGCCAACTCTGGCATATGTAATTTACAGTCACCTGTGACCCTGTTTCCCCCCTCCCGCCTGGGTGTCTCATAAACCAGATTCTCCAATTGACCACGTTCACAGGCTGGGTGTCATCCACGTTCTCCAATCAAATATATTCACGGGCAAAAACTCTGGTATTTAAGTTACAATCTTTTAAAGATAAGAGTTGGAATGTACTTTTGCTTCCCCCCCCCTTTTTATGGCAACTACTAAAACATTGCAATTGTTCAGATCATTTCCCATGTCAAATACAACTACTTTGGTTTTTGATACATTAATTAATTAATTAATCCATATTCTGCCTTGCTTCTATCTCACATACATTGCAAATCATTTGGGTTCCCAGCCAACAACACAATATAACCGGTTACAAAAATACAAGCATATTCCTGTCCTGAACCTCTTGTGTCCCTATAAACATTTGTCTATATTATAAACAAGCAATGGGGTATGACATATATTTGACTTACTTCTCCTCTATTAGAGTCAAATTTCCATGGCCTACTGTTAAGGCCAGTAGAGTTGGGGTTGCCTGTATCTCCAGAGAGAGGCTAATATATTGGGCAGGCACTATTGTCAGGAACTATTCTTTTCCTATTTTATTCCTATAAAGCCCCAGAGGGAAGTGATCCATTGAAACAGAGCAAAAAGTCATCAGTATCCTCACACCTATCCTAGCCAAGGAGGTTACAGCATGGAAAAGACTATGTGATTTTGCAGCCCTGTGTTTGGATACATGTTTCTGTTTCAGGGTTGGTTTGTTATATTTGTTTTGTTTTTATTTATTATAATTGTGAGATGACTAGTATTGTCTTGTATAAGATAACTGAACATTTATTTTTCTAAATAAATAAATAAAATGTTGATGATGCCCAATTTATGCATCTCTGCCCCAGGCAAATTAACTGATGCTATTGAGGTTCTGTTCCAGTATCTGGAGGCTGCAGAGGTCAGGATGGAGGAGAAAGGTTTCAGCTTAACCTTGGTAATATGGAATCGCTGTGGGTTTTAAGGCTTCCCAAATCCTGTGAGTTTCCATTTTTATTTCTGATGGGGATCACACTCTTGCAGACAAAGTTGAGGCACAACTTGAGAGCCTGGGAGGACTCACAGTTCCTGCTCAAGTAGAAGGTGACAGCTGTAGCTGTAGCTGTAAGTTGTGTACCAGTTTGAGCAGGTTGTGTGTACCAGTTATGCTTATTTCTGGAATGGGAGGCCCTACTCACAGCCATTGGCATTAAAGACTTGGATGTGCCTTGTAGGCATTGGAGATTAATCCTGTTGGTAGATTTGTAGTTTGGTCTGTGTGGATTAATATCAGATTTTTATCATTTATGAGGTTTCTATTTTTTATGGGTTTTAATCCTCTGCTGAGATAGGCAGATGTATTAAGTCCTTAATTAATATGACATCCAACTTTCTCTCTTAATAATAAAAACAGTAGTAACCAATCAGCTCGTATGCATGTTGGCCAGCATTCAAACACAATTAAAGCCAAATCTTACCCCAGATCTGCTTATGGTGTTCTGTGAAAACTAGAATCTCTAATCTATCCTGCAAACCATCACCTTGTTGTCCTCATTCCCACCGATGAAGCTGTACATTCAATGTACTGACAGAAATATGAAGATGGATCTGAAGTTGCCAGAGGTGGAAACAGCTGCAAGGCTGGATCCATCACTCTCACAATTTTAATACCATTCATGAATATAGCTAAGTTCTCTACTGATCAAGATGTGAAATCCTTTTCTTGCCTGCAGCTCCCTTCCAAAAGGCAGAAGGTCCTTCTTCCCGAAGTATCTTCACAAAGCAATCAATAACTCCACTGTATGTTGTCTGACCAGCCCGAGCAGCCACTTGCAGTCTCGTCTTGATGACATCAGCAGGAGTCACCAAAGAAGCCGCAGGTACACCTTTGGGAGAAATGGACTTCAGCTGAGTCTAAGCACTACCAAAAGCAAGAAATAGTATGTAGAAACACCTCCAGGAGAAGCATTGAGTAGTTAGAATAGCATCAGCGTTTCATTCAGAGCTGTGACAAAGGAGGAGTTCCCCCTTACTTTGAATAACACTGATAGGTTTTAAATAGCACTGTACAGATAATCCTTGAGTTACAACAGTTCACTTAGTGACCATTCAAACTTACAATGTCATTGAAAAACAGTTACTTATGACCATTTTTCACATTTACAACCGTTGCAGCATTCCGCCACAATCTGAAAACCTGGTTGTTTGTACAGGCCGGGCTGGACTGACCTCCTGGGGGCGGGATTTTAAATTGGTTTTAAATGGATTTTAATTGGCTGGCTTGTCTAGCTTAATTTCTTTTTAAAGTATTTATAGTATTTATTGTTCTGTATTTTTAGTTGTGAGCTGCCCCGAGTCCTTTCGGAGAGGGGGCAGCATACAAGTCCAAGCAAAATAAATAAAATAAAATAAATTCCCATGGTCATTTGATTTAGATGCTTGACAGCTGTCTCATTCTTACGACGGTAGCAGTGTCCCAGAGTGACGTGACCTTCTGATGAGCAAAATTAATATGGAATCAAGATTCACTTCACAAACATGTTACTAACTTAACAACTGCACTGATTCACTTAACAATTGTGGCCAACAAAAAAAAAAGTAAAATGGGGCAAAACTCACTTAACAAATTTTCACTTTGCAACAGAAAATTTGGGCTCAATTGAGGTCATAAGTCAAGGACTACCTGTATTGGACAAGGATGAGCTAAAAATGTTTGGGCCACATTTCTTCTGCCCCCCCCCCACTCTGAATATTTTTTCACTGCAAATCTAGCAACACAGTAGATTGCACGAATTCTAAAGAGCAATTCCTACAAGCAAATGTCAGTCCTTTACTCGCTCTCAATCAGTTTGAGTGCTGTATCCACACAGGCTTAGAGAGGAGGAGGTTGCTAGGTAACCATATATGAAACTTAGGGGACCTCACATGATCAACAAGAACTGGCTTAATATATTGTTCCTAACCGAGTGGCAATGCGCCTAAATGAGAACCGCCAGTGGAATGGAGAGGAGAAACTTCAAATAGACAAATAACTGTCTTTTTTTTTCCACACCAGGAACAAGGATGAATTTGCTTTCTTCTTTTACAGAAATATTTTAAAGTTTCTCCTTCCAACTAAGCACAGCTTCCCAAAACTGAATTGAAAACCACCTAAATTGGGGTTTTCACTTTGCATTACCCTGCCAAAATGAAGAATTGTATACCAAACGTAGGAAAAGGGCATAAATTATTCTTACCGCCTTCAAAAACGCGGTCACCCAAGCTGAGAGCTTTGAAACAAGGGCAAGCCCCAGCCAACCTGCCAACCCAATTTGACTACATGTTGCTGAGCTGCATTAAGCTGTTTATCCACATTATGCAAATGTAATTAGCCATCATCAAAATTGGGCTACCTCCCACCAAGGATAAAGGTGATCAAATTTGGATTAAGTTAAACACAATAGTATATTAGCTTCCTCTACATGGTCTAATGAATATTAAATGTTGCCAAGAATTTTAATGTGGGGGGTGGGAGGTGGACTTATTTGCCAATTACTCAACAAAGTTACCTGCAATAGCACCAGCTGTAAGGAGATTAAGCCCTCCCACATGACCATTTTCATCTGCAAGCATCAGTTTACAATGAGCGTACACAGGAAAATAGATGGCAGAAAAGGGAATGTCTCGGAGGAAACAGGCCTTGGCTCCCTGTCACGTGGAAAAGAGAAACAAAGAATGAGTCAGTCATGCATACAGGAGAAATTCTCACTGCCTCTGATCACGAGGGGACAGGACACACGTCTCCTATGTAGATGTGGGAAGCGCAATTCATTACAGTGCCCGGAATGTGTTGGGCAACATGACCCGGCAAACCAGCTCAATGATC
The DNA here is from genome assembly GCA_009733165.1 of Naja naja. Classification (NCBI taxonomy): domain Eukaryota; kingdom Metazoa; phylum Chordata; class Lepidosauria; order Squamata; family Elapidae; genus Naja; species Naja naja. The sequence continues at coordinate 208,685,503 of CM019148.1, read as the reverse complement.
TGCAGTCCCATGGAGCTAAGAAAGGTCCAAACCACTAAGATACAAAGATGGTACCAAAGAAAAGGCTTTGTGCTTAGATTGTGTTGAAACAACAAGGCAAGGAACAGGAATACTTCTCGGCTAAAAGAGCTTTTGAGGGTATTCTAAGATGGCAGATCTCTTCGGTCATTCGTTGGATGGAAACAGAACATGAGAGAAGAACAATTCCATTCTAAGACCAGAATGGTTTTTTGGGGAGGACAATATGGGCCAGATGGAGGTTGCACCTTTTGCCACATTCATTCATCCCAAACATGGCCTCTCTTTGACACACGAACATTTGGGATGAAAACTCTACTTCAGATCTTCCAATTCCCTTCTCTCCCACCCCCCAAAGTATCCCATTCATGTACACTGATTCTGTATCATTCTTCTAATGCACTACAGTCAAATCCAAAACTCAACTGATGGAGGAAGATATGCAAAGCAGGAACTATGGATAGCTTGTGCCGATACCCATTGGAATTTTTTTTTAAATCTATGGCCATTTCTGTCCTTTTCAAAACCCATTATTCCAATTAAGAAAGGGGTAGGCTGACGGGTCCTTGGTGCTCTCTGAGCTGGGTTGTTTTCCTGCAGACATTTCATTACCTACACTGGGTAACATCATCAGGGTAGGGATGATATAGCCTGGTTTGGGCAATGAAATGTCTGCAAGAAAACAAGCTCAGAGAACGCCAAGAACCCCTCATTTAAACCCTGAGCTACAAATAGTCTCCTTTACTGAAAGAGGTAGGCTGACAATCTGTGCAACCCTCCTTTCAGATAATGTGCAAGTAAAACAGGGAATTGTTCACAGGCTTTTCCTTTAAAAACAAAAAAAAAGCAAACTGCAGTGAAATGTTGTTTGAAATTGCCCTTAAGGGGAAAAAAATGTCTCTGCATGAATTTTAAGTTGAAAGGGAAGTGGCTGTGCAACCTTCTTGGGCTGTTGTCACGAAGCCATGAACTAACATGGGATTTTATTTTATATCGAACCAACGAATTCTATTTTATAAGAGCACCGTAGCAGCTACTGTCCATTGAATTTACATGCCCTGGTGAAGGGTAAAGGAATACCTCTCCTAGTGTAAGAAAACGAACACCTTTTGCTCCATTACCTCTTATTTACAAGGATGGAAATAAGCGGGCCTGCAGGGAAAGAATTTTGTCTAGCATCTTTCTAAAGAGCAGGGCATCTTGGGTCTGGCTATTTTTGTTTTTTTAAACGAAATTCATCCTAGACAAATCCCTCCACTTAACTCCTAAAAGATTTGAATCTTGCTAAATTCTACTCCCTCTTTCCTGTTGTCATATTAAGACAAAGAGAGTAGCCTGCTGTGAATGCAACAATAGAGACAGCAGAGCTACAACAGGAATGTTCAAATAATTTGGGGCTGCACAACAAACATAAAAGAAAACCAAGGAGAGTCTTTCTTTCTTTCCTCCCTCCTTCCCCACCCAGAAATGGAAAGCAGCAGAGCAGTGCCAATATCCAGCAGGTTGGCAGCATTTGGGGAGAAAGCTTTGGGAGAAAGTACACATGGAATAAAGGAGAGGAGGCTTTCCACACAAGTTTTGGCCACCAACATAGAGGTAGCCCTCAACTTACAATCACAATTGAGCCCAGAACTATGGTCATACAGCATTGTATGTATCATTAAGCGAACTGGCCATGTAATCCCAGTTCTCCTTGTTGTGGTTGTTATTTGGAGCATATGGTGCCTCAGAGGATAGGAGAGACCCTGGGTAGCTGAAGGAACAGTTGTAAATTGAGGACTCCCTGTACAGGTGGATTTGTTTTCTCCCGTTTTTGCCAATGGACACCCCTCTCCAAATGCTGGAAGATAATATTTTCAAATGTGAAAAGATTCCCCTATAGCCCATCACATATGAAGGTTTCCTTAGGATGGGGGAGTGGAATTGTTTGTTTCTTTCAACAGCCTCCCTGGCACATGATAAGAGAATGAAGAAGCAAAACCAATAAAGGATGTACCTTGTACAGTCCAAAAAGCCCCAAGTCCTTCAGAACGGTAAGGGCGCTAACTCTGGGTCCAGTGGTGATTTCTCCTGCTACCTGCAGGCGAATCTTGACAATCTCCAGTGGGTTCGTGAAGATGACTTGTGAACCTCCTGCCTGCAAAACCATAAGAAAGGCAGCTCAGATCAGCTTCTTCCCAAGGTCAGCTACTGGCCTGAGCTTTTAGATGCAACCGACTATGTCAAATACACTATCAGGAAGTGGCTAGGAATATCATGTACCTTCTTAACATCAATGAGAGTCCATAATTCAGGATCAGGGTAATTTTGCAGGACCAAAAGGAAAGAAAAAAATCCATCTACATCTCAGATACCTGCGTTTATTTTAAACAATTGGTTCCATTACTTACAGTAGTATTTACATGATTTACTTATTCCAAATGATTTATCTAAAACCAATAATGCAACAAATTTGACAAAACTGCAAAAGCTAAATTGATCTCTGCATTATAAATTAAATCAACAGTAACTAAAACAGTATGAATTGCATTAGTATGACTGGGATTCTTTCAATCTGTAACAGTGTTTCTCCATCTTGACAATTTTAAGACATTTGGGCTTTAGCTCCTAAAATTCTCCAGCCAGCATGGTATAGAATACTGAAGAAAAACCCAAGGCAGGGAGTAAGCAGCCAGGTATCGGCTGTATCACAGGCTTAATAACGGTAGCAAGCCAAACCCAGGGCCACTGTAGAGCCTTATGCTGGCTCTACATGCAGCAGACCACATTCAGTCCCTGGAGTGAGGAATAAGGGAAATATTACATATGTAGCTTACCAGTTATTCCAGTGAGGAGTTTGCTAAATAACGCTACCTTCTCTTTTAATACCGGGAAACAAAGATGCAGAAGCAGTCACAACCAGTGTTGAGCAAGCATATAATCGCTAAGTGAGATTTTGATATTCCAGTATTCCACCTCTGGGCTAAAACCACTCACCACAAGGAAGACTAGAAATAGCACTTAGACCAGGGGTGTCAAACTCGCGGCCGGCGGGCCGGATGCATCACGTGCGGGCCCTGCCCCCACCCAGTTTAGTGAAGGGGGAAAAAGGTCCCGATACATCACGTGATGCTGCTGTTACGACGCGAGTTTGACATCTCTGACTTAGACTTATATCACTTCATAGTGTTTTACAGCCCTCTCTAAGCAGTTTACAGTGTCAGTGTATTGCCCCCAACAATCTGGGTCCTGATTTTACTGACTTCAGAAGAATGGAAGGCTGAGTCAACCTTGAGCCAGTCAAGATGGAACTTCCTGGCTTTGGGCAGAGTTAGTTTGCAATAGCAATAGCACTTAGACTTATATACTAGTTCACAGTGCTTTACATCCCTCTCTAAGAGATTTACAGTGTCAGCCTATTGCCCCCAACAATCTGGGTCCTCATTTTACTGATCTCGGAAGGATGGAAGGCTGAGTCAACCTTGAACAAATCAGAATCGAAACCCTAGCATGAGCAGTGAGTTAGACCTGCTGTATTGCATTCTAACCATTGTACCACCATTGCAGAATAGTCCAATGTCAACTTCCTGTCCTGCTGGGCACAAAAACCATCTTCAAGACATACCAAATTTCTTGATACGGTGCTTCAAAATATTATATGGTTTTATTTATTTGTCATTTAAGACCCATCCATCTCCCTCACACACATCATCCAAGGTTACATGAGGGACTTCCTTTTCCAAAACTGCAGTGGAGGCTTCCCCATGGCATGGAAGAAGGTATCACAGCAGGCTTCACTGAAAAACTGATCTACCAGCATTGTCTGTTCTGTAGGTGCATAGAAACCCCTAGATAGGAAACCAGGACATGTAGTTGTCATGACAGGTAGAAGATGGTAAAAGGGTAGCTTGACTTTTTTCTCCCAGTATCTAACCAATCTGCTTGATAGTTAATGATGAGCCAAATCAAGATGACATTTTGTTATTTTAAATAAGTGGCATGGCTCTTAGGCTTGCCTGTGAAGCCTTTTACCATTTTCCCTGAAAATTCACTGTTTAATAGTGAATAATGGGTGCATCTCCATCACCACATCTGTTACAATAAAAAACAGAAATGTCTGTATATGTGGGGAGGAGGGGTAGATACAGACAGAAACAAACACACTTTAACAATTTTTCTAGTCTGGACATGACACAAATTTAACAGCTGTCAAGGTTTTTTTTTAATATTTCATTAGTAGAGCAGAAGCATTATCCCTCGCAAGATGTTGCTGCATGAGCTATTCCCTCCTAAGTTGTGCATTTTAACCCAAGACGTCCACAAAGCTTCATTTCAAATTTCACAGGAAGATTTAATGTGACAGTTTTGCTCCAGAAGCAGAGAAACAGACCAGGATGGGGTATGCTTAGGGTCCCCCTTTGATAAGATTCAAAATGGAAGAGATTATGGGACCTTCCCACCTACTTTAATAAAACCCTTTGTTATTTTCTTAAATGTATTCATCAACTTAAAACATGTGTGGTGCTCTAGCTGGCCACAATTTGTTAGCATTTTTTTCCTGATTGAAAACAGTTCTCAACTTCTTTACATTGAGGGTTGTTTGAGAGGCAAAAAAATGGCACTTTTGTAGAAATAGGATCTGATCAATATAGATCTTTCACTGATCAGACAGAAATTACTGTAATTCTTAACCTATGTTATTGCCATTCTTTTATTTCTATGTATATTTTTATACACACATGCATATATACCGATACATTAACAAATTTTAACAATGACCTGCTGTTTTTAAGACAAGATGCTTAGTTATATAAAATTAACAAGCTGAAAATTCTTACCTAACAAATACTGCCTTTTCAATTCTGCGAGGCCTGTAAATTCCTACTTATTCACTTTGTGTTTTGTTATTTTTGCCTCTTTCCTGTTTTTTAAATTTATTTTTCCTTCCTAAAATACATTCCATAATTTTTCTTTCCTCCCCATGTGCCCTGGTCCAGCAGGAATAAGAGCTGGCCTGTATAAACAGACCGCCATCCATTTAAACTGTTGCTAGCCTATATTATTCACTCTATGGGCAGTGGAATAATGTGCCATATTGGTCTCAGCGTGATAAGACATGGCTCCTGCCAATGCTTGAATTAAAAACTGCCTAGGAAGTCTATAGGCCCTGCTTGAGGTCTGTAATAGAAAGCAAGTATGAAGTAAATAACTCTAGAAATAAACCACCCCTTTCAAATGGGACATTCTCCATCACACGCCTAGCCTAAGCCTCACTATTTTCGCATGAAACACAACTTCTAAACTTGACAGACAACTTTTAAGGCTGCACATGACAGACTCAATTCTGAATGGAGGTTATTCATACCACTCGGGCATAGGAACAATCCGCCCTTCCTTAGTTAACCTCCATGTCGTGAAAAATAAAGTCTCCGCAAGGAACAAATAACAAAGAACTGGAGCTGACAGCAAAGGTTAGGAGAGGAGATGCCGCCCCAGATCCACCACGGACACTTCTCAACATGCCAGAGGCTGAAGGAAACACACCAGTGACCCTGCAACAGGAGACCTCTTGCCCTTTCCAATTTCACCCCCGAGGCACCAGCCACAAGAGACAGGAGGGTGGACAGTGGGGGGCCTGTTCCCAGCCACTCCGCTGCTGCTGCTGCTGTTCAGCCAAAACCATCCCAGGCTAACATATTTTCCCTGCACAGGAAGGAACCCCTTAATGAAGACTTCCTTCAAAGGCTTCTAGATGCTCGCTGGTCTCTCCCCCAGCAAAGCCAAGACTTATATATACTGTCTCCTCCAAGCCCTTAAGTCCCTCTCTCTTTTTTAGACACTCTGCCTGCCTGCCTGCCTGCCTGCCTGCCTGCCTGCCTGCCTGCCTGCCTGCCTGCCTATCCATCCATCCATCCATCCATCCATCCATCCATCCATCCATCCAGTGGTGGGATTCAAAAAAATTTACTACCGGTTCTGTAGGCGTGGCATGGAGTGGTGGGCGTGGCTTGGTGGGCATGGCAGGGGAAGGATAGTGTAAAATCTCCATTCCCTCCCCACCCCACTAACCTGCTTTCCAGCTCCGTTCTCCTGTGCAGGGCAACAAAAGAAGACCCAGCCAGTCAGCTGGGACTCAGGAGACAGAGAATTCATGGGGGTGGGGCCAGTCAGAGGTGGTATTTGCTGGTTCTCTGAACTACTCAAAATTTCCGCTACTGGTTCTCCAGAACTGGTCAGAACTGGCTGAATACTGTCTGTCTGTCTGTCTGTCTGTCTGTCTATCTATCTATCAAAAAAGTGACAAGGAAACATTTCAGGGCAGAGTCAAGTTGTTTGGAATAAGCAAAGTCTTTGAAGCTCCTTGTCTGCATCTCTTGTGAGGGTTTCCGAAATTCAAAACTCAGTCATTTTTTTATGTTTAAAAAACATCTTCCCTTGCCTGCCCCTTCACCCATTGAACTAAACCCAAATTTTTTAAAAAAACACACATTATATTTTAGCTTGAGTGAACCCATTGAATATAACCTTAAATATGTATTTTAGCTGTTTTCTTTTTACTGGCAATCATCCCATGAACAGCTGTTATATAGTAATTAATGCTTTTATGAATAAGTAAGTAAATGGCATACTGCACACAGATACATGTAAACACAGGTTTATCCTTGCAGAGCTCAGCATTTTTAAAATATAAACTAGGAGCCCCTGCCCAAATTTACTTGTCTATTACCAACTATAGATCAAGTACAGTATGCCAAACACATCTACAGACACACATACACACACATACCATCTGTTTGTGTCTACCTACCTACCTACCTACCTATCATCTATCTTTCTATCATTGTCTGTCTGTCTGTCTGTCTATCTAAACTTCCTGACTTCTCACTTCTGCTATTTGAGTGCCAGGATAAAACATTGAACTGGTAACCGAGGGAACTGTTATTTCATGTTTGCTATACAGCATGCCATAATCAGATAAAAGCAATTTGAAGCTCATCATATCTGCTAAAGGGAGAGAGAAGTAAGAAACATCTTAAACTTTTTTGCTGGATTTACAATCCATTCCCAGGTTTGTAAATTATAGCCCGGAAGAAGGAATGGCGAACATGCTTAATGCAGGCTTTGCTAAGTGTGAATCATATTGTGGTACAAAATGATATTAAGTTAGGAGCCTTGATTATCAGACTTCATTACAAAAAATGAAATTGCTAACATTTGTGACTGAACACAAGTCACAGCAGGGGGGAAATATCCTAATGAATGCATACCTGAAAACATCTTTTAGCTGGTTTTTTAATATGAACCCAGTCTAATTTAAATGTGCATATATTTCCATAAAAATTACACCGCTTTTAACTGTGCAGATTTCTTCACACAACCTCAGCAGACCTTTCCTTCCCCCATTACCCTCAGCAATGCACCCAGTTGTTAGAGCAGAATTACAAAGGGGAAAGGGTTAGCAGATGTGCTGAGCTTGGAAATACTTTTATCTGCAGCATGGAAGGGATTCCAGTGTATATGATAGAGACATTCAAAGGGCCTTCCAGAACAGATGAGATTCTCTCATAGTAATGAAAGACCAGATGCTTGTCCCTTTTCCCCAAATTTAGATTCACAAGACTGAAGTATCAACAGAACTGCCACTCATAATCAGGAAAAACAAAAAGCAATGTTACTTCAAGGCTGCCTCCTTGAATTTGCAGCTGGCAAAGGTCAACAGCTTTCTCATCCAAAATTTAGATAACAAGCCAAAGAACTATAAATCTATCCTGCTCAAATGGAAGTTAATACAGTGGCTACATGAGACCCTCAGTGAGTTACTATCCATCTCTAAGGTGCTTGGAAGGGACAACACATCCATGTCACCAATTCTTTCTCTCATTCTGGTGATCAAAATTTACTTTCCAGGTTTTTAAAGATACAGAGGTTGTACTTGGCAATCATAGAGGATACCGTCCTACCAAATATTTAAAATAACAAGGAAAGGCTGGGCACTTTTGCAATGTACATTTGAAGAAATAAATGCCAGATAAAGTTCACAGCTGATTATTAAAATGTTCTCCAACCTGCTGGGAAAATATGGTCCCACTGGAAAACTACAGCTAAATAATAAAAATCACAACAAACTGAAACACTTGCGTCTCCCACAGATTTCGGTAGGACTGAGTTAAGTATGTATGTTTAAACGTCTTTCCCATCAGACTTAGAAAATCATTCACCCATAGTTGTTTGTGGATGCTTCTCAAGAGCTTCTGTCGGGGAAAGCAAGGCTAAAACGGTTTTGCTTGTGGCATTAAAAAATCGTGAAAAGACAGATATTTTCATTCTCTATTGTTAGGGTTAGTTTCATAAGACAGGTGCCATAGCGAAGAAGGTCCACCATCTGGGACCCACCAAAGCTAGGTTCCTGGCAGATGGTATCTGCAGCATGCTCCTTTCTTCTGGATCTCATGGGATGGGATGATATAGACGAGAGAGGTGTCCCTCAGATGACACAGTTCTGTCCATGAAGGACTTTAAAAGTTAAAATCAGCACCTTGAATTGGACCTAGAAGCAAACTCGCAACCCATGAGGCTTTTAGGACAGGTATAATATGTACTATTATACTATATGTATAATATGTGCTATCCTAGGAGCACACATAATTGCCCGCACTGCTGCGTTCTGTACTAGTTAAAAACTTTTGAATACTCTCCAAGGGCAGCCCTATGTAGAGTGCACTACAGTATTACTCTACAATAGAAAGCATTTTCAGATTCCCTGCAGGCACTGGTTAGTCAGACTTAACCACCTTGTGAAAACAAGTAGTATTTATTATAGCAAATGCATGATGGCTGAAGCAGTATCAACTCTTGGGCCTTGGGTGGCTCAGGCTGTTAATTGCCTGCACTTAAGTTCCAGCTGCCTACAACTGCTGTAGGCTCGAATCCCACCAGGCTCAAGGTTGACTCAGCCTTCCATCCTCTCGGGGTAGGTAAATTGAGGGCCCAAGATTGTTGGGGGCAATAAGCTGACCTTGTAAAAATGCCGCTTAGTAATAAGCAGGCATATACAATGGAATGAAGGTATTGCTGAGCACACTGGGTTGTATCCCAAAAATTGTAAGCTGGCCTGAGTCTCCGGAGAAGGGCGGCATATAAATGTAATTAAAAAAAAAAACTCTGTAGCATAAAAATAGTCCATGAACTGGCAGAATCTATCCTATTTAAATATCATTGTAGCACCAATAGGAAATGCTGAATGACACATTTTCACCTTGAACTTCAAGCAGTTCTTCCCGTGACTTAGTTAATAACTGTATTAAGCTGTAACTGTAATACAAACAGAGAGCAGACAGCGGACTCCGTTCTACAATGTTAGTACTTACACAGCCTCCTGCGAGGATCTCTGCAAACATTGGTATGGAACCATCTCTCTGAGTGAATTTATCTCTGACAAAGTCATTGACCTAATTTTAAAAAAAACATACATTTTATACTATTATACCGCTTCCCATAATTTTCACTTCCCATAGTTTTCACTTACAATTTAATACATTAAGAAGACCTAAAAATCAAAAGCAATTCCTTTCAAAGATAGATTACAATGTTTGGGAAATATGTGCATGTGTATTGCAGAGGTTTAAGCCCCAATGAATTACACTTCTGAATAAATGCGTATATTATATACCATAAATCTTTCTAAAAGAAAAAGGGGAAAGGAATTTAGTTGATCTTTAATAGACTTACTGTAAGCTTTATGGCTTTTTCTGGAGCAACACCAATGAGCTGTGGAAGTAACCCTGTATAAAAAGATTTATCACAATCATTATACTAGACATACATAGATAGCACAAACATTTGGTTGTTCAGTACTAATCCATTCACACAAAGAACTTCCATGGACAATTATCTTCTCAAATATGTTGACATAACTTTTTTTTAAAGAAAAATTCTGGCTATGCTACATCTGGGAAGTCTGTTGCTTGTAGGTGGGCAGTTTGATGATGTATTTTCATGAGCATCAGTTCCTGCTGAAATCAACTGTACTTCCTTCTCCTGGATTTCCAAACTCTTCTTGCAATATGTTCTCAGCATACATTACAATCCTCTTTTCAACACAAAAAGACTCCTTGATAATTTGATCAATTGGCAATCAATCTTTTGGAGACTTCATTCATTTCTCATCAAATTATGACTTTTTAAAACTCAGAAATAAGACAGGAATCATATTGAGCCTGAAGATGCTTGAATGAACACAAGCAAACAAAGTCCTTTCATGTTACTAAGTCATCAGGTGACAATGGTGGGGCTTGAATCCTCGGAACCAGAAGCCATTATACAATCCCTGGCATCCCTTTGCTACCCTGAACAATCAGGGATGTGGGGGGGGGGAATTGGGAAAACTCCAAATCGACAGAGATCTGCTCACATCAAGTTATTTTGTCCAATTTGGGACAATTCCTTCTTTCTACTGCAATCTTCCCCAGCCTCTTCTACTACTAAGGAGATCGGTCCGCTGAGCCACCCAAGGTTTTGCAGATACTGTGACAATGTAGTAAACAGGAAGAGACAGGAGGCCTCTTCCATGAGGAAAACCTGTTAGGTTTTGGAGACTCTGCATGTTTGCTACAGTATCTTTTCAGACCAATACAGTGTATTAAAAGGCATAAGGTTTTCATGAGTTCATGTCATCCTTTGAGAGGGCATCTGACAAAGTGAACTGTAGATCAAACCAAAACATTGCCTTTTAATAAAATGTGCTAGTCTAAAAAGATGGGACTGGATTCCATTCGATTTTTTGCCTACCACAGACTAACATACCACCAGAGCCTTGATGGTGCAGGCTGTTAAACACCTAGCACTTAGCTCCAGCTGCCTGCAATTAGTGCAGGCTCGAATCCCACCAGGCTCAAGGTTGACTCAGCCTTCCATCCTCTCGGGGCAGGTAAACTGAGGACCCAAAGATTGTTGGGAGCAATAAGCTGACTTTGTAAAAATGCCGCTTGGGGGCAAAAAAAGCCTAGTAATAAGCAGGCATATACAATAGAATGAAGGCTATTGCTGAGCGCATTGGGTTGTGCTCCAAAGATTGTAAGTCACCCAGAGTCTCCGGAGAAGGGCAGCATATAAATGTGAATTAAAAAAAACATTCTACAATGTGCACTTTACAAAAAGGGAACTATTTACAAATAGAGGACACCAGCCCCCTCCCCCAAAAGGTATGTTGCTTATGCTCCCCCCACTTACAAATCAGTTTCTATAGTTGTTTGGTGATGAGGATGTATCCTAATGATACAGCAGCTCAGTGTTTTGCAATCTTTGCAAAACGGCCAATCCCATTAAAATAGGTGGCATGTATTGCCCCATTCCAACTATAAGTTCATCTTCTGACTTCAGAACAAGAACCAATATCTTCTGGACACTGAGCTACCACCCAGTCTAATGGGAGCTCCCTTCATTTCAGGAGACTCCTGAATTCAGAGCACACAAGGTGAGGGCCACAATGCCCTTCAAATCCCCTGCAGGCAAATTTGAAACACACCCGTTGCCTCCTTACCTCTATAAAGGCCAAAAAATCCCTCGTAGCGCAAAACCTTCTTAAAACAATCAAAACTGTTTTTGTACATCAGCTCTCCTACCACCGAGCCAGTGGAGCGCTGGTTCTGCATGCGCGTCTTTACCAAGTCAATAGGATACACTGCGGTAGCTCCCACAGCTGAGAAGAAGATCCAAAAAAAAGAACATCAACTTGATAGTCTGATTTCTAATTGTGCACACACCCACAAAAATAGGTCCTAGCTGATATTCACCTGCAACCTTAAGTGACTGTAATTATATCAGCCTTTCTCCAACACCTCAGACATGTCTGGACAGCATCAGGTTATGGGTGTTCTTCTGAACCAAGAAGAAAACCCAAAGGGGGGGATGGGAAGCAGGGAATGTTTAGGAGGAATAGCTGTTTCTGAAATCTGCTTCTGAACTATAATCCTAAACAGTTTAGATTCGGAATAAATATGGCTGTTCCAACATGGCTGTTCCAACATGGCTGTTCCAACATGGGTGTTCCAACTCGCTGACCTGGACTGAGGGCGGGCTATATGGGGAGTTTTAATGATTGCTTTTAGTGTTTTAAACTATAATTTGGGTTTCTATTGGATTTAATTTCTTTTTAACTGTATATTTGCATCGTTTTTATTGTACGCCGCCCCAAGTCTTTAGGGAGATGGGGCGGCTTAGAAATCCAATAAATAAATAAATAAATAAATAAATAAATAAATAAATATTCACATTTTCTATTTCATGTTGCTGCTGAGATCTGGCATTAAAATGAGGTTCAGGTGCCACCTCTAAGACCAAATTAAACCACTGGCATGTTTCTTAAACCCGTGGCATGGCAAAGAAAAGAACCTGCTTCTGTCTTCTAATTTTGTATGGAGACACTTCTATTCTGGAGAAAAATTCTCAGGTCAGGTGGAAGTCATTTGATATTAATATTATATGGATCCCTCTTTTCTTCTTTTTATTTCTATTTCTTCCCTTAGTTTTTTTTAAATCACTGTAATGCATATATTCATTTATTATGCTACCCTTAATGTGTTTGGGTTGTTTGCTCTTACTAACGCATATATAAAAGGAAACAGAGGGAGGGAAGAGCAGATGGAAACTCTGGCTTTACTTTCTGAAGGACAAGTATTTGACCACATTTTTCATTTTCTAACAAATTAGAGATCCAGTTTGGCTTAGTGGTTAAGACATCAGTCTAGAAACCAGGAGACTGAGTTCTACTCCCGCCCTAAGTACAAAGCCAACTGGGTGACCTTGGGCCAGTCACTGTCTCTCAATGAAACAATGGCAAAACACTTCTGAAGAAAAAACTTGCCAAGAAAACTGCAGGGACTTGTCCAGGCATTTCTGAGAACTGAAGTGAAGAAAAAGTTTAAGAGGTGGTTGTTTTGTACTTTTTGAACAAATATCCCAAATCTGGAACGTCTTATCACTGGAAGTGAGATCCATAATCACCCTTTTGGCCTTCAAGAGAGGCATTAAAAGCTGACTTCCAAGTTGGCTTGGAACCGCACTGGGGATGATTTTTGCTGGAGGAGATTGGTGAGTGATAGATAAAGCCCTTGCCTGTATTTTTCATGGTTTTGGTCTTCAGTCTTTGTTTAATTGTTGTTCATTTTAATGCTTTTATATTTATGATTTTTATGGCTCTGTAAGTCACTCAAAATTGCTTCAGAAAGTGAGATGGGTGGTATATAAATTGAATTAAATAAACAAATAAACAAACAAACAAATAAATCACTCTTTTTGAAGATTTGGGCCGCCATGTGTGGCTTTTGTACTTATAATGGGGATTGAAATGATGCCACTAAGTTCCCAGGATATTGTCAGGCTTCTACATCTCTTAGCTGTGTCAGTTTACTTCCACTGAAGCATTAAATCTGGAGGAGCCACCAGATTAATTAATTAGTTCTCAAATTATTTTTCAAATTAAGTGACCATTTCTCCCCACCCCTTGCTATAACAACAAACACAGCAAGGCAACAATCATATAGAAAGTTTGTTTGTTTGTTTGTTTGTTAAATTAGTTTCCCATCCATCTCTCCGCAAGGCAACTCTGGGTGGCTTATACCGTGTTTCCCCGAAAATAAGACACTGTCTTATATTTTTTTTGGCTCCCAAAAACACACTAGGTCTTATTTTCGGGGTAGGTCTTATATATTTATGGTGACAAATAGTGGGTGTGAGTGTGTAGGGGGGGTGTTTCGCGGGTGCACGGTTGCTCCCTGAAAAGTCTTCCTAGAACTGGAGATTTACACTAGGTCTTATTTTTGGGGTAGGTCTTATATTAGGGCAGGTTTAGAAAATAGTGCTAGGTCTTACTTTCGGGGTAGGTCTTATTTTCGGGGAAACACGGTATATAAAAGCGATAAAATCATAAAAATCAGTATTTTTAATAACAATAAAAATTAAAAGATGGGGAGGGAAAGGAAAGGATGCGCAGGACAGGAGGTGGGATCTTCTTCAGTCTTCCAGTTGTTTAAAAGATTAGCTGAAATCTCGAACTGTTCATCCTATGTTTTAAAAACCTATAGAACAAAACTCTGAAGGGTGACAATGCTTTGTGTATGTGGGTGCATTTTACATTGTCCTTTTGGGAAACAAGCTAATAACTAATGGTAACTATCACAAATAGTTATTTATAATAAGAGATTAAATGTCATGTTTTCCCTTTTGAAAACTGAATAGCAGGTCTACCACAATTTAATCTAAAAATGACTCTGAAACTGCACCTGAGATTCCTTACATCACGGGTGTCAAACTCATGTCACGTTATTGTCACATGACGTCTCATGACTTTTTCCCCCTTCGCTAAACCAGGGGTGGGGGTGTCCAGTGTCCAGTGCGTGACACATCTGGGGCATGGGCTGCAAGTTTCATACACCTGGCCTTACATCATTCTGCAAGTTTGGTTTCAAAAACAGTTAGGAGACTGAGCTAAAAAGCCACAGTCTTCATTTATTAAAAAAAGAAAGAAAGAAAACAAAAGAAAGAACAATTCAGATTTCTCTTTAGAGCCATGGTGGTGCAGTGGCTGCAATGCAGTATTGAAGGCAAACTCTACATTCCACATCCTAGAGTTCAATTCTGACCGGCTCAAGGTTGATTCAGCTTTCCATCTTTCTGAGGTCGGTAAAATGAGGACGCAGATTATTGGGGGCAATATGCTGACTCTGTAAACCATTTAGAGAGGGCTGTAAAGCACTGTGAAGCAGTATTTAAGTCTAAGGGCTATTGCAATGAATAGCTTTACCAATCTGAGCCTCAGTGGTGCAGTATTTAGGCTATTTCTGCTGACTGTCGGCTGCCTGCAATTTGGCAGTTCGAATCCCACCAGGCTCAAGGTTGACTCAGCCTTCCATTCTTCCGAGGTGAGTAAAATGAGGACCCACCCAAAATTGTTGGGGCCAATATGCTGACTCTGTAAATCACTTAGAGAGGGCTGTAAAGCACTATGAAGTGGTATATGTCTAAGTACTATTGCTATCTCAGCAGATGTACAACTACACTAGCCAGATAATATTACAACAGTCCTGTCTTGAAACATTCACAGTCACAGGTTACTTACCTCCAGCAACTGAGCCCAAAGTGAACCTGTAAGCAGACTCAGCTACCTGAAGCCAGATAGGCCTGCCCCTATCACCATAGGATTGCTGTGTGAAAAGAATGGGACAGAAACAGACAGAGCAAAGAAGGAAGAAGTGGGGGAAAGAAAAAAGCAAAGTTAAATAAAAGTCATATATGAAATTGGTCAAAAACTAATTAAGGGCTAAAAGCAGTTGTGGCCTGAGTGATGGTAAAAAAAAAATTAAATCCACTGAAATAATTGCCTTTCTTTCAAGATACAGCATTGAATCACAGCTTTCATGGCAAAATTATTATCTTTCAGAGACATAATCCTGATTGGGAATAAGAAACAGACACATAGTTAACATTCTGGGGCTTGCTCTAAAATTTGCTCTACTCAGCTGCTGTTTTGTAAAAGAAAAATGAAGTACGTGCTATAGACAATATTCTGATCAAACATGAAATTGAATTTGCTCCAAAAGAAGGCCCTTTTAAATATAGGCTCTGATGAAAACAACAGATAAAGATCGTCCCAGACAGGTTTGTTCCCTCTTCCTGTGATAATCTTAGTCATCTGTTTTGTGGGGGGGAAAGTGTCAACAGTTTAATAGTTGACAACAGGTTGTAGCTTTTTTACCTTGCCTTATAAACAAGGAATGTGTGAACATAAGGTTCTGGATACCTCACATCTTTTTACATTCAAGCTGTGCTAAACTCTTGGCATTCGAAAGAAAAGAATTCACGTGATACTATCAGTAGCAAAGTTTTCATCCCAAGACCTCTACATGCTATGATACTTGTTTAAAATTCCTACACCCAGCAGCCACTCCATTGAACATATCCATAGGGAAGGTAGCATCATTTGCCTCACTGGAGGGGCCACTCTTTCATGCAGGAAGACTCTAATCAATCATCTCAATTCAAAGCAAGTATGATGCCTGTTAGGAACAGTGTATACTTGTGTCAATATGCCAGAAAAGAAGTATTGTAATCTGTACGCTACTTAAGTTACAATGAACATATGAAGAACAGTGAGAAATGAAGAATCAACATAAAGGAGTGGGTTAAGAGGCTAGACTTGGAGCAGTGAGATCCAAGTTCAAATCCATCCTCAGCCATGAAAACTTCCTGGTTTAAAGGTCTAAAGTCACCCTTCTTTAGCCCAATCACTCTCTTAGTGGTTCTAGGAATGAAATTAAGGAGGGCCATCATGTAGAGCAGCGTATCTCAACCTTGGTATCTTTAAGATATTTGGATTTCATGCTGGCTGGGGAATTCCTAGAGTTGTAGGCCACCTATTTTAAAGTCACCAAGTTTCAGAAGCACTGGTTTGGAGAATAAGGCAGGATAGAAATACAATAACAGAGAAACAAAAAAAATTCCATACTCTTCCATGTATGTTTTCCTACCAAAACCTTGGCTCGCTTAAATAGCTCTTTGGGCCTGTTCAAAGTAAATCCAAAGTATTTAGAATTAGTGCCTGGAAACCAACCATTTTTACAACAGTAGAAAGGAAGAAAATCCTAAATGTGATTTTTTTTCCTGATTTCCCCTTTCTCCACCTCATCCTTGTTCTCAGTGCAGCCACTATTCCTAAGGCTACTACTCAGGCAATAAAAAAGTTATAACAATGCAGATAACTCTTTTTTCTTCTGATGGAAATATAACTTACAACCTATTTATGAAAATGCTTACTACATACCATGGATCGCCTGCATTCAGATAGAAGATGCAAATTAGTAAAATTAATGCTATGGCTTTCAGAGCATGAATATTTATAAACAGAAAATGACTGTCACAAGCATCTCTCCACAAAGATCCCGCACATGGATATTAAGCAGCAAAATAAAGACATTTTTCCAGTGATCATATCAGCAACTAGTGTGGTAGAAAGGCCAGCTCCTATTCTTGTTTTGCACGTAAAATAGGCAGAAAGAGTAGGTTAATTAAAAAAATGGAGACAGGCAAGTTCGGGCTGCATCCTGCTCCCCATTTCTTGTCCAAAAGCCACTCCACAGAGTGCACTTAGAACAGAGGTCCCTCACCAGGCCTGTTCCCCCTTGCATTGCAGCCTGGGCCTATCCAAGAAACAGTCAGCAGTGCCTTGACAATGACATAAAGCTTGTCTTTCCTGAAAAGGCAGAACACAGCAGAAATTAGGGATCCTTGGTGCTCTCTGAGCATTTTTTGTTTCCTTGCAGATGTTTCATTACCCAACTAGGTAACATCATCAGTGTTAATCACAAACAAACAACCTCAGAGAGCACCAAGGACCCCGCATTTCAACCCTCAGCTACAAATAATCTCTTTTATCAGTACAGCAGAAATATGTTAGGGTTCATTCAATCACAACTTGAGACTGCAGTTTCCAGCAAGTTACCCTAACCATAGGCCACAATGGGAAACTCTGAACAACGTCTCTGCTGCCTACTTAAATTCAGACATGATTAGACTTGGGGACTCTGCCTCCATTGGTTAGCATGACTATAAATCCCCTGTCCATCACTTGCTTTTAGGTGACTGTGTTGTTCAAATCCTATGCAATTCCTTCCAGCAGGAACAAGCAAAGAAGAATATCTAACTTTCCTCATCTGTTTTTTTTTTTTCAGCTGGAAGATATTTAAGACCATGTAGCAACCAGCTGTCTCTCAGAGGAGAAGACCATAAAATAAGGACAGTACTTGGCTAAGCTATGAACTGAAGCCATGTTGTTGAGAGGTAGGTCACTCCACAAAGCAGAACTAAATGACAAAATAATTCCCTCTTCACTAAATGTTTGGTCCAAACTTTGCATTTGTATCGAACAAATTCTATAAAAATCAATGAAACCAGATCATTTATTTGTCTCGTTTCTTGTGTTCTCAAATGTGTTCATTTGGCATGAATGGCAAAAGACTGCATTTTACCTACTCATTCATTGGAAGCATTAATTGTAAGTTCTACTTTCTCACATTAGGTATTCTTCCTGCAGACAACATAGATGATGTTAGTCCTTTCCTGACTCACAAATCTATCTACTGGCTGCTTCCAGAGTGACCTGTTAATGTGGAAAGCACATGGTTCAATATAATAATTTTACAAGGTATCCAGACATATTGCCTGCCTTTAGATATCAACCCATATTATTTCCCTCAATGTCCTTTGTGGCTTAGTAGAGATAATTTGTTTAGGCAGAAAGATCCAGAGCAGAAGAACAAACCTCAAAAAGTATAGATATTCAATGCTAGTGTAAAACTGGATGGGTGGAGATGAGGGGAAAGCTTAAATGTGAATAGTCATATTGATCAGCTGCCCGTGTTTTCACTCCTCTGAATGCCTCAGTTTTGAATAGGATTTACAATTTTGAAATGTTACAAATTTGCTTTGAAACTAGTTTTTCATCTCCCTGTTTATCTTTTCATCTTTCATCTTTAAAACAAAAAAATATTTTCCTGATATTACAAGTATGAACCTATCTACGAATAAAAACTGCTTCTTAGCAATATACTTTTACATTGTGATGATATGGAGGAAAAGTAATACAGCAATGGTCTCTTAAAATAATGACCTTATGCAGGTTTAAAGGTTTTAGTGGAAATTACACATTATTTCATTATCAGGAATCATGACATGTATCGTTTTTATAGGAGGAACTGGCGAGCTGGATTTACAGATTTCCATCTAATATTGTTTTTAAAAGTACCTGTGCGAGTACTCGGAAATGAGTGTGCAACTTCACAACATGTACTATGCTTAGAGAAATTAAAAGAGGTGAATAAAACAAACATAATCTAAATTAATCCCAGTCCAATCTGCCCATTAGTAACATTTACATTAAATCATCCTGAGTCAGAGGCAATCCTGAATCTTTTACTGAATTCAGTAAAATAATACAGACACCCAGTTTATTTTTATATAGTTTTTCAGCTCAAAAGGACAAGCAGAACACAGAGCATACATTTCTATTTCTATTCATTGTAATGCAACCAATTTAAGCAGTGTTTTCCCACAATCAAAGTTTAAATAATAAACGTGCAGCATTGCTATGGCAACAAGTTTTTTAAAAAAACACTAGCAAGCAACTAAGTAAAATTCAGAAAGACAGTGTAGCTAAATTGTTCTGGTCAATCTCCATGATAATTAGTTTAACAAATCTTTCATATGTTGATTGTTAAAGTATAATAACTGAGTGACATTATTGGCCAACAACAGAAATATACTGAAATATTAGAGGCAAGTTAATTTTGAAAGTGAGTTTTAACACAAATAGATAATGCAATCATTTGCAAACAGAGAAACTGGCATTACACAGACTCATAAAAATAATTCCATGAGCCTGTGTTTTCTTCCAGAACAAATCACACTCTAGCAGTTTGATTATATGCTGTGAGCGCTGAGATTTATTCCTTTTAAATGATCATCTCAGAGGTATTTCTGTTATTAGGAATTATTGGTTTTAAGAAATATCAAAACACAAGCTTTTGCATGCACAATTGTCAGAGTTCAAGCAGAAACGCAATTGCTTATTTTTATGATAAGGAGCAACTTCCTTGAAAATTTGGGTTGGGGGTCTAGAGGCATTCCCATCATCAGGGAGTTGTCTACATCCCTCTGTAGGCAGCTACCACACCTCCAAGTTCTTTAAAAAAATATTTAAACTGGTAGAATAGTTGTTTGAAGAGCTCCTTAAAAGAATGGATCAGAGGCATTAGTTTTGCTTACGCCATTCACCACTTCAGCCAACCCTTTCTTTTTTTATTATCATTTGGGGCACTATGAAAAGCATTTTAGTCATTCAGCAGAGATGTTTTTTTGGGGGGAAAAAAGTGGCATTTTTTCAACAAAGGTCAATAAAGATGTCACGTAAATCTTTAAATGGGAAGGTATTTAACTTAATCTCAGGAGTTTTAACTTCCAACCATTTACTGGAATTGGTACGGTAGACTTAGCCTTTCCCTGAAAGCACCTACCTGTCTCTGCAGTTCCGCCAGGTTGTAAGGTAGGGCTCCTTCAGCCAAGGGAGCAATTCTCTCAATATCTGTCAGTGTCAAGCGTCTACATACAAGTGCATGGAAAAGAGATCACTGTTAAAAAGAATTGTAAATAAAAGCTACAATATATTCTTTCCAGCACCCAGAAAAGTGTTACTTCAATGATATATATGAGTTTTCCTCCTAGTCCGGGGGTGTCAAACTGGATTTCTTCAAGGGGCCTGATCAGCATTTTACTTTCTCTCCATAGGCCGGCCGGGGTGGGGGGACGGGCACCTCCTGCAGCACCCTGATGGTCCTGTGCCCCATTTTGGCTTCCAGAGGCACCAAGGGCCAGTCCTTTGCTATTTTTAGGCTGGCCCTGTGAGCCAGATTAAAGTGCCCCATGGGCCAGATCCAGCCCGTGGGCCTTGAGTTTGACACCCCGTCTTAGTCTATCTGTCTTTCTCGTAATGTATGGAAAGCCTCTTATATGGCAGCAATAATAAGATATGCATTCATTGCCTGTCATTTATAACTAAAAAACTATAATTCCAATCAGACTAAAGCTGTCTCTCAGTAACCAATCTGCCATGGCTATATACCAAAACATGGAAGCCTATGTTGAAGTATACTCTACTTGTTGAAAGGTATAAATATTATGTCATGCCCCTGGTGGAAACTGACTCTGAAGGAGAGGAGGAACAGCCCACAGGGAGTGGAGGTGTGGCTCCGGAGGTTGTGGAGGAGGCTGGGGAAGGGCAGAGGCCGGCTGGGCAGTCAGAGGAGGACCCAGGCGCATCCCCTATCCATCCTAGGGCACGCAGGGAGGAGAGGGTAAGGGAGAGACCTCGGCCTCCCTGCAGGAACACTGGCAACATGTGCGGCTGGTGTTGCAACGCTTGTGTGATAACCACCTGTTTTCTGTGACTGTGTTTGTTTTATATCCTACCCTGGGTGATCACATATAATGTATTACACTTGGGGTGCCTGCTCTCAGACATGCCCACAGAAACCCTAAAAATCTCTCAAAACTCTGCAACCTCCCACAAAATCTTACAAGATGATGCAAAATCCAGTTCCTCAATTCTGTGATATTAAGGGTAAGAAGATGTTGATTATGCCAAAAAGCTATCTCTCAAACTGATCCCTATATTTCTTCCATAATTCCCAACAGGTAAGGTCTTGGGCCAATTGTGTAGCATAAACCATCTACAGCAGGGGTGTCAAACTCAAGGCCTGGGGTCAGATCTGGCCCATGGGGTGCTTAGATCTGGCCCATGGGGTTGCCCTGGAAACCATGTAGGACCAGCCCGCAGTGCATCTGCCAGCAAAAACAGAGCTTGGGTGGCCCTCCTGAGCTCTGTTTCGCTGGCAGAGGGTTGCAGGAGGCTGTTGCAGCCAAAAACGGAGCTTGGGAGCCTGTTTTCACTGACAGAGTGCTCAGGCTTCCACAGGCGCCCCATGAGTGACATCGAGCTGGCTACACCAGCCCCAAGGTCAAACACAACCGTGACATGGCCCTCAATTAAATCGAGTTTGACACCCCTGATCTACAGTAAAGAGTATAAAGTTAGGGAAAAGTGCAATGAAAAATATCATGGGATATCAGATCTCTAATTAATATTATACAATCAAACAGCTGGTTTACAAATGAAACAAATTTGCTAGCAAAAAAGAATTTGGAGTATAGTAAGGCTACAATCTTTCATGCATGTAATATAAAACGAATCAGAATACAGACTGAATATTCGTATTGCTTCCCTTTAACAAGAGGGGAAGGAAGTAGAAACCTAGATAAGTTCTTGTGTATTCTTGTTCTCTTGCCAAATTACATGTACTCTGGCTAACATCTTCTCAACATTTCAGCATTCTGCACCACCATTCTATTTTCTTTTTTTAAAAAAAGTTCAGGATTACCCAGTAGCATTATACAAGTCAGACAGCTGGTAGAGAATATCAATTTCCAAAGGTGTAACTTGTCCAAATTTGATGGCAGACTGAGAGAATTCCTCTGTTTTAAGATATTTTCAAAAAGAGAGAGAAAAAACCAATTATTTATAATTCATTGTTTTTAATGCACAATCTGGCCTTTATCACTTAGAAATTATTGGAATTGTCCTTCAAACACATCTAGAGGCTACCAGATTGGGAAAGCTTGATCTCTACCACTTGACATACAAATTTATACATCAAAATACAAAATTCACAAAATGAATCAACCAAATAAGCATTGAATCTTTTAAAGAAGGGCAGCCTTGAAACTCTGAATAGAAGTGACTCTATGGTTTACATAATGTAATCTCCTTCAAATATATGTCTATGGAGATTCTCAGTCATCCAGGTCATGACTGTCCCAAAGGTGCTTTTTCAAGAGGCAGCTGGACTTTCTGGTTTTTCTCTGAAGACTTTTTGCTTCTCATCCAAGAAGCTTCTTCAGATCAGAGCTGAAAAAGTGTCTTGGATGAGAAGCGAAAGTCTTCAAAGAAAAACAAGAAAGTCCAGTTGCCTCTTGAAAAAGCATGTTTGGGCCCTTCAGGAATAGTAAGTGCCATGTGGCAAAATTAGAAAGCACAAGTTTAAATATAAGTCTTAAAGAATATCTGACACAATCAGATCATTTCACATCTCTTCATTCTAAAACTGCAAAAGCAGAACTTTCTATCTAGCAGTATGACCAGTATTATTCAATATTTGGCTTTATTTGATTCATATAAAAGTCAAATGAGATTGTCCTTAAAGATTGTCAAGGGACAATCTCCCTTGACAAAGGAAGGAAACTTCTCAAATGCCAAAATTTGTAGCAGCCAGACATTACCCTACAAAAAGAAAATTTTCAAAGGAGTCCAACATTTGTCCAACAATATTATGACATCGCTTGAAGGGATATAGTCATTTTCAGCCTGGTATTTGGTAGACTTGCAAAAGCAAAGCAAAACAAACATAAAAAATAGACTGTTCTGAAGCTTCTAAGGATACTTTGGAGGTGCAAAAGCAGAGTTGAGGGGGCCATCAACTGTGCATATATTGCTCTTGGTTTTTATAAGACTCAAGTCATTTTTTTAAAATCACAATACAAATAACGGGGAGAATGCAGAGGTCTGTCTTTTGGTTTATCTCAGAATGACTCTGAAGTGTGTTGTACTAAGTAAATTTACAGGGCAGGGAGCACACTGCTCATCCTCAATAAGGTCATAGGAATTATCTGGTTCTTGCAAGACAAATCCCAATTGCCCTCCTTGCAGAGGATTCATGTTTTATAGACAATTTCATGTGATTGATTGATATAATTGCCCATCTCACACATATGATTCTAAGATGCCTACAGTAAAACAGACAAAATACATAATATTAAACAAAAACACATATCAATCAGGCACTATCTCAACAACTATCAACACAGTGAAGAGATGGGCTCTGCAAAACACACCCAAGCCCCCAAGCTCAGGCACAAAACTAGGTTTTTAAGGCCAGCACAGATGGGGCCAATCTAATCTCAGATGATGTTGCAAAGGGCAGGCAATTACATAATATGATTTGGGTTCAGTTAAGCTGAGGCCCAAAAGATCTGTATCATCTCTCAAACTTATATGCAATCCCAAAATGTTTCCTAAAGTCCCATCCAATTTAAAATATTTAGAGATGGAGCTTTATTCTGCCAGACCCATTAATTGTTTGGGGTGCAGCCCCCAAATCAAGTGTGGTCCCTGTACAACCCTGAATTGGCTCTTTGACATCTCAGACAGAGGTCTTTCTCCATTAACATAAACTTAATTATCTTACTCTCATTGCCATCTTTCTCCAAATAAAAGGAGCCAAAAATGTTGAGAATGCACACTCCAATAAAACTCTACAGGAGCCTTACAGGTTGGGTGGGAGGGACCATTTACTGACCATCCCTGCCCTCAGGGGTTTGGATAGGATGCTCTAGCTTTGTTTCCTAGATAGCAATAAGCATCAGTAATCTAAAAAATAATGAGATTGACTCCTTTACCCTTTGTAACTTCTACATCTTTTCTAGTGCCCGCCAGGAGACTGTATATCTTTCGAACAAGTTCCATGTTGTTCAGCAGAGAATTAAAAGCATTAAAATAGGAAAAGCTGACTTGATGCGAGACAGATCCACCTGCAGCCTTGGAGAAAGCAAAACACAGTAAAGTCACAAAGAGAAAATAGTTATGGTCCATTAGGATTTCTCCCTGCATTTCAATTCCCAAATAAGTAGGGAATGAGAAGATTGGAAATACTATGATAAAAGCAAAATTCATTTGTTAATAGATTCACTAACAGACCTAGAAAGTACTAGGATATACAAGGAGTTCCAGTTAAATGATTTTTTGCCACTGAAAAATGGGGAAATGAAATCCCTCACCCCCAAATTCTTGGATAATTAAAAATTGGAATAGGTATCAGAGGGTGCAGAATACATCTGCATATTATTGTGCTCCAAGAATGGATTACATATGCAGAATAGTGAGGAGAAAGTTCTTTAGTCCTTAACTATAGGAGAAGGGCAGGCAGAACTGGAGGGGGGAGTTAAACCCATCATCAGTTTAGAATCCTTGCATTGCCACAAGAGATAGAAATCCAGACCCCCTTGAATTCCTTTGGCCCTTTTTTAATGCCAATTTAGTGCTAACTTTTAGCTGACCAGATTTTTATGTACAAGCATGAGCAATAAATCTTTCTGAGCTACAACTCAACCTATGGCTCCGATCCTTTGAGCCTGACATTAACATTTAGATCAGTTAGGAAAATCTATGGAACTTCTATATTCCCAGAATAGTCCAGCACCCATCCATTCCACCCAATCAGCTTGATAAATGGAAGTGGTTCTTCAAAAAATATCTAGAAAGTCACTGAACTTCTTCTCCAGTTTAAAGGTGCTAGTCTTCAACTCAATGGTCTGACAGTAACTAGTGACATTTTAACATAACAGTTATCATAACAGCCATAAAAATATATGTTAAGAAATATGAAGAGGAGGATTTGGATGCATGATTGATCCCAAGTCTGAAAAAGTTTAAATGAAACAATTTTAGTAGTGAAATTATATACAAGCTTTCAAGTTTCATGGGGGGTATTAACACTTCAAAAACAACAGAAGACTCCAGCTTTATTAGCTTTATTTTAATTGTACAAAATTCTAATTGAAAAACCTTTCTCCCTCCACCAAATAGTATTACCATTCTCCTATTTTCTAGTTCAGCGTTGTTTTGATGGCCTCATTAAAACAATCCTAGTAAGGCTAAAACAATGTTGCATCAGTGACAGATCCTTTTTTATTTCCAAAGACAAATATTACAATCTGAGCAACAGCTGATCCAGAGATTGTCAGCTACTTACTGAGACTAGGTTTTCTTCCACAAAAGGAGTAAGCATGTGTGGACGGATAGTAACCATGATCTCGCTGAAATCAAGGCCGGTGATCAAGCCAGATTTGTTTTTGTCTTTCAGCGCAAATGCTTGTCTTGCGTGTTCTGACTGCAGCTCCTGAAATCATAGTACAAGGGACAATGTTTGGTAAAACTTATTCTGAAAACCTATGAGAATCATGCATAGAATCCTCACTGATTCTGTCTTTTCTCTGGTAGCTGCATCCTTGCATTCTTCAAAAAAAACCCACTAAAACTAACAGAAGAAAGCTACACTTATGAAATTCATGATGTGTTGTCATGTTGTAAGGACAGCAAGATTATTAACAACCATCTTTCTATTTGGCTTAAAATGTAAAATACTGAAAACTGAAATACCAATGCAATTTATCATTATTTTGCAAACATGATCATGTGCTCAACAAACATACATTATGTTTCAGAGAAAAATAAATAAAAACTGACCTGCAAAAACTGAGTGAATTCTGAGTATGTCAGATGTTTCTTTCGATTATGTCCAAAGTGCAATCGAATGAATTCACAATCCCAGTTAAAAGGGATGTGATGATGAATAATGGTCTGTCCAAATATTTCTTTTACATTTTCTTTAAAAAGAAAAAAAATGTTAGAAAATAAAATGTCAGCCCTGCTTTACTTTCTTTTAACAGAAAATGAAATTACTTTTCAAGAACTGTTCAGTGTTTTTTTTAACATATATAGGTTAGAAAGCTATTTATTTTTGCAGCACAAAAACAGACTTTAGATAGATTATTTCCAAATTCCACTTCTATGTTTATATTATGCAGATCCGTGAGAACCATGATTTTTCCTTGTTCAACTTTAATTAAGGAGTAATTTATTTTGTTCATTAGAAATACCTGGTGCTTTGCATGCTGATATAAAATCAGTGTTGTGTTTCTTGATTCTCCAACGTGTCAAATTAAGACCTTATTGAAAAGCAATGAACACCCATATTTCTGTATACCACAATATTTTCCAGTCTATGCGTGCTGTGATTGAGAGTTGATTATCATATTCACACTTGTGCAAATGCCACTATTATGTATACGTATAAGAAATGTACAGCAAATTGTTCATTAACAGCATGAAAAATACATTAACTGTTTCAGATGATTGCTCTGAAAAAACTGATTGTGACAGAATGTTATATAAAGAATCAAACTATAGTAATATTTCAAGTATTCCGTTATTGGGCTTATTTTAGCTTGGGCAGTGAAATGGGTGGCACATAAATTTAATAAATAAATATTTGCTAAATAACACGAATTTTCAGCCCTGTAAAGTATGTTGGGATCCCACTTTTCAGGTGAAATCTTCATTATATCTGATCCAAGATATTTTCTCAAAGTTGCCCATCAAAGTATCTTGCTGGGAGAATAGCCTACATACAGTTGTTTTGTGTTGAAAAAGGATGTATGGGAGCAGACTAATCTTACATTAAGCTGCCATTGATGTCATAATTAATAATAATAATTAGTATCACTTCATGTTTCATAAATTAAGATTCTTCATGAAAAGGACTAACACTAAAACTACACAAGTGAAAGTACAGAGACCTCAACTTGGTCTTGTAAACATTACACTTTTAAGGGTTTTTCTCCCTCTTTCAAAACATTAAACCCTGGAGCCCTCCAACAAATCTGGAGTCATTGTATACATTGATCTTCATAATACCTTACAGGTCTTCTGAGAAATAACTATTCAAAGGATTAATCCACAAGTTGATTCATTCTCTGAATAACCTACCCAAACCAACTCATGAATACAAACATCTGAAATTCATGCTTAAAGTCAGAGCTATCTATTTCTGCTCCCAATGGAATTGTGTTCAAAATGGCCACAATAATCACAGAATCATTAAAACAGGATCGGGATGGAAATCATGGTGAAAATGTTGAGAACTATTGGAGCCCCTTTACCAAATATACTTCACCACACCCTATTGAAGGATGATAGCAATAGCACTTAGACATGTACCGCTTTACAGTGCTTTACAGCCCTCTCTAAGCGGTTTACAGAGTTAGCCTAATGCCCCCAACAATTTTGGATCCTCATTTTACCCACATCAGAAGGATGGAAGGCTGAGTCAACCTTGAGTGTGATGAGATTTAACCTGCCAAATTGCAGGCAGCCGGATGTCAGCAGTAGTCTGCAGTACTGTACTCTAACCACTGCACCACCATGATGCTGTATGCAACTGCTTTGTTTTATTCAATTTGAAAAATATACTGTATCAAAATAAAATAAACAGTATAAACATAACTATATGCTCAAATTAAGTCTAATATGTGTTAGCAGGATACAGCCATGCCCTTTTCTGGTAAAAATACAGAAGTTGCTCACTTGCCCAGGAATAAAAAGGCTGCATAGTGGCTCACCCAATTATAAAACTAAAAAGTTGGGGAGAAGCAGGGAATCTGGGGCGCCACAAGAGATTTCCACGGGTGTATTGAACACTATACTGACAAACAACTTCTATTTTTTTAGCTAGCTCGGAGATACTTCTTGTTCTTTGCAATTTTATGTCCCATCTGACTGTGCAATTTCCTCAGAACTTTTTCTTAATACGTTATAAGTTATAATTGGAATTATAATTTCATGTTATCCTGTGATATTCTACATTTCCAAGCAGTACACTGGGGCTTGACTCAACTTGTATTTCCTTCAGTGAGAAAAAGAAAAGAAAAAAAATGGAATGTAAGATGTACTACAGTATAATCCTGTCTCAAGAAAGAAATGAGCTGAATGAGAAGAAACCTGCCATTGTTTTTACAGGTCACCTCATGAATTGGCAAACAAATAGGAGGGAAATATCTCAAATTCTTCATCAGCCTGATCAGATTATTTTTAATCCACAAACCATGCTTACTTGATTGAAGCAGCCGATTCCCAAATATTATATACATTCAAAACTAAAGCTTCTGAGGGCCTACTTGGAAAAGGAACACATACTTCTGCATATACTCAACAATGCTCCTGCCACTTCATTGTCTTCAAACAATAAAGGTAGGAATTATATATAATATAGAAGTACCCCTGAATACTTTCCCAGCAAATTATCTCTAGCAAAGTTGCTTTTTCATCCTGGCAGCCACAAATAATACGGCAACATTCTGAATGGCTTTTGCTTCATTATTCCAACGTTTTACAGGATGGACAATGCTTTCAATCAAAGTGAATCAGTTTTGAAGTCAACTCAAACTACACCATTTTCTGCAAAGTTACCAAGAGTAGTAAAAATGCAATAGAAATTTAAGGGATGCCTGGTATTTTAGTAGTTTCTAATATTTAATGAACCAAATTACACCTCTCTTATTCTCTTTTAATGTCAGGCTTCTCTATTTTACATAAATTTCCATTCCTAGAAAAGAAAAGAATTATTTTACTATGATAATTCCAAAGCTACTATATAGTATTCCTGTGTCTTACATCAGAGTTTCTCAATGTTGGCAACTTGAAGGTGTATGGACATCAACTTCCAAGCTGGTTGAGGAATTCTCTTAATTAAAGTCTACACAACTTAAAGTGGCCAATGTTGAGAAACATTTTCTTAGATGTACCGCCCAGACATGTAACCTCATGGCCTTCTATTGTGGTGAGACAACAATTCCTAAATCCAATCCTGTTATTCTAGGAACTGTACTATTAACCCTTTTAAAAGTTTGATACGGCTTATTTTGTTGTGACAGAACAACTAATTAGTGTGGAACTCTTCAGTAAGGGAAATCTGAAACTCGTGCAAACAGCAACAATTTCAGGGAAAATCAGTAGAAAGCATATCAAATACATTGTTAAACTTTTTTTATTTGGCATACTTAATTAGGAAAGCAAGCATGTGCACAAATCAATCTACTTAGTACTAGCATGTGAACACAATTTTTGTTCTCTATGCATAGGGACTTAGTTTGATCTCTACAACATAATTAAGTTGCATTGTATGCAAAAAGAACTGGAAAGGGAGACACACATGTAGACCTCCCATTCCTGGTGATTTCCAGCTGTGTTATGCCAATTGGATAGGGTAAATGGGATTGGTTCTTTTTACACACATGTAAAATATTCAGAGAGGACAATTAATACAGAAAATAAGTGACTTACATCCTCAAGCATAGTGTGGTACCTTTAACAGAAAACATTGGATAATGCCATTAATTTAATTACATTACAGGCCTATCAAAGCCATTAACATTCAATGTTTACCATCATAAATTACTAGCCAGGAACAAAGCCATCTGAGGCCTGATTTTGGTATTAATGAATGCATAAGAAAACAAGTGTAAAATGCAAAAAAAATAAGGCAGGAAACTGCATACTAGCAAAATATCCAGAAGAACACTTGACATGCTTACTTTCAAAGTTTTGAAAAAGCAGGCTACTCATATTTCTTGCCTTGTTTTTAAGCATGTTTCTTTCCTTTCTTCCAATTTAAAGCAGCAAAAAAGACACATTCTTCTTTCCTTACAATAAACCCATCAGTACATGTCATGAAAATGGAATGCTGATAAATATATTTCTGGGACATTTACAGAGCAGGGGCAGTAAATAACATCACATGAAACAGCTGATGTTTGGGCAAAAAATGAGTTGATAATGAGGCTTCCAGATTTTATTCTGGAAACTCAGGAAAACTAATTACTTGAATCTAGATTGGCCCAAAGACAAGCACTGCACCAGTTATTTTAGGAATGTTCATGCACTGCAGTTAGATAATTATGTTGTGTGGTTTTAGAATGACTTATTACATAGGTCCAGTATTCAAATCTACAAAGAAATATGCAGTATGTCCTGGAATGTTTATTGTGAGATTTCTGCAATAAAAACTTAAAATATTCCCCTTTACCATGGCATAAATAATATATAGCCCAAGATAAGCTCTTACCAAAGGTCACTTCACCATTGCCACTCTTGTCAAACAACTGGAAAGCAACAATGAACATTGCATCTGGTGTGCATAAAACTGACTCAAATGCCAAGAACTCTTGGAAGGAAATTAGCCTGTGAATCAAAAATCACAAATTTTAGAGTGGAAGGAGGTGCAAATATGGGGTAGAAAATATTTCAAGAGGTTCAGTTATGAAACAATCAAATCTAGATGCTGGGCAAAATGCAGCAAATCCTAGGAATTTCAAACTCTAAGCAACTAATCAAGAATGGGACAACTTGCCACAGACAACTCATTGCAGTCAAGTCAGCACAACCAGCTCACCACAGCCAACTGTGGCTGAAGGACAAATCACCATGGCCAACTTGCTACAGGACAACCTGCCACAGCCAACTTGCTGTGGGACAACTTGCTGCGGGATAATTTAATAATTATTTATTTAATTAAAGTAAATGAAAAATATTTTAATTTTTGCCCTTCACTTTTCATTCTGCCCCTCCTTTTGCATCCTTTCTTTAGTGATTCTATTCCACCATTTCTTTGATATTAGTGTAACTTTTGTCCTGCAGCGTGTTCTCCTGCAGCGAATTGGCTGTGCCGACTTCGCTGTGGTGAGTTGGCTGTGGCGAATTGCCATAGACCCAGTCAGAAGTAGGAAGGTTCTCTTCCTGGTATGCCTTTTAAAAGGGACATGGCTTTGATCTTCCTTCCATCAGCTTCTATCAGAGAAGGAACACATCCCAACCTGGAAAAAGGCTAGAAAATCATTTTTAAAACTGACTACTTACTGAAAAACATAGAGGCTAGATACAAATTAGCATCCTTTTAAAATTTATGCTATGGATTGATCTGAGCTGGGGTTATTTGGATTTTTAGTCCTCCAGTATTTTATTCTGAATTTTGTGTTTGTCTGGATGCATATTTGTCCTGGAAATTTAGATATTAAGGCTTCCAGGATTCAGTGTTCTTTCCCTTTTCTTTTCTTCAATTGCCTTCAATTCTGAATTAGCTACTTAATCTTAATCTTCATAATAAACAACATACATCTTTCTATTGAACTCAGCAGTTTCATTCCCTTACAAATTGGCCTATCACACATCTCAGCCACTCCACTTGCTTCATAAAATAAAAAATAGGAAGGAGAACACCAAAGTTAAGGTGTTCAGAAAACTTTACTAGCCTATAGAAGAAGGCAAGGTTCTCCTTTAAGTTTGCAATACAGCCAGAGACAAATTGAATAAAAAAAAGTGACAAAAGAACAGAAGTTCCCAACCTGAATTCCTAGAGACAAGTCAAAGTCTCAGATACAGCCTTCAGGGACTTCCAAAAGTTGTCCCCAAAATGTAATATTCACGTGACAGGAGAAAAATGAATAAATGCATAATTGTTCATATTCAATTTAAATCAGATCATATCAAGCTTAGTTTTTGTTCATTTGCCAACAACTATTTTGGGGGGTGTAGCTTCCAATATGCTAATAAAAGATGAAATACACCTTCCAGCCTCTCGAAAATTCACCTCTATTTTACAGCAACATTTACAGCAGCAGTGAGGAGATCTAATTCAAGATCTAAGAGGAAAAGCCAGCATGTCCTTTTATTGCAATGATAAGGCATGATTTCTGGCATGGTTAGAAATTAATTTAACACATCTGCTTGACAACTTATAGCTACTTATGCTTAATGAATAACACAATAAAAGATAGAATAATTTAGAACAGCAGCAAAGGTCATATCTGCCCAACAAATAACCCTAAGGAATTTAAGAGGCTTTTAATTTAAAAAAAATGAAATCTAGATATTTATTCTGCCAGCCACCCACAAAAAGGACTACATTTAATTTTGTAAGTAATCTTTAATTGCCTCTCTATCACAGTCCTCCAATGGCATTAGTGGCCTTTGCACCCCACTGTGTTTAATTCCTGAATATTGTCCAGAAACATCCGCCCTTCTCGAAAATAAAATTGGAGATCCAAAGAAAGCAAAATGAGAAAAGGACACCAGCTGAGCGGCTCTAAAACTGCATAGGTTAAAAGGTTACATCTGAAGAAAATAGATAATCTGTAAATTAGTTTCCATAAGCAATTTAAAAAATAAAAATACTGTTGGCAAGAAAATACTTAAAAGAAGCATTAACTCTGATTCAGCAAATGGTTTTCTTTGCTATGTATCACAACATTTGTGATTCAGACTCCAGAAGCTTAGCTTGTCAAATTATCCTATCTTTTTAATGCCCAGAAATATTATGGTATCACTAAAATATGCAAGGTTTTGGTAATCTCACTCGGAGGCTTGCAAAAGAATACCAAAATCCAATAAGATGTTTTAAGATTTCGGTACTTTTCCAGTTTATCAAGATTTGAGCTTTTTAAAAAGAATAATTTAAATTTAAATTCATTTTAATTTAACTGGAGAGGGGACTTAGGGGCACTGTTTAAGGATAATATATTGTCCCAACACCTGCTGAGACCGTGTAGTTCATCCCTACCTTAGAGACTACTATATCACGCTGTTATTTAGTCTTTTTTTCCCCCTATATTCACATTTCGGCTCACGGAAGCAACAAACACAGTATGGTTTCTCACTTATTAAAGAAGTAATCCAAAGATGCTACCTGTATACATAATTTAGACCATAGATAGCATCTAATGGCTTAATCTTCAATTTTTAAATTATTCATTTGTTAGACTGATACCTGGCTTTTCAAGCAGCGTGCATACACCTCTCTTCTCCCATACTTCCCCCAAACAGCTCTGTAAGACAGGCTTAATCTGAGGCAGAAAGGCTAGCATCAAGTCACCGAGAGAGCTTCTGTGGCTAAGGTTGCACTATAACAGGCATGGCCAGCTCTCGCGTGTAGCCCTGGGTAGCTGGTAATGTGGCCCCATAAGATTGTAACTTTTAACATTATAATGTGATTTTTATCAATAGCTACTATACCATATATGTTATATGTAGCCCAAGACAATTCCTCTTCCCTCAATGCAGTCCAGGCAAGTCAAAAGGTTGGACACGCCTAGTCTACAGCCTGAGTCTCTCCAGTCCCAGTTCAACCCCTTAACCATTATAGCTGAAGAGACTGTTTTGAAAACTAAATAATAGTTTCTTAAGCTGACAGAAACTGCTGTAACATAAAATTAAAAAGAAAGCGATAACCTTCACATGACTCTCACTTTTGGACTGCAATCTAAAATGACATCACTCCCTATCAAAGGTTACAATTAAGTGGTAGTTTGCTCACCCATCTTTTGTCTGATCTGCTACTCCTGCCAATAAATCCACCGTTTTAGGATTATAATGAGGTTCAGTATACAGTCCCAAGTATCGCCGCACAAAATCTTCAGGTGTCATGTAACGTTCTCCACTTTGTTCAACAGTGGCATACTAAAGACAAAATCAAATACATTTATTGTATATCTTGTCAGCATCTGCGATAGGATAGGATAGGATTAAGATTAGGATTAGGATCTTCTTGTTCAAGACCTGCTCAGGCAGGAAACCCTATATACCATTTCAGACAAATAGTTATCCAATCTCTTCTTAAAAGCTTCCAGTATTGGAGAGTTCACAATTTCTGAAGGCAAGTTGTTCCACTGATTAATTCTGTCAGGAAATTTCTTCTTAGTTCTAGGCTGCTTCTCTCCTTGATTAGTTTCCACCCATTGCTTCTTGTCTTGCCTTCTGGTGCTTTGGAGAATAGGTGGACCCAGGAGTGGGATTCAAAAATTTTAACAACCGGTTCTGTGGGCGTGGCTTAGTTGGTAGGCGTGGCTTGGTGATCATTATTGGCTGGGCGTGGCCAACTCAACATCACTCACATTGAGGCACGCATCTCCTCGGCTGCCCTCTCATGACTGTGGGGATGCTGCAACAGTCATAAGTGTGAAAAATGGTCATAAGTCACTTTTTTCAGTGCCATTGTAACTTTGAATGGTCACTCCACACAAGCAAAGTACCAGCAAAGGAGGGGAAAAAACTCCAGAGACGTTCCTGAGACAGGAAGTCTAGTCCTGCCAAGAATGTAATAAGGGTTAATGGAGAGGCAGTTTCTGTAAGCAACACCAGAATGTTTCCTTCCTGCCTTCCTTACAGGATTGGGCCAGTCATTTCTTCTAACAACCGGTTCTCTGAACTGCTTAGAATGTTAACAACTGCTTCTAGAGAATAGGTGAGAACCGGTAGAATCCCACCCCTGGGTGGACCCCTTCTTCTTTGTGGCAAGCCCCTTAGATATTAGAATGCTGCTATCATATCACCCCTAGTCCTTCTTTTCATTAAACTAGACATATCCAATTCCAGCAACCGTTATTTATATGTTTTAGCCTCCAGTCCCCTAATCATCTTAGTTGCAAATAGAATTGTTAATATCATAGGGTTGTCATTAAGGTTATGCAAACTGCTTTAACTTCTCTCTCTTTTTAAAATTATTGGATAAAAATCAATGGTGCGTGATCAGAAAGCAAGCTTTCCCTTTTCTTCTCCAGGCGAGGAAGTAATAGAAGAGATGTCTAGAGTACTGCAGGAGGATGGTAAAGATTAAATCTGAATAAATCAAAGATTACAAATTCCAGTTGGGTTAAAATACAGTAAATGTCATTTAAAAAGAAAGAAAAGTAAAGCAAATCTATACAATCTATCAGCCTGAAGTGCAATATTATAAACTGTTTTGCATTAAAGGCACAGAATTAATTTATTTATTTATTTATTTATTTATTTATTTATTTATTTATTTATTGAACTTGTATGCCGCCCCATCTCCGAAGACTCGTGCTCACAAAAAACAGCAACAATAAATACTTAAAAAGAGATTAATTAAGACTGAAGTGGCCCATAGAAAATGGACCACAAACATTAAGAATGAAAAAATTACTTCAGTTTCAGGGCCAAAGAAGTTTCGACTAAAAACACAACATCACATTGGCTTCCACACAACATCAAATTCTCTTCTATCAAATTCTTGGTTGCATGGAAAACACAAATGTTGCCCTCTTTCAGATATTGTTGCTATATGTGGATATCAGAAAGAAACTGACATCATCTAAATAATGTTGGCCAGATATTTACCATATCTTTTGGCCTGAGCAGAAACCAAAGCAAATGTTCACATTTTCTTAAGCAAGTCTCTAAAAGTTGAAATAATCATTCCTCATCAAACTGAAGACTCCTGGATAGAAAATGCAAATCTTGAAGTGCCTAGACAAATGAACATAACTAAGGATTTTTATGTTCTGGAAAAAAATACCCATGTAAACATCATGTCAAGTAATCCAAACTATACAGAGTAAGTCACATAAACCAAGAAAGTAAGCCAAGTAATTTTTTTACACTGTTTATTCTGTTGCTGAGGCCCAAATCCAAACCATTTAGATTAAATATAGTCTACTACAAATCACAAAAGCTGTGGATTGCTAACGGGACAGTTTGAAAAGTTGTATGTTATATTTAAAAACATACATATGCATACCAACTGTACTAAAATCCTGCAGATCTGCATGCAATCCACAGATGTCACACAGAGATGTCTGTTCTGTTTGGGAACTCTCCAGGAAAAACATGTCTTTATTGGGGAATGCACAGATATAGATTTGATTGTAATAGGCCAGACCAGAGAGATTTCCTTATTTTTATCCAGGAGTCAGAGAAAAGTAATATATCTATGTGACAGGTCTATCAAAGCAAAGAAGCACTTTCATTTTGTCCACTTCAAGCCTCCCTAACTGTTTCATTTTCTTTTTTTAGACTAATCTCTCCCTCTTTCTAGACAAGCAAAGTATATAGAAAAGCCCTCTAAACTTGTATTTCTTCTCAAAAGCATTTAAGGAAGCAAATCTGTATGAAATACAGTACAGAGAATCTTCGACTTACGACCCCAACTGAGCCCAAAATTTATTTTGCTGAGTGAGAAATTAAGTTAAGTGAGTTTTGCCCCATTTAACGACTTTTCTGGCCATATTTGTTAACTG
This sequence comes from Naja naja, assembly GCA_009733165.1. Lineage (NCBI taxonomy): Eukaryota > Metazoa > Chordata > Lepidosauria > Squamata > Elapidae > Naja > Naja naja. The sequence goes on along the minus strand of CM019148.1, from coordinate 208,649,203 downwards.
AATCACTGTAGCTGTTAAATTAGTAACACGGTTGTTAAATGAATCTGGCTTCCCCATTGACTTTGCTTCTCAGAAGGTTGCAAAAGGTGTTTACATGATGCCCGGACACTGCAACCATCATAAATGTGAGTCAGTTGTCAAGCATCTTAATATAAATCACGTGACCACGGGGATGCTGCAACGGTCATAAGTGTGAAAAATGGTCATAAGTCACTTTTTTCCAGTGCTGTTGTAACTTCGAATGGTCACTAAATGAACTGTTGTAACTTGAGGACTACCTGCGTAATGTTTGTCCATGTTCCTAAGGATATTCCCTCCCATTTCACTTGCAGTTACAAACTCTGCCTATTTTCATTCCACATTTAAAGGAGTTCAATATGCACCTTATATATTAGGAAACAAACTGACAAGAGAACTTCTTTTTCAATTGATGACAATATTTTTTTCTTTTTTCTACTGGGAGTGCATAATAGGGGGGAATCTGAAGCTAGAAATAAGTGCGATTAAATCTCTAACAAACTTTTCTTTCCGATTCAAGTAGGAAGGGATGTCAAACCCGCAGGCCAGATGCATCACGTGCTGGCCCCACCCCCGCCCGGTTTAGCAAAGGGAGAAAAAGTCCCGATACATCACATGACGCCGCCATGACGGCATGAGTTTGACACCCCCGTTCTAAGGGAATGCAAGCCTTTCTACTCTAAAGGGGAAAACCCCCAAAAGGACCTCACAACTCACAACCACTCCCATCCGGACCCCAACAGCTTCTAGACAACCGGAAATTACAGCATTACTTGCTTGGCTTATGGTGGAGATGAACAGCTGGTATCATCAGCGTTTGGATGATACTTGAATCTATAACTGTAATGGGTTATGCTAAACAAGACTACTGGATGCAGCAACAGTAGAAAAATAGCTACATTTTGCCACTCTTATTGCTCCAATGTAATTTTGAGAAATAATTTTACCCTCACTCAGTTAGATTTACTCTTTCCCATCCTCCTGCAGCACTCCAGATATGTCTTCTATCACTTCATTGCCTAAATATCTCAGAAAACCAAGGAGTTCTCCAGGAGTTTTGTATGGAAAGACTCCACACAGGTCCAATCCAAGGCCATGATTACCACCTCATTCCTTGGAGCAATCAGGACCTCAGTTGAACTGTGTATCATAGCCTCAGGAATAGCTCCAAGTTCCCTCCGAAACCCAGTAAGGTTCATCAAGCCATGGGCTGCATCATTCAAACAGGCCCTTTCTCGGCGTGATGAAGGGTGGCTGTAGAAAATTCCTGGCTTAACAGAGCCATCTTGTTGCTCATTGAAGCCTGCATATTAATTATAAAAGGAACAAACAATGCCATCCAAAATGGGGGTGGGGAAATCCAGAGTTTTATGATAGAAATACTTAGGTAATTACAATTACAATTCATTTAACAAATAATTCAATATTCAGTGTTTGGATTCTCATCTTTTTCCTCACACACCAAGATTATATTTCTTAATGTGCACATTTACTTACTAAATTGATGCATTTTATTTTATTGGTGTTTTTACTGGGTACTGCAAAGAGTAAAGAACTGAATGGCTCGATATAATTAATAACATACATATATATACAGGCTGTTTCGTTTTGAAAGACTACAACTTGCAAAATATCACACAATATGGTTAAGGTTAATAAAGAACAAGAACACACGTTAGTTAATGTACTACCTACAGTACTACTGTAGGAAAGATATGGTAGCTGAGTTCTTCCTTTCCCTGCTTTATGGAACTCCCCAAGATGGCCACATGCAAATTTGTTGCAGTTCATAAAAATAATCCCTAAAATAAGTATGTTAAACAGAAGTGCACGTAATGCACATGTTTTGGTTAAAACTTCCAAAATGAAAACATCTGCCCTGAATGAAGCAGAGGGAGAATTGAGAGGAGCCACTAGTAAAAAAAAATTGACCTATGGAATGAAGATAGCATTGTTGAATTAGACCAAAGGTTTATCGAGGTTAGTGTCCTATTTCACAGACGCCAACCAGATGGAATCAGCTCTGGAGTTAACCATATTATTTATTATTTATTTATTTATTTATTTATTTATTTATTCGACTTATATGCCGCCCCCTCTCCGAGGACTCGGGGCGGCTTACAATTAAAATACAACAATAAATAAATTAATTTAAAAAGTATTAAACAATTAAGCCGAATTAAAATTTAAAACCCCGATGAAATAACCCCTGCCCAAGAGAGTCAGCACAACCCAGATTGTAAAAAGAGCCAAGTTTTCAAATCATGGCGGAAGGCGCGAAGATCGGGAGCCAAACGGAGCTCAAGCGGAAGAAGATTCTACAAAGTGGGAGCCACCATAGAGTAGGCTCTCTCCGGTCGCCACCAAGCGACATTGTGTCGCAGGCGGCACCCGAGGAGACCCGCCTGTGTGCCCGTACAGGGCGGTAAGCATTTGATGTTGGGAGGAGCCGTTCCCGTAAATATATTACAGTATTGATAAAGTATTGATAAAGCCTGGAAGCTGAAGTTATTTATTAGAAGCTCCATTGAAGTACCAATAAATCACTAATCTAGTTTTTTTCTCTTGACATGCTATAGCTCTAGAGGCTGTCCCCTATTGTAAGGAACTCTCACTTTCCATTGCTTCACAGCTGCTTTTCTCCTCATTTATTCTCCATATTTTTACATAGTGAAATATAATGGCCTTGAAAATAACTACAAGTTGGTTTCACACTGTTCTTGAAGCACTGGAATAGGAAAAACACTGGCAGTGCTGAAACACCCAGAGAACAAGAACATGTAAATTGAAACAAAACAGAATAGCACTGAAAAAAGATTATTTACAAATATCCCAGAAAAGGAGTACATTCCAGAAAAGGATACGGGTAAACATGTGGACTTTGAAAACAGTGAAAAAGATAAATGGGGACATGTTGAATTTGGTTAGATTCAAAAGACAAGAAAGAAAAGTAATAGAAATGGATTTGAATTCTACAGATGAAATATGAATGCAAGACAAAACGAGTCAAGTATAAAAGGAAACACTGTGTTAACATGTAATGTAATATTTTTCTCATGTTAATTCTGTGGTGCTCCCCATCTGACTTAGTAAAAACCTAGATCCTGTATTTACTTTACCACTGCATATCAGGGATAGAGAGGAGACATATGTCTGCAGTCCCATAATGCTCTAGAAACAACCCTCTTGATCATTTTGTCTCAGTCCTGTCTAGACAGGAAAGGCAGACAAATATTCTTGTTGGATGCTCCCAAAAGAAGTTAATCCCAATGGTGTCTAATTGATACTGCCAGTATCAAATTGAGCAGAATACCTCATTAAAGATCTTTCTGCATTATCCTTTGTAGAAATAAATTCACTAATTTTCTGGCATGCGACCAGAAAATAGCACACAAAAAAAGCTAAAAATATAGAAGCCTGCATACACCAAACATTCTCTGCATCTAATAAAACAGGTTATACTCTAAGAAACATTATAAAATGTTTAATGACAGTCTCTGTTATTTCTGTTATCCAGAGCTATCACAGCTCTCTCAGAATAATATTACTCACCTGCAAAAATATGTTACGCAGTTCATTTGGATCTGCTCTTTTGGTTGTCTGAACCTATAAAAAACAATATTGGGGAGAAAATTAATAGTTCGCTGGTAACGTTATTCAACAACCAAAAAGGAAACACTCCCACTGTACTCTTTGATAAAGGTAGGCTCTCTTATCTAAATGATAACATGTTTACAATATTTACATACAGTTTTGCTTTATTTAACTTAAAGTGAATGAGGTGCTCATGTAATTGTCAAACTCAGGAGGAATTACCAAGCAAAGAACAGATTGGGAAACAAAGGAAAGTAACAGAATTAATAGGATGCTTCTTGATGGCCTTCTTGATGCTATCAATCAAACCACATTGCATTACTATTCCATCTTTCCCTCTTGAATTGACTTTTTGTGGAAAAAATAAAAAAACAGAACCGTGAAAAACCAAGAAAAAATTGACAGCAACATCTGGCCTGCAGTATAAAATTCTATGAACAAAGTAAGATTGGGATATGATAAAGTCTCACGTGAAATTATCAAAATGTTCTAAACAGAAGGCAGCTTTGTTCTCAGGCAAAAACAACAGAGTTAAACTCATACATGATCTTGTAGGTGCCAGAAAGTACAAGCAGGCTTCATCAAATAAATTAATCTCATTCCTGTTCCAAGAAGCAAGATCATATATATAACCTCTGCAATATAGCATGTGTGAGGGAATCCTATTTTACTATGCATATGGATATTTTCTAGGTAGACTTCAACTGAATAACCTAAAAATCTATAAAATGACCTTACACAATGTTTTGCATTGGCCACCTACAAACTTTGGGGAGAAGATGACATCAAAATATCCACGTTTGTTATATATCAGTGACCATTTCAATCCTACTATTTTTTTCAGAATCCCCTTTCTGTTCAGAATCACTCACGTCATTACTTTACATTACTCTTTATCAAGTGGGTGTCTTCCAAGATATGTTGAACTACAGGTCCCAGAATTCCCAGCTACATTGGCAAAGAATGATCTAGACATCCTCCAAAAACAATCAAACCATAGAATAGGATTTGGGGGTGGGGGAACAGGGGTAGATATTCTAAGTCAAACTTCTTCTATATTAAATTAGAAAGTAAGATAGTGGTTTGTTGGGTTCCATATCCAAAAAATGCAACATAGCTAGCATGTATAGGAGCCTCTGTGGTGCAGTGGTTAGAGTGCAGTACTGCAAGCTACTTCTGCTGGCAGCCAGCTGCCTACAATTTGGCAGTTCAAATCTCACCAGGCTCAAGGTTGACTCAGCCTTCCATCCTTCCGAGGTGGGTAAAATGAGGACCCAAATTGTTGGGGGCAATATGCTGACTCTGTAAACTGCTTAGAGAGGGCTGTAAAGTACTATAAAGCGGTATATAAGTTTAGGTGCTATTGCTATGTTATGTAGACTGTGGAAATCAGATTTATTTCCCTTACAGACTATCCAAATCTAAATTGCTTTAATGAGCACAAAGCTTTACTTTTATAGATCAAAGACTGCATCGCCGCATTAAATGTAACTGTCAACTTTTTCCCAAATAATCCACACCTCAACATTCCAGTGGTCATTAAATCAGATTAGAACATTGCTCCACCATGCCCACAAATCTGAGGCTGTGAAGAATGTGTTGTATGCAAGAAGAACCTGGATTCAAACTCAGGTGTATCCAGAGGCAGCTTTTAAAGACTCCTCCCGAATCTGCTAAGAATCCCTTCCAGTTTGGGAGACAGGATACTGAGCTAGATGAAGCACAACTCTTTAAGGCAGGAGTCTCTAACCTTGGCAACCTTAAGCCTGGCGGACTTCAATTCCCAGAATTCCCCAGCCAAATGACTAGGGAATTCTAGGAGTTGAAGTCCACCAGGCTTAAAGTTGCCAAGGATGGAGACCCTTGCTTTATAAGGCAATGTCAACTATGAAAACCCCCCCGAGACAAAACTCTTGTCAGAGGTTCTCCGGGGAATCCAGCAGGAGAGGCAGGGAGAAGACATTCCACCTTCCATGGTGCATGTTTCAGATGGATTGGATGTTCATCATTACGCTAACGCTTGCCAGTAAGTAATCAGGAATAGCAGCATGTATAGTATATTCATAGTTACTAAAACCAGGCTGCAAGAACTGTAGCTGAGATACATTTGGCTGCAGAGAAATCAGGGTTGAAGAGAAAGCAAACCCAAGTCATCTGGAGTTTATGCTTATCCAAAGTGCCCTCCACCAGACCTCTACGATAACCTTCCCCAACTTGGGACTCTCCATATATGCCAGACTTCCAACTCCCAGCCTCAGGGTCAGATCCTACTCTGACCAAAATTCCCGGAAGACACCGGTTGAGAAAGGCTATTGTATATAAGCTGCCCCTTCCCTTGGCTCCACCGGCAGGACTATTGTTCAAGAGGCCCACCCCGTCCTTCAGTAGGGTCATTTTTTAAAAAGTCCGGTTTTCGATAGAATCCGCCGCCGTCCCTCTAACTAAAACTATTCCCGTTCCCGCCGTGAGGGGCCCAGAAACGGAGGGGGTCGAAGCTATACTAGGGGCTGACGGGACGGAGCCTCCTGTCCCCCTCCCCGAAAGGCGAGGGTTGGCCCTGAACAACCCTGCCCGTCGGCTGGAAGGAGCCGCTCGCGCCAGCCGGCTCCTTAAGCAACAAGCAGAGAAAAGGAGAAGGGGAGTCACCTTGACCGCCATGCTGCGCTCGGGAAAGCGGATGGAGGAGGTGGAGGAGGAGGAGCCTCTCGACGGCGCTGTCAAGCAGCGGGGCGCGCCGCCGCCGCCGCCGCCCGCCTACCCCAGCCGCCGGTCTGCGAAGGAGGCGCCTCCGTTAGTTCGGGCTCCGAGCTTGTCCCGGGGTGACCCCGGCTTTGGCACTCCGTTGCCGGAATGGGCTTGGTTCTGGACGCGCCGCGAGGGGAGCGAAAAGCCAACGTCCCTTGCGCTGCGTTTGCTCCGCATTTGCTCCAAAACGCCGAGGCCCGTCGGCGTTAGCAAGTCAGTCAGTCTCCCGAGTGCCACCTGGGCGCCGAGAGGGCGTTGTCACACCAATTGCATCTGGAATGCCATGGGAATGCCGAGCCCTCGTGACCGGCGAAGGAGGACCCAGATTGTTGAGGGGGGAAATAGGCTGACTCTGTAAACCGCTTAGAGAGGGCTGTAAAGCACTGTGAAGCGGTATATAAGTCTAAGTGCTATTGCTATTCTGCTTCTCCCGGACTTTATTGCTGATAGGGGAGGAAAAAAACAGCTTCGTTTAATGTAATGTGGCTTTCATGGAAGAAGATGTGCTGGTAAAAACCGCATGATCTTGTGTGGATTAATGCAGTTGGGCCAGGGTTATCATTTGGATCTTAAGTTAATAATGCTCACTGCAGAAAGAGTCTACTAAAATTATTTCCACGAATAGAATAGAATACAATACAATACAATACAATACAATAGAATTATTTATTGTCCAAGTGTGATTGGACACACAAGGAATTTGTCTTTGGTGCATACTTTCCTAGTATGTTTTGATTGCTTATTGTACCTATACCTATGACTATCATTAAGTGTTGTACTTTATGATTCTTGACTCTTGACGAATGTATCTTTTCTTTTATGTACACTGAGAGCATTTGCACCAAGACAAATTCCTTGTGTGGCCAATAAAGAATTCTGTTCTATTCTATCTACTCTACTCTACTCTACTCTACTCTATTTGATATGCTCTCAGTGTACATAAGAAAAAATAAAATACATTCATCAAGAATCATAAGATACAACACCTGGTGATAGTCATAGGTTACTAATAAGCAATCAAATCATACTAGGAAACAATATAAATTGTAAAGATACAAGCAACATGGTTATAGTCATAAGTGGGAAGAGAAGAATAATAGTAAAAAAGTCTTACTAAGTAGTTTGACAGTGTTGTGGGAATTAGTTGTTTAGCAGAGTGATGGCATTCGGGGAAAAACTGTCCTTGTGTCTAGTTGTTCTGGTGTGCATCATTTTGAGGGTAGAAGTTGAAACAATTTATGTCCAGGATGTGAGGGGTCTGTAGATATTTTTGCAGCCTGCTTTTTGACTCTTTTTGACTTGTGCTATATACAGGTCCTCAGTGGAAGGCAGGCTGGTAGCAACTTTATTTAAACATGTACTCAAGTTTTAAAAGGTCACGTTCAAGGGCAGCACTACTACATTCAGAAGATTAAAGGTCACTTCAGTTCAGAAAAGCTAAAGTGAGGTGGTCCCGCTCCATGAAATCAAAATTTGCCTCTCTTGAAAAATAATACAGTTCTATCAAACAATCATGAAAAATGGTAGCAGCAGCGAATGCACCAGTTTTTATTTTTAATATGGTAAATATTAAATATAACTTGCATAAACAAAAATTCTTTTAGGCTCCTCCATTTTTAAAAGTGCAGAGGATTCTAAGAGAAAATTAAAAAACACTGATCTAAGGTATCAATCCTTAGGCTTATCCCCTACCTGGAATCTAGCAAACCTTTGCAGAGGCTTAGATAGTTCTGAAATCTGGACTAATAGAGACCAGTAGTTGAAATATCTCATTTCCATTGTTCAGTTGCTTGGGAGAGATTCAAACTCACAAGCCAAGGCTTTTGCGTCATAGATGCTTTTTCCACCTGCATTTAACTATGGTGCAGATATCTTTATTCTCTCATGTCCCAGTGATGGATGGATGGATGGATGTTTGTTTCTTTATAAAATTTATTAACCACCCATCTTACATCAGGGAAACTAAGCTTACATTCATAAAAACTGTACAAAGATAAGGAGAATGTTGGAAGTGTAAACACAAAGAAGGAACGTTCTTCCAAATGTGGTGGCAGTGTCCAGAGGTTAAAAAATATTGGATGAGGGTACAAAGATGGTTATTAGAAATTACAGAGCACAAATTAGAACTCGAACCAGAAACATTCTTATTAGGAATTATACATATCATAACTGCAGCAAGAATAGCCTTCGCACAGGGATGGAAGAAGGAAAAGATACCATCTGAAGAAGACTTGACACAAAAAATAATGGATTGTGCGGAACTGGATAAGCTCACAATGGAATTAAGAGGCAAAGATGATTCGGACTATTATGCGGTTTGGGATAGCTGGTACAAATGGGTGGAGGATAGAAATAAGAACTGATGTTTATGTATAAAAGGAGAGGTATGTATCAATAACAACACGAACACTGTTAATGTGGATAGAGATTTGCAGTTTTGTTTTTAAAAAATAAAAATATTTAAAAAAAATAAAAAAAATAAAAAAAATTGTACAAAGATAAAAACACAGATAAAAATACTACACACAGCCAAATACAGCAATTGAAAGATGTGGAGGTCAAGAGCAGGATGGGGGAGAGGTGGGATCTATTGTTAATCAATTCCATCTGTGATTCCACTGTGATGCTCCCCTATTGTAGTCCGAAATTACCTGGCAGAGCCAGGTCTTGCCTTCATTTCATCATCAACTTGTGGTATAGAATAACAGAGTTGGAAGGGACTTTGGAGGTCATCTAGTCCAACCCACCACTCCGGCAGGAGGGTCTATTCCAAATATTAGCCTCTACCTAGGATCAAACTCACAGCCTCCTGATTGTGAGGTGAGAGCTCCACCGCTAGGCCACTGCTTCAGATCCTCAATGACATAATGTATAAGGCATAATGTATAAGACAGCCCTTTAAGTGGTCCTTAGTTGTGATTTCTCCTTAGACTAGCACTAATCAGTACCAGTTTTGGAAAGTATCTACTCTGACACACTTTACCATTCATGTTGTCAGTAAGCCAGTCACAATCACCCAGTGCGCGCCCACAGGCAGGCCCTCCTGGGGGTGCCATCAACCAGACAATGTCAGTTGGCGGTCCCCCAGGGGTGGGCCTTCTCTGTGGGGGCACCCACCCTGTGGAACCAGCTGCCCCTGCTGCTGCAGTTGGCTCCCGACCTAAAGACCTGACTGCCACAATCTAAAGATCTGGCTGCCCTTGAAGAGCACTCGGAGACTTCAGCTGGTGCAAAATGCGGCTGTGTGAGTGATTATGGGTGCACCTAGGCGTGCCCATATAACATCTATCCTCCGCAAGCTGCATTGGTTACCAGTGGTCTTCCGGGTGCAATTCAAGGTGCTAGTGAAAGCCCTTCATGGCTTAGGAGCAGGATACCTTCGAGACCGCCTACTACTACCTTATGTCTCCCAGCGCCCGGTTAGATCTCACAGGGAAGGCTTGCTCCGGATACAGTAGGCCAGGCAATGTCAGCTGGCGGGTCCGCAGGCGAGGACCTTCTCTGTAGCGGCACCATCCCTTTGGAATATGCTCCCTGCAGAGATTAGAACCATCCCCAATCTACTTGCCTTCCGCAAAGCCATTAAGACCTGGCTTTGTGAGAAGGCATGGAACTGAGACTCTGTTCTTCCCTCGTGTATGTCTGAATGGTATGAATGAGTTTTTGATTTTATATTGTATAGGAAAATGTTTTTATCTTGTTGTACACCACCTCGAGTTCCCCGATGGGGGAAGTGAGGCGGGATATAAATTTAAATAATAATAATAATAATAATAATAATAATAATAATAATAATAATATTCTTACAGGCCAGCCTGGATTGAGAGAAATTGGGGCTTTTAATTGGGTATTTTAGCACAATTGAATTCGTTATTTGGATTGGACTAACATTTTAATTATTTATGTTTGTATATTCTTGTGTGAGCCGCCCCGAGTCCACCACCCCCCGGAGATGGGGCGGCATATAAATCCAAATAAACATAAACTTAGACAAACATGACCCATAAGGCAGAAGATCCATCAATGTCTATGGAGATTCTCAGTCATTCAGGTCATGGTTGTCCCAAAGGTGCTTTTTCAAGAGGCAACTGGACTTTCTTTGAAAACATTTCACTTTTCATCCAAGAAGCTTCTTCAGCTCTTGACTGGATGGTGGGGAGTCACAGTTCTTGATGCAGACTGAATTCTTCAGTCAGCACAGAAGAAGTTTCTTGGATGAGAAGCGAAACATCTTCAAAGAAAAACCAGAAAGTCCAGTTGCCTCTTGAAAAAAAAACACCTTTGGGACACAAGGTCCATCAGTGCCTGTTGTTGGCTACCATAGGCTGATGTAGCATGCCTCTTCCCCTTTTCATCCCCAGGTGCTTTTTTCCAACGCTGTTCCGTTTTTCTCCTCCCTGATGCAAAGAACTGCAGAGGAGCTGAAGTTTTGAATGAGTTATGCTCTCTTGGAAACTTGTGGCAATGGTTTTATGAAAGCCTCAACTTCTGCAAACATGCTGAACAGCTTTTTTGATGGGCTTCCCCGTACACATGTTCATATATAAAAATCTCCTTAGAAAGCTGGCATTCTGGTGAATCTGCTGGTTAGTTCAGTTGACTTGCTGATGAGAGAACTGCACTTTCATGCTGTTGAAAAGGTGGGAATTAGAACCTAGCTAGGCTGCTTTCTCCTGCTTTACCACCCAAGGCTTCTCACCAAGTTCTGCAAAGCCCCTGAGGAGCTGTTCAGTGGGCTTGTTGTGGTTCTCGCACATTAAAAGTAACAATTTGATAGTCATTACCAAAATAAGAAAAAGACAGAAGAAGAATCACTTCCAGCCCTTTGCATGGAACAAGTGGGAGAAAGAAGCACAAGAAACTTGAATGTTGATTGTCACACGGCGACACCGTGTTTTTTTTTTTCCAATCATTTCTTAGCTTCATAGGTTTGCTACATTGAATCTATCTGATTTTCATGTCCTGGGAAATACGTTGTTACTACATTTTGCTATCTGATCTTTATGTCCTGGGAAATATATTGTTACAATTGTCAGTTCAGCCAATTGCAGTAATCCAGCAACCTTTTTACGCTCTCTTCACAAGATGCAAACTTAGCTTTGAGTTTTCTTGACCCAGACTATAGCAAGTGACTTTCTTGTCATGCCATTGACTGCTTTAGCACTGAACCCAAAATGTCCCAAATGACCACAGGGTGCAAGTAAGAAACCAACCAGCACACCAAATAGGACAGATTCAGCAGTTGTCAGGTTCTGCACAACTTCCTGTGACTATGGTGCTTTGATCCTGGAATTTCTTGCCAGATATAACTTATGATGCTCCAAGGGCCCTTATTATTCTACAACAGGGCTGTCAAATTCGTGGCCCATGGAACGGATGCATCGTGCACTGGCCACGCCCACGCCCAGTTTAGCAAAGGGGGAAAAAGTTGTGATATGTCACGTGATGCTGGCATGATGACAAGAGTCTGACACCCCTGCTCTATGAGATACATTCCTGACAATATCAGTTTTCTGAATTTTATTACTAAACTTGGTACTGTATTTGTAAACTTTAATGCCTTAATTTGTTGGTGCTTACCTACAAAGCTCTCCATGGCTTAGGGCCGGGGTACTTGCGGGAACGTCTCCTGCCAGCATCGAATACCAATCGCCTGGTGCACGCCCACAGACAGGGCCTCCTTGGGGTACCATCGGCTAGACAATGTTGGCTGGCGGTCCCTAGGGGGAGGGCCTTCTCTGTGGGGGCGCCCACTTTGTGAAACCAGCTTCCCCTGGAGCTGCGATTGGCTCCTGACCTCCGCTCCTTTTGCCACGGCCTAAAGACTTGGTTATTCGAATAGGCCGGCCTGGACTGAAGGGGGGTTTGTTTTAATATTTTAAATGTTTGTTAGTGGGTTTTAATGATTATTTGGTTGAATTTGGTTTAATTCTTTTTAACTTTTGTAATTTGTATGGTTGTTTTTACGTGAGCTGCCCTGAGTCCCTTGGGAGAGAGGGCAGCAAATAAGACCAAATAATAAAATAATAAAATAAATAAATAATAATTTAACTAAATTTTACAGAAAGTCTCGATTTTATATAAAATTTTTAGTATCTCTAGTTACAAATGCCCAGGCTTGCATAAGTCTGTCAAGTGCTTGTATCTCTTTCGTTATTGAAGCTCATTAATTCTGCTAGATCATTGGAGAGTAAGTAGGTGTTCTGACCCAGCTACCCAAACATGACAAGCCCTCTGACATGAATTCAAAATATTCCTTTATTAGGAATGCCGGCGATCCCAGCAAAAAGTTTCTGTCGCAGGCTAACAAGTCCATCTGTCTGGAAGATGAATAATTGTCTGCCACACCTATTCATCTCTTAGCATAAACAGAATCACCCACAATGAACGTGCGAACTTTGCTAGTGGAATCTAGTGGTGGTGCGTAAGTGGGATGAAGGCGGTCAAGGGGAGACCTGAGTTTCCTACCCATCAACAACTCTGCTGGGGATAAGTTAGTTGATGGGTTAGGAGTGATATGCTGGACACTGAGAAGTTTTTCAACTTTCTCAGTGATGTCCCCAGGACCCAATTGCTGAAGTTTTTCCTTGGTAAAATGTACCATGCATTCAGCCCCCGTTAGCGAAAGGTGCCCAGGGGCTGTCAGGGCATGTCTGATACCCTGCTGTGCTAGATATGATTCAAAAAGGTTGGATGTAAATTGAGGACTATTGTCAGAAACGAGTACATCAGGTAACCTGTGAGTTACAAAAGCTTTTAAGCTGTTTGATGACAGCATCAGTTGTGGTGGATGCCATAGGGATGGCCTCTAGCCATTTGGAATATGCATCTACTATAATAAGGAAAGCGTGCCCTCTGGTAGGGCCAGCAAAATCAATGTGAATCCTGGACCATGGGCCCCTAGGACATTCCCATTCCTGTGTGGGGGCGAGAGGTGGGGCAGGCCTGACTACCTGACAGTTGGGACAAGATGCAACCCAGTTTTCAACCATTTTGTCAATACCTGGCCACCATACATAACTCCTGGCCAATCCCTTCATTCTGACAATACCTGGATGACCCTCATGTAACAGTTCCAAAACCTCTTTTTGCAGTTTTGCAGGAATAACCACCCTGTTACCCCACAAAATACATCCTCTTAATACAGATAATTCAGTTTGCCTGGATTTAAAAGGTTGGGCAAGTTGAGGTAGATCTTGAAGAGGCCAACCTTTCTTAATCCAGCCTATAACAGGAGCCAATAAAGTTTCTTTGGCAGTCTCTCTGGCAATTTCAGCAGCGTGTACTGGAAGCTTGGCAACAGTTTCTAGGAAAAGGTGTAAGTCTCAGGAGCAAAGTCCTCAGTGTGAGAAGGAAGTGGGCAGCGACTCAAAGCATCTGCATGCCCAATGTCTTTGCCAGGCCTGTGGATGAGTTTGTATGAATAAGCAGCAAGAAATTCAGTCCACCTCAGCATTCTTGGTGACAGGATAGTGGGCGAGGTTTGTCTCCTGCCACAATGCCTAACAGAGGTTTGTGATCTGTGACAATGGTAAATGTTCTCCCATATAAATACTCATGGAATTTCTTGACAGCTGCAACAATTGCCAAGGCTTCCTTGTCCAGTTGGCTGTAGTTCCTCTCTGCTTTAGTCAAGGTGCGAGAGTAAAATGCAATAGGAGCTTCCTCCTGCTGGGAAGCCTGTGGCTCAAACCCCCCACTCCAAAAGGGATGCATCACAAGTCAGTACAACAAGCAAATTCTCAGAGAACTGTATCAGTACAGCATCAGACGTGATTATCTTTTAATATTGTTAAATGCAGATTGTTCTTTTCTGCCCCAGACCCACGCAGACTTTTTGTCTAATAATCTGTGCAGTGGTTCTGCAATGGTTGCCTTCTGAGGTAGGAACATGTGATAAAAGTTAATGAGTCCAAGGAAGGCTTGCAAATCTGTTTTACATTTTGGTCTAGGGGCTTCTTTGATTGCCTGAACCTTGGCATCTGTGGGTGGATACCATGCTTGTCAATCATATAGCCCAAGAACTCAACCTTGTCAGTTCTAAGAGTGCATTTTTCTTCCTTGACTTTTAACCCCGCTTTTTGAATCTGGTAAGGACTTCTCTGAGTCTCTCTTGTAACTGAGTGTCATTTTCAGCAGAGATTAACACATCATCAAAGTAAGGTACTACCCTGGCAGTCCTTGGAGCATCCTTTCCATAAGGCTTTGGAAGATGCCTGGTGCCACCTTACTCCAAACTGTAACCTTTACATTTGAAAGCACCTCTATGAGTCACAATGGTTTGGGCCTCTGCAGTGGCATCATCAACTGTTAATTGTTGATATGCCTGGGCCAGATCCAATTTGGCAAAGACTGTACCCTGCCAAGTGAATGTAGTAAATGATGCACCACTGGAACTGGATATGCACTCTGTTGCGCATGGTTCAATGTCCCCTTATAGTCTCCACAGATTCTCACTGACCCATCAGTCTTGACTGGTGTGACTATGGGTGTCTCCCACCTGGAGTGGTCAGTGGGCTCTAAAACTCCTTGAGCTATTAGTTTATCTAATTGTGCATCATTTTTCCTTTAAGGCATTTAATGGCCCATCTCTGGGCAGAACAATAAATATTTAAAAGACATTAAACCAGCAAGCCCAAATATGGTACATTACCCATTGAAGGGTCACATGGTTGGTCAAACCCAAAATGGGACCTTCTGGGCTTTAAGCAATTGGTGGCACCTTGGGATCTAGACTGAAAGTGATAGGGGTCCCCATATACTTGCCCAATCCATCGCTGAAGACCTCTGGAAACTCAGACTTCAAGGCCTCCTCCCATTCAGTGTTGCTCATGTGATTGATGCCAGTCACCTCAATGCCTAGTGGATTGAACCACTCAAGTCCCAGCAAGCTTGGGTGATCCTTGTCCACGATGGTCAGGGGCAAGCATTTGGTGTGGCCTTTGAACTTCACGTTGAATTCTCTTGTTCCAACTACTGGAATCTTGTTCCTTGGTAGTCTTTAAGAGTCAGTGCTTGCTTCTTGAAATGCTTCTTCTGAATGTTTGGGAGTAGTCTGTGAATAGTGTCCCATGACACCATAGATAAATATGAGCCTGAGTCCACTTCCATTTGGCAAGGCCTTCCTTCAATTAGTACCTTGACATGCACTTTTCTGTTATTGATAGAAGAAGAATGACCAATAGTTACTGTCTGATGAGTTTCATTCTTCCCTTTGCTTCTGTGCTGTGCCCCATTTTCTCACTGAGGTTGTTGGGCTTGAATTCTTTGTCAGGAAACTTCCTTCTGTTGGGTGGAGTTCTGGATGATTTGCAGACTCTTGCTAGGTGCCCTCTTTTTTCACAACGGAGGCAGATGGTATCTAGGAACTTGCATTCAGTGCGGGGTGGCTTCCCCACAACCTCTGCAGTAGAAATCTTGCCTCTTTCTTCCCAGGTCTTTCTTTTTCCACTCCATTCTGAATCTATAAATTCCTTCCTCCACCTCACTACAGTCTGACTCAGAATCTATTTGCTCACATTGAGTTGTTGTGGACTTTTCCACATCAGGATGGCTTGTGGCCTTGTTGATTTTCTTCAGGGCTGCTGCTGAGGACTTGGTAGCTTCTGCTGAAGAGGCCTCTTCTATTGCTTCCTTCAGCGTGATCTTAGGTTTTAGTAATAACTTGCTCTGAAGCACCTTGTCTTTAAGGCCCAGAACAAATCGATCGCGCATAGCCTCTTCTACATTGTTAAATTCGCATGCACCCCCAATGTCTCTTAAACTTGCCAAGTCGTTTACGGCTTCCCTTGATCCCGATGGTAAAACTCGTGTTCTTAATGAGGCACGATACTTGTGGCGCGTAATGGGCTCTTAACAACTTTTCTAAGTCAGGCCATTCCATTACCTTCACGTCTGCAGCTCCCACCAATGCCTTCGCCATCTTGAAAACTGTCGGACAGCAGTGCGTGAGAAAGACCGCCCTCTTCTGCTTCTCGGAAATGTCGGCAAGATCGTTTCCTTCCAGATACATTTGGAAACGATCTGCACATGTCTCCCAGTCTTCTGCCGTTGGATCGAATGGGGCTGGGGGGGGGTGTTCAGCGCAGCCATCTCGCTCTCCTTCTGTTCCGCGTTGCCTTCTTCTTCAGGGAAATCCCACCTTCGTCGCCAGTGTTAAGTTTGCATGAAGAAACAGACGCGGAGTTTCAAGCTCTTGTTTATTAGTGACTACAGCTCAGAACGAACCCACTTTGGCTGGGCTGCGGCTGCTAGTTATAGCCAGCAGCTGCAGTTGCCAGCCAATCAGAGTGCAGGGTTTTCCCGCACTTTTTAAACCAATCATTTCTTACATTTTACAAGAACAGTTCAAACTAAACCAATGACTTTAAACCTGCATACATAACAGATATGTTACCAAATCAAATTCTATGAGGCAGATTGAGAACTATTCCATATATTTAAAAACAAATCTACCCCTGTGAAGCAGGAGCAATTAAAAATGATATCCAGGTGCTTTTGTATCATAATTTGTATAGAGATAGTTTTAAGTACTGTGCACCTGTTCAGTTGGCCATTGTTCATACTTATTCTGTTCTTTCGTATTTCATCAGATAAAAATGAATGCATTAATCACAACATGATGAAAGTTTGTGTTATAGTCCATAACATCAGAGAGAACAATGGCTAAAGATGTTATAGTGCACATTAGTAGATTATATGTTAATTTTTAAAATAAGAGTTTATTAATTAGTAGACAAGAGTTGTTTTTAGTTTATTAAAAAGCTAGATGGCTAGCTTTTGACTGTAATAATAATTGATTTGAACTATACACATCCATGGGTATAACAGGAATTATTTTCAGAACTTAATAGGCAGAATAATGGTGCTGATGAGACAATGAGCTCTGGTGTTGCAGTGGTCAGAATGCAGAATTGCAGACAAATTCTGCCCACAGCCTGGAGTTTGATACTGATAAGGCTCAAGATTGACTTAAACTTCCATCCTTCTGAAGTTGGTAAAATGAGGATTGCTATTGCTATATAGCCCTGTTTCGAATGAAAACTCAAAGGATTGAGGGATGAAATTACTTTCTGAGGAAGAACTACAGATCCTTGCTTCAATCCTTAAAATTTCAACAGGGGTCTGAGAGACAAAAAAACCTGCCTTGAAGTCTGGAGAAATTCTGACAATGAGCATCCAGCCTTTTCTAACCTCTGGCACTTAATCTACTCCTACTCCATAAGTATTCTTCTTTAATAGCCATTAAATCATGAAAGTTGTACAAAACAAGTCATGTATTCTATGTTAGGAAGATCAGCTTAACTATTTTTCTGTGAACACTGTAATTGTTAGACTGATTATACTCTTAATAATTAAGAATTTATTGTAAAAACACATGATTTCTTTATTTTGCGTGTCGCTTTACAGTACTTTGCCTGAGAGACAATTAGGCCTCAAATCCTGACCCTCTATAGCTCTTTAGCCAGTAGGTCTTGGCTGTAGCAATATGGTTAATTTTGAATATATTGGGAGGAATAGTATCGAAGTAGCATGTGTGTCATTTTAAAAATACTGAACTTAAACATATTCTAAATTCTCCTCTATGTGTATTTAAAGCCTCAAGTCTAAATTATAGTCACATTTAAGTAAACATTTATACAGTAATGAAATTTAAATACAGAATTAGCATAATGTTATACCTTCAACTGCATTTCCCAATTTACTTCCCATTATTGCTCACTTGTATCTTTTTCATTAAAAAGCTATGCATTCCATATTCATAAATTTGTTACTGAAATATTCACATCATTATATCTCCATTTGTTATTTCTTCTTGAATTCTGTTACTTGTGATTGGCATATTATCTTACAACATCAGATGTCTTTATTACACTGGATTGGAAATTCAGTATGAAGATGAAGTTTAAGTCATTAAACATATGCACATTAAAAACTAATTTCAGCCTTATCCAAATGATCCCATCCCTATCATACTCTTGTTCCTGAGCCAAAATAACTGAACTAAAACAAGTACAGTAATTGGGGAATCTGACTGGTTTGCTTAAGTATGTTGCCATTGTATGTAAAAGGATGTGAATAATTGGAGATCTCTGACCTTTAAGTACAGGTAAGTCTCAACTTACAACTATTTAGTGACCATTCAAAGTTGCAACAGCATTGAATAAAGTAACTTATGGCCATTTTTCACATTCACAACCGTTGCAGCATTCCCATGGTCATGTGATCAAAATTCAGACCCTTGGCAACAGACTCATATTTATGAGTGTCCTGTGGTTATGTGATCACCTTTTGAGGCCTTCTGCCAAGCAACGTCCATTGAGAAGCCAGATTCACTTAACAACCATGTTACTAATCTAACAATTGCAGTGATTCACTTAACAACTGGAGCAGGAAAGGTAATAAAATGGGGCAAAACTCACTTAACAACTGTCTTGCTTAGCAACTGAAATTTTGGGCTGAGGCAACTTATCATTACATTATAGAATAGTTTGCAATGAGGTGAGAGTTTTCATATCTCTATTAAGCTATATATAAGTAGGAATGATCGGGTTTGAATAACATTACTGGGCTAAACTAAACAAAGTAGATCATGATGACCATGTCAAAGGCTGGTTCTACTACCGAAATAGATTAAAAATGTATGTGCCTGTTTATACCCTCAGAATACCCTTACAATCTTAACATAATTCTTTATTCATCCACTACCAGCAAATCACCACTATCAAAGTCAGATGTAATGCAACCATCTCCACAGGCACCAGGCACCATGGTTTGGACCTTTCCATGTTCTGTTCTTTTTTTCTGTGTGAGAGAAAGATTTATTCATTCCCCAAAGCAAAATGTGTGGGTTTTTTGCGGGGGAGGGGGTTAGGCTACAGAGAAAATGGGGTCCAGAAACGTTGTTTTATAGGGGGACTGATCCTTGGTGTGAGTTTGGGAGGCATTAATTGTGTACATGCTGATTCTAGTGTATGACTCTGTCAGAAGGTAATTGTCCTCCCTGTGCAGATTGAAGTGCCCCTTTGATCCTGAGGTGCATGTTAGGATGTTGCCCTGAGGATGTATGAACTCTAGAAAAGAAGATTGTCCTCAGATATATATATTCCTTGTGTGAGAAGATTCTATTAAACTGATGTACTGGGATTACTTGAGCCACATTCTGTACTCCATTTTACTTATTACATTTACATGCCATCCATTTACCAAGAGGTAAATGTAGGTGGCTTACAACAACATAAAACATTAAATATTTAATAATTCTAGGTAAATTTTAGCACTGATACTTATTAACGAAGATGGCAAGGATGAGAGCAAGATGCACATAGGGTGGAGATAGAATCTTATCTGAATCAATTAACCACTTCCAGAATGACATTCCCTCAACGGAGCCAAAGGTCAAATGGCAGAGCCAAATTTTCAAGCCCTTTCAGAAGGCCAAAAAGTTGGGTGCAGATTTCACCTTCAGGGGGCAGAATATTCCAGAGGGCAGGAGCCATGAAAGAAAAGGCTCTTCTGCTGGACCGCATCAGCTGGAATTCCTTGACTGACAGGGTATGCATCCCTTTCTATTGGCATGGATGGGATGGGCCAAACTCATTGGGATGATATGGTTCTGTGATCAGAACAATACAGACAAGATGGCTATTCTAGCACAGACATCTACTTTAAAAATTACTTTAATTTCACAGTGGACTAACGAGGTAGTGATTATAATATACAGTACTGATGCGTGCAAGCAAAATGTATTGAACCTTCAGAATTTTTTATTTACACAAGCTTGCCTGTTTCCTTCTAAACATTTCTTCTTCTTCTTCATCATTTTAGCCATCATTCCATTGCTCAAAAATATGTTCCAGAAGGGCAAATGAATGAACTTATTTGACAACCTGCGATAAATGGAATTTTGATTTTATGTAGGTCACATGCAGAAGTTGCAATAAGATATTGAAAAGCAGAATGATCTTGTGAATTCCTGTGAATTATTCCTGTGAACTACATTCCAATATATTCTATCCAGGGGTGGGATGCTACTGGTTCTGCCCGGCTCTATAGAACTGGTAGCTCTGAAGAGCAGCAGATACCGAACCGGTTCTGTGTCTGCTGCTGTTTGGCCTACCCACCCTCCCTGGCTCTTACCTGACCTTTATTTCCTGCTTTTTCAATCTCAGCTGCTTTGCGCGGCACAGCTGAAGTTGAAAAAGCAGGAAAAAAAGTGGCTTTTGAAATGTTGCGCTCCTGCACGCAGCGCTCATCAGCTGTCCAAGCAGCACAGCTTAAGGTTTGATGTATTACACGCACGCAAATGGGCACAAAACGTAATCACCAAACCAGTAGTAACACCAGTTGAATCCCACCCCTGATTCTATCCTGCTTTATTTCTTATCTTCCAGACAAGTTTTTTTGTAAATGGCCTGCTTCTTTCACTAAATTTTATGGAAAGCAGTGTCTTCATTATGGAATTCCTGCCATGCTTTCACATACAACCACAATTGAGCCCAAAGTTTCAGTTGCTAAGCAAGACAGTTGTTAAGTGAGTTTTGCCCCATTTTATGACCTTCCTTGTTAAGTGAGTCAATGCAGTTATTACGTTAATAACATATTTGTTACTACGGTTCTAGTTAACATAGTTGTTAAGTGAATCTGGCTTCCCCATTGACTTTGCTTGTCAGAAGATTGCAAAAAGTGATCATGTCACCCCAGGACACTGCAACCGTTAGTAAATATGAATCAGTTGCCAAACGCCTGAATTTTGATCACATGTTCTTGGGGATGCTGCAACAGTCATAAATGTGAAAAAGTCATAAGCCACTTGTTTCAGTGCTGTTGTAACTTTGAACAGTCACTAAGCAAATGGTTGTAAATTGAGGACAATCTGTATTGTTTCTTTCTCCTTAACCCCTTTCTCCTGAACAGACAGACTAGCTGGCCAGTGTTTTATATTGGTAGTATTAGAAACTATTATTTTGTGTGTAACTTTAAAAAAATGATTACATGAAAGGCATGATGCTCAAACATAGAAGGGTTTCAAATAGAAAACAAGTGATGTAGGTCAATTTATGCAGATCACGTGTAGAAGAGGTGGGGAAGTATGAAGTTTCATCCTATTGCTGAATTGCTAGTGCTAGCTAATACTGCAATGCAGAGTTTTTAATGTATACTGGCAACAGTTCATAACAGAAATTTCACAAGTCATCCCGACTGTACCACTGTCTTTTAGTCAACACCCCAAACCATATCTGCCTTTTCTTCTCTTGATAAGGATGATTTGTTGAGGTAGAAAGATTCTAAGCAAAGGCACCATTCTTTGAAAAGTTATTGAAATTTCTGAAATCCTTGACTTGTTCTGGACAGGCTTTCACCTCTGCTGCTCAGGTGTCCAGGCAGCAAGCTGACGATGATTCACATGCGCGCACAGCTACCGAACTGGTAGTTACACTGGTCGGATCCCACCCCTGTCTATAGCAATATTTGCCACCTCTTCCTATTTCATGCTGACAATTATGCCAGCATTATGACCAGCAAATTTGAATCTGTAAACTCCCAGAATTTTAAAATATTGCAAACGGACTGTGTTGAAAATTACTTTATACTTTATTCCTCTTTATCTCTTCATCTGAGCACTTTTTGTACTGAAATGTGAAGATGTTTTTTTCCTGGACTATCTAGTGGGATTTTATTAAATGATGGCCTTTAAGGGAGATGACTCTTCAACATGCAAGCCACTGACCCATGATGCCCTACACAGGATTGCAGCTTGTTCCCCCTGCTATTCAACACTTAGATAAAAATACTAGGATAAGGCATTTCAAGCTTTGAACAAGGAGGTATAGACAAGCTGGTGCACACAATTCTACTGCTCCTTACCATCTAAGTCTAAACCGGTAAAGTACTACCCTTGAGTTTTCTTGGAAGAAGGAGATGACACTGAAATTAAGAGATCCTATGAGATCCTGTTTTCAAACAGTGGACTTTCAGAAACAAAGATAACAGGATATTAGAATAACAGAATTGGAAGGGACTTTCAAGGTCTTCTAGTCCAATCCGCTCAAGTGGAAAATCCTACACCATTTCAGACAAATGGTTGTCCAATCTCCTCAGAACTTCCAGTGTTGGATAGCATCATTGCTAGACAATGAAGTACATTTATTCAGAAGTTTTGTTTGCTCCCAACTTTCTCTGCTTTTAGAAAATCTGTAGAAATATATATCAAATATTTTGACTGTACATTAAATGGAAGTAAGTCAGATATCGAGCCCATTGCCAGAAGGTCCAAAATGATGTAAAAGAAATCTCTTAGACTTTACTGGTTGACCAGCCCTGGCAAGTTTCCAACAACTTGATTCTCTTCCACTTCCAGACAAACGTCTGAGAAATGGTAATAAAGGTTTCTCTTCTCTCTTGCCATGTAGAGAGTAGTTTAGCATTTTCTGTTTATGTCTACTGGGCTCTTAGCTCAAGATGGGGGATGGTTCTTTCCTTTCTACTGGAATCCCTTGCTACTGGGTATTGAAATTAGTCTCCTGCTCTTCTACTATACCTACCAATTCTCGCAGATCCGTTCCTCCACCAAGATTAAGTCCAGAGGAGTTAGTTTCTACCACCCTTTATTACAAGTAGCTGCTAATAGGTTTGACTGTTTCATTGGTTGGCTGATTTTGGGGCTATTCCTGCCTGGGGTCAGCAATTGGTTCTTGTTTGCACCGCAGTTCTCCACTTGTCTCAGTTTTTTGGACACCAAACCAAATTCAGTTCTTCTCCCAACTTCTCCCCGTGAAGCTTTAACTAACCTCTGTTTTGGGGGCCTTCAGTTCTTTGGCACTGCTTCAGCCTACATGATCCACCATGTGTCTCAGCTGCTGCTTCAGTGCTCTGCTGTAGAATTCTCTGCGTGGAGGTTTGTCCTCCCTGAACACTACAACATAAATCTCTGCATATTTTTCTCTAGACCTGTGATTCCCTGGAATCTTCAAACTGTTTTCCAAATCTTCATACACCAATACTATACCACCATTTCAGCCTTTCCCTGGGTATGAGAGAGTCAGCCTTTAAAGACTTTCTGTCTTAGGCATGCTGGCCTGTGTGCAACCTGAGACCATGTACTTTGTGCAGAACTGCACCGGTATTTCCAGTTGGAAATGTGGACATAAATTTAGTCCTTATGAAATGCTTGGGGGCCATGATTTTGCAACTATAGTATTTTTCCACTTCTCATCCTATATTGACCTCAACTATTGACACTTTGTTTGGGGGCAGGGAATCCCTTTTAAAAAGAGTTTATAAACAAGCAAACTTGGAACAGCAAAATCCACTATATGTGTTTGAGGATATGATTTTCAGGAGAGCATTCTGGATATTTTGTCCTTTTCTTGGGACAGGGGGAATTGCATTAAAATGGCTTCCCTCAGGGAAGAAAGGTTATGCTGTCTTTTGACAATAAAACTGTTGGTCTTTTTGGATTTTTTAAAAAATGCACCTTTTGCTCCAATGTTTTTGGTAGCCTTTCATCAGAGATTTGAGAGACATAAAGTCTTACCTCACTTCTTGTCACATTTGCTAATATCCTAAGCCTTTAACCTCGGAACCAGTTGGACTGTTACATTTATTTCTGTCCACCATTGAATTTCATATAGCAAATGATGATGTTAATTCCTTTTGGCTGCCTTGTGCTTCTTTCCCCACCAAATATATTGGGATTACTAAATGATGGTTGACTCTCTGCAGATTTCTGTACCCACACCATAATTGCAATAATGATTTCATGTCATTCAATTACAGTGTATACATGTGTGTGGGACTTTTTGGACAAGAGATTTTAATCTAATTGCAGGCAAAAAAGGGATAAGGGCTGTAAATTTGTTGAGATTCCTTTATGTATTTATCTGGCAACAAAGCAAACTTTTGATATTGAGAGGTCTGTAGGAATAACAGTGGTAACTGCTCTGGTAACAGCTGCAGAATAAGCTTGTGCTCCCACAGTGGGTGACTCACCTCTTATGGAGTTAGCTGATTTTAGCTGCTCTTTCGGGTTAATTGATCCGTGGTCTGAGCTAGTTGGTTCACTTTGATAGCTTTCTGAGTCTAATATTGATGCTTACAACTTAATCAACAGTTAATAATAGTTCCCAGGAAGTTGGTAGCCATTATTCACATTGTAAAGTAATATTTGAATAGTAATGGAAGATAAGGGCTATCAAAATGACAGGGTCATTAAGATTTCCCAGACATTTGATTCAGCATGACTTGCCTAGACTCTAGATTCATATTCAGTTTAAGGCTCTCCAACATTTGGCATCGTTAGATAACAATCTTTATTACACAGTAAAAAGAAGTCACTAAAACATGTTTTCTATGAAAATGAGCGTTTAATTCTGTAGTCTGTTTTTGCTGGCCTTGGACAGTTTATCAGACTACAGGTGAAACTCGATAAATTAGAATATTGTGCAAAAGTTCATTTATTTCAGTAATGCAATTTAAAAGGCGAAACTAATATATGAGATAGACTCATTACATGCAAAGTAAGATAGTTCAATCTGTGATTTGTCATAATTGTGATGATTATGGCTTACAGCTCATGAAAACCCCAAATCCACAATCTCAGAAAATTAGAATATTATATGCAATCAATAAAACAAGGATTGTACATACAACGATATTGGACCTCTGAAAAGTATAAGCATGCATATGTACTCAGTACTTGGTCTGGGCCCCTTTTGCAGCAATTACTGCCTCAATGCGGCATGGCATGGAAGCAATCAGCCTGTGGCACTGCTGAGGAGTTATGGAAGACCAGG
This sequence comes from Naja naja, assembly GCA_009733165.1. Taxonomy (NCBI): domain Eukaryota; kingdom Metazoa; phylum Chordata; class Lepidosauria; order Squamata; family Elapidae; genus Naja; species Naja naja. The sequence continues at coordinate 208,624,052 of CM019148.1, read as the reverse complement.
GTGCTTCAATAGCGGCCTTCAGCTCTTCTGCATTGTTCGGTCTCATATCTCATCTTTCTCTTGGCAATGCCCCATAGATTCTCTATGGGATTCAGGTCAGGTGAGTTTGCTGGCCAATCAAGCACAGTAACTCCATGGTCATTGAACCAGGTTTTGGTGCTTTTGGCAGTGTGGGCAGGTGCCAAGTCCTGCTGGAAAATGAAGTCAGCATCCCCATAAAGCTTGTCTGCGGAAGGAAGCATGAAGTGCTCCAAAATCTCCTGGTAGACGGCTGCGTTGACCCTGGACTTAATGAAGCACAGTGGACCAGCACCAGCAGATGACATGGCTCCCCAAATCAACACGGACTGTGGAAACTTCACACTGGACTTCAAGCATCTTGCAGTGTGTGCCTCTCCATTCTTCCTCCAGACTCTGGGTCCTTGGTTTCCAAATGAGATGCAAAAGTTGCTCTCATCAGAAAAGAGGACTTTGGACCACTGAGCAACAGACCAGGTCTGTTTTTCTTTAGCCCAGGTAAGACGCTTCTGACGTTGTTTGTTGTTTGGGAGCGGCTTGACAAGAAGAATACGACATTTGAAGCCCATGTCCAGGATCCATCTGTGTGTGGTGGCTCTTGATGCACTGGTTCCAGCCTCAGTCCACTCCTTGTGAAAGTCCCCAACACTTTTGAATGGCCTTTTCCTGACACTCCTCTCCAGGCTGCGGTCATCCCTGCTGCTTGTGCACCTTTTTCTTCCACACTTTTCCCTTCCACATAACTTTCTATTAATGTGCTTTGATACGGCACTTTGGGAACATCCAACTTCTTTTGCAATTACCTTTTGAGGCTTTCCCTCCTTATGGAGGGTGTCAATGATGGTTTTCTGCACAACTGTCAGGTCAGCAGTCTTTCCCATGATTGTGATTCCTACTGAACCAGATTGACAGACCATTTAAAGGCTCAGGAACCCTTTTCAGGTGTTATGGCTTAATTAGCTGATTAGAGTGGGACACTTTGAACCTAGAATATTTCGCCTTTTCACAATATTCTAATTTTCTGAGATTGTGGATTTAGGGTTTTCATGAGCTGTAAGCCATAATCATCACAATTATGGCAAATCATGACTTGAACTATCTTGTTTTGCATGTAATGAGTCTATCTCATATATTAGTTTCACCTTTTAAGTTGCATTACTGAAATAAATGAACTTTTGTACAATATTCTAATTTTTCGAGTTTCACCTGTATGCTTCTTAGCCTCAAACTGGGTGAGTATAGATTGCTGACACAATTAACATCTCCTCTCTGAGGAATTCTGGATCAATCAATCAAACATTTATTGTCAATGCACAACATGTATACAATGAAATTGAAAATGTTGATGTTGATACCTGTAACTGGGCATCTCCAGCCAGCCACCTGGTGAAAACTATATTTTACTTTTCACACATGCAGGAGTGTGAGTCACTAAAATGTGAGTCAACTGTTCCAAAAACTTCAGTTAATGGAGGAGGAAAACACAGCTGAGCATTATCAAGGGCAATACCTAGAGCAAGGATCTTCAAACTTGGCAAGTTTAAGACTTGTGGACTTCAACTCCCAGAATTCCTGAGCTAACATGACTGGAGGAGGATTTCTGGGAGTTGAAGTCCACAAGTCTTAAAGCTGTCGAGTTTGAAGAACCCTGACCTAGACCAACAATCCCTTACCAGTTAATGTGTCATTATAGGTAGCTCTCAGCTTATGACCACAATTGAGCCCAACATTTCTGTTGCTAAGTGAGACATTTGTTAAGTGACATTTGCCCCATTTAATGACCTTTCTTGCCAGAGTTGTTAAAGTGAATCACTGCAATTGTTAAATTAGTAACAGGATTATTAAGTGAATCTGGCTTCCCCATTGATTTTTTTTAAAATTACATTTATATGCCGCCCTTCTCTGAAGACTCAGGGCAGCTTACAATTTTTGGGACACAACCCAATGCGCTCAGCAATAGTCTTCATTCTATTGTATGTGCCTGCTTATTACTAAGGCTTTTTGGCCCCCGCAAGCGGCATTTTTACAAAGTCATCTTATTGCCCCCAACAATCTTGGGTCCTCAGTTTACCTACCCCGAGAGGATGGAAGGCTGAGTCAACCTTGAGCCTGGTGGGATTCGAGCCTGCACTAATTGCAGGCAGCTGGAACTAAGTGCTAGGAGTATAACAGCCTGCACCACCAAGGCTCTTTTTTGCTTGGCAGAAGATCGCAAAAGAGGATCACATGACCCCAAGACAATGCAACTGTCATAAATATGAATCAGTTGCCAAGGGTCTGAATTTTGATCATGTGACCTTGGGGATGCTGCAATGTTGTAAGTGTGAAAAACGGCCATAAGTCACTTTTTTCAGTGCTGTTGTAACTTCGAAGTTAAGTTAAATAACTCAGAGGAAATCAAGACCACACCGAATATACATAAGTATTGAAGGGGCATAATAGTAGAATAGGTAAAATTAGTGGAACATAATAATAACTATTTTGCTTCTGTAAGAATTGCTTTGCTCCTGTAAGAATTAGAATTGCCTCTGCCATTTGCTTCTACCAGTGATCTAATTCCTGCTATCTTATTTTTTTGTGTAACTCTGTATCTGGAACGAAATACATCATAGCTTGGCAGGGTTACACTGGGCAAATACCTGTGTTGCTAAGCACCCAGCCCTCTGTTCCTTGCTGTGTGGCCAACGCAGGGCCACAAGGAAGGCATGGGCCAGGGGGCCAGAATTGGGTACTAAGCTGATGTCGCTGAAGGTATAAAAGGACACCATACCTTCCCCAAGGTGTGGCTTTCCTTACATGCCTCTTTTGTATATGTTTGGAAGGGTTTACCCAGCTCTTTGCTTTGATCAGATTAAGCGCTGATTCTTTCTCAAGCCCCTGCTTGACTCCTTCTTTTGGCTTATTGGTGACTTAAGCGCATCACCGAACCTTACAGTATACATGCATGCACATACATAGAATTCCTTCATTTTGCAATTTGTGTTGCCGTATTTATAGATGTGTATTTAAATTTAAAGAAAGACCAGAAAGTCCAGTTGAATATTGGGGGGGAGGGGGGAAGCACTTTTGGGACAACCATGACCTGGATGACTTAGAATCCCCGTAGGCATGTATCGTATTTATGGCTCACCCAAACTTTACGGCATAAAATAAGAAGGTGTCACTACTAGAGCGACGGGGAAGCCGTATGAGGAGTACGAAAAATGTCAAGTTCTGGCGCTGGAAATTTCCTCGGAAAAAGACTGTCTGAAAGATCGAGTTGGGCGGGGCTATACCGAGGCGCCCCCAATTCTTTAAGGCAGAGGTCTCCAAACTTGGCAACTTTAAGACTTGTGGACTTCAATTCCCAGAATTCTCCAGCCAGCATAGCTGGGAGTTGAAGTCCACAAGTCTTAAAGTTGCCAAGTTTGGGGGTCCCTACTTTAAGGGAAGGCCAGCAATCATAGGGAGGGGAGAGAATGGAACGTGGAAATTGCGCATGCGTGTGGAAAAGCGCGGCCGTCGCTCCCGTCCCTTCAGCGCCGAACGAGCGGAAGGGCAATTCCTTTCCCCACCCCCCCACCCGAGCATGTCATTTCCGGCGTGTGGGCGCGCGGCTTGATTCGCTCAGTTAGGCTGGGTCTGTTGGCTTCGCTGGCGCCGAGGCCGCCGCCGTTTGGGAAATGGCGGGTAAGGAGGCTCCCTCCGGGCGCATAAACGGGGCGGGTTGGAGACCCGGCTCTCCGGTGTCTGCTCGGTGCACTCTCGGCGAGGGAGGTTTCCAAGCCAGAGGCTGGCAGATGATGAGCGGGGAAGCCCACCGGGTTTCGACTCTAACCTCCCTCCCGGCAAGCTCTGCTGGGCGGGAAAGGGCTGGGAAGGAGAACCGTCCCCGCTGGTGGAAACGGGGAAAGTCCGCCTCGTCCTCCAGCTCGTGGCTGCTTCTCAACTCGCTTTGAAAGATGACGGCTAGTTAGTTCACAAACGGCTCGGAGGAGAAAGGGGTCCTTCAGGGTTATTCCAGTAGAGTGGAACCGTGGTAGGATGAGGTTGATTAGTAACAGGTAGTCCTCGACTTACAACATTTCATTTAGTGACCGAACTTACAACAGCTCTGAAAAAAGTGACTTAGTACCGTTTTTCACAGTTAACGACCTTTACAGTGACCCTATGGTCCCGTGATCAAAATTTGGATGAAAAGAAAAATCGGATGCTTGGCAACTGGTTCATACTTATGATGGTTGCAGTGTCCTGGGGTCATGCGATCACTTTTTGCAACCCTCTGACAAAGTCAAGCCCAATTCACTTAACCATATGACTAGTTTTAACAATGGCAGTGATTCAGTGAACAAGGTGACAAGAAAAGTTGTAAAATGGGGCAAAGCTCACTTAACAAATTTCTCACTTAACAACAGAAATTTTGGGCTCAATTGTGGTCCATAAGTCAAGGACTACCTGTAGTATATGGCCACTAGAAAAGAATTAGGTTGCACAGTTAATGTAAAGCAGGGTTCTCAAAGTCTTCAACTCATTGACCCCTTCATGAAGTTTCAGATTGTTCATTTACCTCCGTGTGAAAATAATTTAACAAATATTACTTTAATAGTCCTATCAATAATTATAACATCAACCACTTGGATTGTTTCCCTTGGAGATTAATGTCAACAGCTTTGGATAAACTTGGTGTAAGCCCCTGCCTTTTAAGCTGTTGCAGAATAGTAGACTGATCCAAAATTGGCAACTATGCTTCATCCTAAACGAAGAGGGTTCCCCAAATAAATAACTGCACTAAATGTGGGTATCATGTTTGAAAATATCAGAGCATAGTACTCTTAACACAGCTTTCCCCATACTGGTGCTCTCACAATCCATTATGGCAGTTGGCAGTTTAATACATCTGAATGTCATTCAATTGAAGAAAAAACTAGTTGACAACAAATACCTCAGTACCTCAGTATAACTTAGAAAACTGTTCCTCAAAAGCCCTGTAATTCTTTTGCTTGTATTCTTTAAAACTTATTACAAATTCTGTTCTAGCATTAGGCATTGGTTTGTGCCTCTTTTGTGAACGTAAAAGCTTATAGAATCTACAATAATTCTAAGATACGTGCTTTTAGAGCAAAAAACTAATCTTTCTAGAGTGATGACCTCTGACTGTTGCAAAGTTCCTATAGCCAGCAATTAATGAGTGGTGGGAATATTGGGATATAACACCGAAACTCTGAATTTGCACCTCTACCTTGTTTCTGTCTTCATTCTCACAGAGAGGAAGAAAATGTTGAAAGAAAACACTGATTAAAGCCAAAGATGTAATTTGCAGTGACATGTATCTTTCCAGATATTTTGAGCTGCTGCAGCATTGTGACAGCTAGTCAGAATGGGAGTTGTAGGCCAAAGCCTCTGAGAAATCCATGGTGCAGAAAGTTGCTCTGAAACATAAGTAACAAACTTCTGGCATGGGTGAAGTTATGGCAAATGTCACAAACTTGAATAAGGCTACGCTCCAAAATTCTATTGGTTCCAACACAAAGTCAAATGAGTAGTGGTTTATTTATCTTTGCTGTAAGTTTTCAAGGAGATGTTAGGTAGCCATATTTCTGGAGTAGTTTAGTAAATTTCTGTTCTGAGGAAAGATTTGAACTAGAGAGTTTCAAGGTTTTGTCTAATTCATGCATTTTATGACTAATCGTTTTTAGAAGTTTTAGGATGCCGGCCACTGTTGTAATAATTTGAACTAATATGTATAGATTCTGAAGCAGTTCATGCCTTTTTCATTCTTTAATTGTATGAAAGGATTTTTGCATAATTGTCAGAGAATAGGATTGCACTGCTATTCTTTCTATCAGTCTTAGGTACAATATTGGCCTTACTTCCTTAGAGTTCAATGTATTAGAGAAATGCTAAATCTCAGAATAGCATCCGCTCATGTTACATAGGAACAAGATAGCATACAACTAGAGGACATTATCACTTAAAGGTCTATATGGTCATAGATTGAGGGTCAGTATTATGCTTCTGTTTCTTAATTGCTACAAATGTTATTGTGTTAAAGCAGTGTTTCTTAAACCATTTTGGAGGGTCCCAAAAAAGCTTTTGTTGTATGTTTTATGTTTATTGATATTTACCATATTAACTGTTAAAATTGACACATTCCTACAATATTGAGTATCAAAATAATGTGTTAAACCAATTAAATATTTTTCATAAAAACTATTTTAACATTAAAAATAGTAATGAGAAAAGTGCCACTGTTTTACATTTTTGCAAATGTAAAACAATATCTGACAAATAATACATTTGCAGACTCATGACAGTTTTGTGGGTATTCCCAGGGAGCCTAGGACCACATTTTAAGAAACACTGTTTTAAGAGACTATTCATAGATGCAGTAGCTATTTTGTCAGTCCATGAAAATAGATCCTATTGTCAATTGCATAATATAGTTGTGAATTACTAAATATTCAGAAAAAATACCAGGATGAGATTTGTTCAAATACATTTATGTCAATTTTCCAGCCCAATATAGGATGAATTATAAATAAATCAGATGAGTATATAAATAGTTAATCTTCAGGTTACTGAGTTACTTTATTCCACTGTGGAATAAAGCAGTAGCAGAACAGACTTGTGATTGCTGAGGTTGAAATTCTGAGTTAACTGTGCTTTTCCCCTTGAGGAAGAAGACATTTCATTTATCATCCAAGATTTATCAGTTCTGGCTGGCTGGGAGAGGAGAATGGAAGGATTCATTCTGACATTAGTTCCTTCCATCCCCCCACCACCACCAACTATCCAGCCAGAACTGATGAAGCTTCTTATATAGTCCAGTTGCTTTTTGAAAAAGCACTTTTGAGACAACAACCATGATCTGGATGATTGAGAATCTCCATAGACATTTTCAAAACAATACCCACTTTTGGAGTGCAGCCCTCAACATGTTATGCTTATATGACGCTCAAGCCAATAGAAAATGCATACTTTCACAGTAAGAAATTTGACCCTGCCTGAAAGAAAAACAAGAATCCACTTGATTAGGCATATTTTCTTCACCACACATTTTATTTCATTTGGACAAATGGCCTTATACAAACAGGACATATAAACTATAAGATCATAGTGAAGAGTTGTGCTTATTAGACCATCTTAAGGTGCTTGTTTCCTTGATAGCCTTGCTTTTATTTAAAATAAAATAATATGTAAGCTAAAATATTTGTTTAAAATGCTTTTTATATTGTGGCAAAAACTGATTTAAAATTCTTTTCCCTAGGTCTCTCTGCTATGGAAAAGAAATTGGCTGAGTACAAGTGTAATACAAATGAAGCACTTCATTTAAAATTAGGTAAAAAAATTAAATATAGTTCTGATGTAACCCACTATTTCAGCAGTTTTTGATAAACAAAAATTGATTTTTTAAAAGACTAGCAAAATGTCAGTAGTCTTTCATGTATATATGTGCATACATCTTTATAGAATTATCGTAACAGTAAAATAATATGGTTCCTGTTTTACTTATTTAATGATTTATATAGCATCTCTTGCTATGTGCTGAATATATTTAAAAGTTATCTTGATGATTATTGAACAGAGAAATAGGCATTTTCTATCAGATGGGTGTTAGAACTAGGCTTAAAAATCACTTCTGGTCAAAATCATCTTCCGGAAAGTTGGTTAATTAGCAAAGCTAGAAATGTAAGATTTATTGCACAGTCTTCTCTAACATCAGCCTCATCTTGGAATTGCTGATATTTTAAACATTTCCTTAGTCTTGTATAGTTAGTTCTCACTTACCAGTAGTACTAGAAATGCCATCATTAAGCCTTGCTATCAGAAGCCAGAGTGAAGGTCACAAATGGTTATTATGGTTATATTACTGTGGGATACAGTGAGCATAATAATTGTGAGCTGGTTGCTCAGTGCTGGAATATAAGGCTTGTCATGTGTCCCTCATTCAACAGTGTCATAACTTCAAGTGGTTGCTAAACAAGGACTACCTGTATTCAGTTGATTTGTGTACACGTTTTTGCTTTTTGATATGGAACTGGCAATGTGTGAAGGAGCCTTAGGAATTCAAGACTGTTTAAAAGATATATGTGATAAAACATAAAATACTGTGGAGAAGATAATGGAAAATAGATGGTTTTCCATATCGCTACATTCTGAATCAGAAATTGCAATCATGTCAATCTGAGAAATTGTACAGGATCTAATTATTTAATGGGCTATACCTGCAGTAGAGTGTCAAACCAATTTTCTGTAACAAAGAAATTCTTGCTGTGTGACATGTATTTGAAACTGAAGAAAACACATACTTATTGGGGCTTTAGCATTTCTGTGTTCTCAAACTGTATGGCTAAAGCAGCACAGAAGGTTCTTGACTTCCCTCTTCCAAGATGTGGTAGCAGAAAGCTGTGCTTGTATTAGCACTTATACTCTGCCAGTGGTGGAATCAGACAAAATATAGTGTAATGTCCTAATGAGGAATGCTGGAGTTTTACAGATTGCTAGATAATCACAATTCCATTGTAATAATGCCAACTGAAGTAATTGACTCTATCCTATTAAAAGTGGGTTTTGGGTGAGTGAGTTTAAGAATTGAAAAATATTAACTCGGTAGTAGATAAGTTTTCAGGCATGGTGGAATAGCCTCTCTATATGCACAGATACTCCTCTTTTTTATACTGCTCTTCCCACTGATACAATTTCTGTAAATTAACCAAAATGTGTTGGCAGACCGCTGCTAGCTATTCAAATGCAAACAACTGTTTTTCCCATTAGTCCGCTTCCCAGAAGATTTGGAAGATGATAGTACAACATTTCATCCAGAGTTCAGCCATCAAGTTTTTGGGGATGAGTAAGTAACAAGATATTAGGCATTGGATTTTGTACTGATGCCGTAAAATTTAAAAGTAACCTTTATTAAATTGCATGCAGTTCTTTCAATAAATATACTTATATGGATCTATAATTATTTTTGCCATATAATTCACTGTGGTCAAGTTTTATAGAATGCTTGGCATTGCTTCTGTGTTATAAGATGATGCAATTTTTCTAAAGTAACAGTTTTTAATTTCAATTTATTGAATATTTTAATTATAATAATACAAACTAAATTCAGAAAGAAAGGAAAATAAAAGAGTAAATGGTAAAGAAGAAAAAAGAAAAAGAAAAAAAGGTTTGATAGATAAATAGATAGAGGTAGGTAGGTAGGTAGATAGATAGATAGATAGATAGATAGATAGATAGATAAAAATAACTTCCAATCTTCACAAGTATTTTTAATAATTTTATTGTTTTTTAAAGAAAAAAGATGAAAAACACAAAAATACTGAAGCAAAAGCTTAAAAATAAGTGAAAAAATCCATCAGAAAAATATAAAGTGTAATATCTTGTTACAGTAAACAGTTACATTTCTATATTTACACACACCCCCTTACTGTATATACACTTTCAGGTGATAAAACACCAGAACTGTGTTTCTTTAGAGTGATATAATTCTTTAGAGTTATATAATATTTATATATCTTTTGGTGGGAAAACTATCAATTGTACCTTGAGATACTTGATAAGGAATATTCTAAATGCATGTAATCAGGCTTCTATTACAGTAATACCTAAATCTTTACCCAGGTAAAGATCATACCTAATGTGCTAATTATCATCCAAATTCATTGACTAAAGTTGACAGGAAGATCTTAACAGCAGATTAGGGCTGTGATGGTGAACCTATGGTGCGTGTGCCACAGGTGGCATGCAGAGCCCCAGCCAAATTTACCTCATACCAGAAGTGATGAAACGGGCCTGTTTTTCAGCCTCCAAAAGCTGCAGAGCTTCCCTCGAGCCTCTGGGAGGCCGAAAAAGGCCTCAAATGGGCTAAAAGTCAGCTGGGAGGCAGGGCAGGTAAGGGGGTGCCGCCAGCGCAGGGGAATCGCGTGCGCATGCACAGGGGGCATGGGGGGCCTCCGCACATCGCTTTCTGGGTGCTGGCGCATGCGCGTGTGAGCATGCACACAATTTTTAGCACAGGAGCTCAAAAAGGTTAGCCACCACTGGATTAGGGCAATTGTTACCATTAATTTTTAAGAACCATTACGTGAATCACTGCAGTTGGTAAATTAGTAACATGGTTGTTAAATGAATCTGGCTTCCCCATTGACTTTGCTTGTCAGAAGGACATAAAAGGTGATCACATGATCCCAGACACTGCAACCATCTTAAATATGAATCAGTTGCCAAGTGCCTGAATTTTGATTACATGATCATGGGGATGTTGCAAAGGTCATAACTGAAAAACAGTTCATAAGTCACATTTTTCAGTGCTGTTGTAACTTTGAACGGTCACTAAATGAACTTGTAAGTCGAGGGCTACCTGAACCAGTGACCAATTTGTAATCCTGTCATTATACATGAAAAATCTTTGACCAAATATATCAATAATATATGTTTGCTATGTTAAATAAGTTTGGATTTCCTTTAAATTCATAAAATTGATCAAGATATTATATGAGTCACATCTAAATTAAAGATTAATGGTTTGTTTTTTGCAACTTTCCTATTATTTAGAGGAACTAAACAAGGATGCCCATTTTTACCTTTTTATTTGTATAGAATATTGCCTTGTATTATTAATTAGGTAAAATTATCCATAAATTTTCCTATGTTTAGTTGAACATAAATTGATTTTATTTGCAGATGACATTCTTCTGTTCATTTCTAAATATTACACTAGTATTTCTGTGTTTATACAAATGATAAATGCTTTTAATAAAATAGCAGGATATTCCATCAAGTAGTCCAAATCAGAGGTGATGCCAGTAGGTCAAAATCCATCCATTTAAGGAATATCAGTTCCATATTTGTACCAAAACCATTAAATATTTAGGTATGGGTATATAGAAAAATATAACTCCTATATATAAGGATTTCTTCAGATATGGGTAAATGGGAATCATTTAAACTTCACTCTTGAGGTGAATAGCCTCAAAATAAATATTCCCATGTTAATTTATATTCTGGGAGAAATTCCTGCTCAAATATGACTTGTTTTACATCTGTCATTTTTTCATATGCATCTTTTGAACACAATCTATCCACAGAAGCAGATATTGTTGCTGACATTGTTGATATTGATCTGTTTATTTTACCTAGTTGATAATAAAAAATCTTATACTAAAAGTTTCAATATTCCAAATTTGTCTGGCCCCTTAATTTGCTTATACTATAGTATAACTTTCTTAGATTAAAATCTTTACCTTTTTGCCATTTATTTTATATTCTTTAAGTTCTTAAACGTGTTCATTTCTCTTTTGTTCAGAAATGAAGTTAGACTCACCAAGTGGCTTTTCAAACTTGTCCTAAAGATCTCTTAACAGCTTTAAGATTATTAAGCAATTTCTGAAAGTGATTTGAAAGCAAGTTTAGTGAACCTAGTGTCCTTTAAAGGTTCCATGTAATTGTGAGCTTGATAACTTATCTCTTTGTCTCTTGGTGCTTGACACTTTGTTCTAGAGTTCCTCATGAGGAGCAGCTCTGTAGAGCACATGTAGGCGATCTCTTGTCCTCTCCTTGTCCAATCAGTCAGAATCAGAATAGAGCTGGAAGGGATCTTGGAGGTCTTCTAGTCCAACCCCTTGCTCAAGCAGGAGACCCTATACCATTTCAGACTGCTGGCTACTCAGTCTTTTCTTAAAACCTCCACTGATAAAGCACCTACAACTTCTAAAGGCAAGCTGTTCCACTGGTTAATTATCCTCACTATTAGGAAGTTTCTCCTTAATTTCAGGTTGCTTCTCCCCTTGATTCGTTACCATTCATTGTTTCTTGTCTTACCTTCTGGTGCTTTGGAAAATAAGTTGACCCCCTCTTCTTTATGGTAACCCCTCAAATACTGCAATACTGCTATCAAGTCACGCCTAGTCCTTTTTTTCTCTAGACTGGCCATACTCAATCTCTGCAATCGTTCTTCATATGTTTTTGTCTCCAGGTGCTTAATCATCTTAGTTGCTATTCTTTGCACTTTCCCCAAAGTCTCAACATCTTTTTCGTAATGTGGCGACCAAAACTGGACGCAGTATTCCAGGTGTGGTCTTACTAAGGATTTATAAAGCGGTACTAATACTTCGCGTGATTTTGATTCTATGCTTCTGTTTATAACCAAGGATTGTGTTAGCTTTTTTGGCTGCTGCTGCATACTGCTGGCTCATGTTTAAGTGATCATCCACTAGAACTCCAAGGTTCCTCTCACAGTTACTGTTTTTGAGCCAGATTTCACCTAATCTGTACTTATACCTTGGGTTTTTTCCTGCCTAGGTGTAAAACCTTGCTTTTCTCCACCTTACATTTCATGTTGCTGGATAGGGCGCATTGTTCAAGTCTGTTAAGATCTTTTTGAATCCTGAGCTTATCTTCTGGGGTGTTGGCTATTCTTGCCAGCTTAGTGTCATCTATGAATTTGATGAGTTCCCCTTCTATTCCCTCATCTAAGTCATTTATAAAACTATTGAAAAGTACTGGGCCTAAGACAGAATCTTGTGGTACCCAACTGATTACTTCCCTCCTGTAGACGTACCATTAAGGACTACTCATTGAGTAGTCTTGGGTCTGTTTTTTTTCCCTTCCTTTTTTTGAAGATGGGAACCATATCAGCTCTTTCTCATTCCTCTGGTAGTTATCTTTTTTAAAGATATGGTACAATGGTTCTGAGATAACATCTGACAGCTCCTTTAGAACAATAGGCTGCTATTTTAGAAATATGAACCTTAATGTCTTTTGGGTATGGGGATTTTTAGATCCATATAAAGCTAGAGCTTAATTGTTATGAATGTAATAACACTTTTTCTTTATGGTTTAAATTTGTACACCAACATAATCTATTTCACTCTAGGAAGTTAACAGCACTAACAAAAACTCCTCAATGTAGCTTAAGCATCCATGGTAAACAAGAGCACAATTACTTTAAATTAAGTTACTTATTGCAAATGAAATGTAATTTCAATGAGAAATAATATCTTTGTAATTATGTTGGCACATCTCAGCAATGATTTGTTCTGTGTTTCTGGCTGAATTGTTTTAGGTGAGTAAATCACAATTTGAAACAATTATTTGTCAATTGCATCTGTGACTTGGAATGATATATAAATATTAATGGTTTTCGGAGTTATTTTTGGTTCATTTTTATACTCTACCAAATCCAGTAATAATCCCTAGAAGTACAAAGCAGTAACAACTAAAATGAAAATTCTGAAATCAGAAGTTGGCCAAACAACTCAATTTCTCCTCTACAAGATTGTCTTGCTCAAGAAACTATAATTAATTAAAACAAATTGTGGATTACTGTGGTGTATGGTAATTCTCTTAGGAATTTACTAGTTTTCAAATGTAAAAGGGTGTTTCAGTAATTCAATTTGTGTTTCTCCTACAGTGAGGTTGCCTTTGGTTACAAAGGACTGAAGATTCTTTTGTACTACATCGCTGGTAACTTGTCAACGCTGTTTCGCGTTGATTATACATCAAAAGTTAATGAGAACTTCGAGTGCGTGGAGGTAAAATCAGATATTCAGAAGTCATCTAAACTTGCTAAGGATGCTATTCTTCAGCTTTTTATGATCACATGTTTATTTTAAAACTCCTTCACTATCACAATCCATATATCTTTTATTATTGTACTTGGAATAATGTTTAATGAGTATTGTAAACAAGCTTTCTAGGAATTTGTCATCCTTTGTTGGAAAGTCTGCTTTATACAAGTAAATTGCATACGCATCAGAAGTCTTAACATTATTTCATGCTTCAAGTATATACATCTGAAGAAATTCTCACTTATATGGTTGTATTTATTTGTATCTTTTAGTTTGAAATAGAACTGATGTAAAACTATAATTTGTCTGATCTCATGGGCCACTTCAAAATTACCACATGGCAGCTCTAAACCCAAGTGCTATTTTATATTGTTGGTCATTTCTGAGTATTGTAAGAATGTAATAATGCTAAGTTTATTCTAGGGTAGGAAGCTACATCTCTCTTTTAATCAGGACCAAAACATTGTTGTTTTTCATCATTTGATATTGATATCCTTAATCATCAGGACTAAAGTAGACGGTTGGGCTCAAGAATTCAAAAAGTTTCCCAGGAATCTTTTTACTTATATGTTGGTGCTCTGTTTTACTTTGAGTAACAAAACTAGGAAGATGGGCAGAATGCCTATGGGATGTTTTCCATATAGGGGGATAATAGTAATTTAGATACATTTTAGTTTTTATTTTGATATTTTGTGAGATTGAAAATTAAGATAAAGATAGATTATAAATTATAAAGGCTAACAATATTTGGAAAAAAACTGAGCTGTAAATATATTGTTTTATTTTTAATATGGGGGAAGGGAGTTGTGAAATTATGTTAATAATACATTACCTCAGTGTTTACACTGAACTGCTTTTACTGGTTCACAATTTTGGCAACCCAGTTCAGGTGTTTCAGTTGATGCAAAAATAAATAAATAAATAAACAAACAAACAAACAAATAAATAAATAAATAAGTGGTATACTGTTAACCAGCTCCCAAGACCAGAAATATTAGTCTGAGTTAGTTTTGACAATGGCTTGTTTTTGTGGCATTTTACCTGTATCAATAGTTGGCTAGAGAGCCTTGTGAGCAGAAAGACAGGATATAACTTATAAAAGAAAGAGCTATCTTTTAAAATTCAATTCTGACTTGCATGAGCCTAATAGGATTTTTAACATGTAGAATAAAAATGTACTACAGAAAAATGCTATATTAAAAATAGCTTGGTTTTCATCTCTTGGCCTTGTGGTTTTATTATAATAGTTTCCAAGAGTTACTTTGGCAATTCTAATACAGCTAAATAAAGGCAGCCTTCTTGTATTTTTACACACATAGATTTAGTTTAGAAAAATGTATTTTAGGCTTCTCCCCACTACTTGAATCAGTTGCATAAGATGAAAGCAGATTTGTAGAACCATGTACATTAATTACACAACAGCATCTTAGAAATATAAAGCTGATATATATGAATGTTAATAACACCAAGGCGTTGAGAATGAAGTATGCAAAGGGTGAACTCCATCCTACTCTATATCCCAAAATATAGCTAATAGTGAAGTATTATTCCTTTGCAGGTGCATTGCTTCTACTTAGGGGGATAATAGTTGAAAGGACAGCCATTAGCAGTGTGTTGTATTAGCCTTTTGTAGTGTATTTTGTCCTAAGCATCTTAATTTCCCAGTTTTGAATGCTAAGTAGCAAAGGTCTTGGTTTAGAATTAATACTCATCATGCATGTAAATGGTGTGAAAGAGCTGCTTAGTAAGTTAACACAAAGTGTTCTTGTGTCAATCCTTATGGAAATAGATACAATACAAACATTACAGCTGAACTCATGACAAACTCCATTAAGTAAAAACCTGGGCTTATTGTCCAGAGCATGGTTTGAATAGAATGTAAGCTCATTTTGTTGAATGTAATGTCAGGCTTTTAGGAGTTGTATTGAGGGGGGAGGGTTTTGTTAAGTTGAGACCAATTCATTAAGTTTTATTGCCTGGTGAGAAGCAGCAATACATTATTGTTAAACTTCATCAGATATTCATGGCTAAAGAGAAGTAGCAAATGCATTCAATCAAGTGGCCGTTTGGGGGCCTGAAAAGGATTATGATGTCTGCTCAGCTGATAGTCTATCACATTTACTTTGACTATTTAATAAGGCTACTTTTAATTCAGTTTTGCTTGTAAAATTTGTACTGTTTTCCTCATCCTTTGGTTAAATTAGATTTCAAAATAAGTTCTCTAGATATAGTTGTTTGCAGTCATTATTAAATTGCTAAAGTAATTTGAGGTAGGACAGTATTTTCTCAGTTTTCTTGATATTTGCATGATTGGATTTTTTTTTGGATTCTAGTTTATATACGAGGGTGGGAAAAAAGTTGATCTTTATCCTGGGACTAGCAAGCCCTAGTTTGTTTGGGTTGTTTTTGCTTAGCTTCGTGAGCATATAAGAATGGATTGAATATGCACTGCTCAGAAATAGTGATCATATGGGGACTATCTCTTTAATTTTCTTTTTGTTATTGGATAGTTACATAGTTTTATTTTATCAGAGGTTTTCAATAAGCTATAAATAAAACACCAGTGATGTTTTCACAATTTTTATTTCCCAATACTGAATGGAAAAACATTACTGATGTACCAGAACAAGAGTGGATAACCTGCAATGTGCAGAAAATCAATTATAGCATCATTTCCTGCCATTTTGAGGAAAAACAGATACAAAAACTATAGTGTAAACTAATACATTCCATGCTTTTAAAAAAAAAACACTACACCTTTGAAAGCCCAAGAAAAACTCGAAATCTAATGCTGGCCAAGTGTACAACATAGTCCCATCCACATGCCATTATTTTTCTTCCCGCTGCACTCAAGCTTCCAAAATATTGGTCATGCTGTTGTAAATAATCAGTATATTATTAAGAATATACAGATAGTCCTAGACTTATGACAGTTCATTTAGTGACTATTCAAAGTTACCTCGGCACGTGACTTATGACTGTTTTTTACCCATATAACTGCTGTAGCATCCCCATTGTCACATGATCAAAATTCTGATGCTTGGCTCATATTTATAACAGTTGCAGTGTCTTGGGATCACATGATCAGCTTTTGCACTTTCGTCTGATAAGCAAAGGCAATGGGAAAGCCAGATTCATTTAACAACCTTGTTATTAACTTAACAACTGCAGTGATTCTTTTAACAACCATGGCAAGAAAGTTAGTAAAATGAGGCAAAATTCACTTGACAAAATGTCTCACTTAGCAACATAAATGTTGGGCTCAATTGTGAACATATGTTGAGGGCTACTTGTATTGGGACTAGGAAATGTGTTTTTTCTTAAAATAAAAATGCTATGCATTCTTCAAAATTAGTATTTTTAAAAAAAAAACCTTTTCTATAATTTCTGCTTTCTAGGGTTTGGGGTTTTTTTTATTACGACTTTGATTTTTAGGTATTCCTTGACTTACAACCATAACTGACCCTGAAATTTAGGTCATTTGTTATGATAATTAAGACATGACTACCTTGCTCAATGACAGCAATCCTGGCTGTCACCATTGCAGTTGTTAAGCAGACACAACAGCAAAAGAGCAGCAGCTCCCAAAGGGGATCTGCAGATCTGGGCTGGAGAAAAAAAGCTTAGATCTTTGTGATCCAAGCTTTTTTTTTCACCAGCCCAGCAGTTCAATTCCCTTTCGCTTCGTGGGCAGAAGGGAACTTCACCTCAAATTCCAAGCAGAGTTTTGTCACAAAACATTTGCAGTATTGGGCATTTGGATTCAGCCCCCACAAATGAGAGGGAGTTGCCTCATTTCTGAGGATTGGGTGCAAACACTCCATGCCAAAATCCTGTTTGGATTTTAGCCTGGTCTTTTTCAGTCTGTCTCCCTGAAAGCAAAACTGCTTGGCGGACAGACTGCACCCTGTGTCAAGTGAAATCAATTCCAGTAGGCAGCTCTCT
Source organism: Naja naja (assembly GCA_009733165.1). Lineage (NCBI taxonomy): Eukaryota > Metazoa > Chordata > Lepidosauria > Squamata > Elapidae > Naja > Naja naja. The sequence goes on along the minus strand of CM019148.1, from coordinate 208,606,536 downwards.
GACTCTTAAAAGAGGCTGGGTGAAAAAGTTCCTTAGTGAGGGACCACCTTCACCCAGTATCCTTGATAGCAAAAACACGGTTTGGCAAAGAGGCTCTTCCCTGCACAGGATGAAACCAATCTGTCAGGCCCTGCTATTGGTCTTGAGGCTGGGTGAAAAAGCCCTCCTGAAAGCCAAGCTTGGATTTTGTGTGACAGACCTTTTTCAGGCAGTCCTTAGAAACCAGAGAGAGTTCTCTAGGCAGGCAGCAGCAGCTTGCAATCTTCCCTGCTGGCTTCCCCACTGACTTCATGGGGAAGCCAGCAGGGAAAATTTCACATGGTGATCATGTGATTGCAGGGTGCTTGGCAACCTGCCTTAAGCGCAAACAAGTTGCCAACTCCCCAGATTTCAATGATGTGACCACAAGGGTGCTGCAATGGCTGTAAATTTAGGCATGGGTCATAAGTCTGTTCAGCTCCATCATAATTTTGAACGGTCACTGAACAAATGGTGCTTAAGCAAGGACTACCTGTAGGATTTCTTAATTATTTTTAAGAAGAAATATTGTCCAAGTCTCAGTGTTTTCTTTTATGACCTAGCTGACACCTATTTCTGTCTGTGTTATTTTGAGGAAACCATTTCATCTATTTTACTACAATCCTCTGTCCTCCAATAACCAAAAAGCAACATAGCTATGGTAAATGTTTTGCTTAAGTAGCCATTATTGAGCATCAGTGATGATATAATGATTGGGCCTTTTTTGTTTCTCATCTTTTTGAAAGTGGAAATAAGAATACCTCTAAAGTAGGAAGAATACCGTAACTTTCCGATGAATTTTAGAGGAATTTCTTCAAGAGGTATATATGAAAAATATTAGTTTACATTTAACTTTCCAGCTCCCATTTCTTTTCCTTCTTTGTTTTCAGGCAGATGATGTGGAAAGTAAAATTAGAGAAATTATTCCCCCAGGCTTTAGCAGAAGTGTAGATGACTTGGTATCTCTGCTGGAAAAAGAAGTTAACTTTAAGCCGTTTGGGATATTGTTGCATACATATTCCGTGCATAATGAAGAAGCAGGTGAAGACATAACATATCAAATATACAAGGTAAAAAAAAATGAAGACATGTTTTGCCCAAAATGACAAGTTTTCATGGCAACTTTTAAATGACATTCAGTTAATTGTTTTCAATATATGTAAAAAAAAAACTTATTTGGGAGTCATATCACTTTTTGTGCACCCATAGTTGCCTGCCAAAGAATTTGAATGTACCCTTCTAAGAGCTCTTTTCACATCTGTGAAAAGTTTCACCTGACTTCTTCTAGCTTTTTCCCTAGGCTGACATGACATGCCCAGGCTTTCGAGAGTATCATGAAAGGCTTCAGACCTTCTTGATGTGGTTTATTGAAACAGCGAGCTTTATTGACGTGGATGATGAAAAATGGAACTACTTTCTAGTGTAGGTACAATTCTAAAGCAATAGTGGACCTTATTACCTCCATAAAGGCTGCGTTTTAATTGTGGCTGGCCAATTATTGGGACAGTATAATGATATTTTTCCCAGGACAGGAAAAAAACCTATTGTTTATCAAGCTGGAGTTTACATCCATTATGTTTCGCAAGACCTTGAGAATAGAGCCAAATTAAATACTGTTGTCCACTGGAGCTCTGAATGTAGGGCTTAAACAGTAAAATGAGCTTTGCCTGTGTTTTCTTTTACTTGCCACCTATTCATCGTTATAATAGGCAAGTGTGGTGAAGTGCTGTAAAGAGGACTGATTTATCCAAGTTGCTGCACACCAATTAAGTGAATTGTACATTCAGAACATAGCAGGTGTACCCATTGGGCCTGCACAGAGTAGCTTGCTGACACTGAAAATTCAGTCACAGAATAGAAAAGAAAATGGACACTGCATGGGAGCGCGACTGTAATTGACCTGCTTGGCTTTCTGTTTTATCTGCAGATTTGAGAAGTATAATAAGGATGGAGCGACACTCTCTGCGACTGTAGGCTATATGACAGTCTATAATTACTATGTGTACCCAGACAAAACCCGGCCACGTGTAAGGTAATTGGAAGCATAACACGTGCCTTGCCTTTTATTTCAGAAGAGAGGACTGTTGAAATTCCCAATAATAGTCGATAATGGTTTTAATTTTGGTTTTAATTTGGGGGTTATTTTTTTATTCAAGATTTGGGTTGGCTTTGCATTTTTTAAGATGTTGTTCTTTGCATCTAAAATGGGAAAGAATCTCAGAGTTACTTGTATTCAAACTTCTATATATAGCAAATCATTATAAATAAGTTTCAAAAGTAAAATGTACAGCTTTCAGTTATCTTTTTTTCCTTCTTTCTGTAGCCAAATGCTGATATTGCCTCCATTCCAAGGAGAAGGCCATGGAGCCCGGCTATTAGAAACTGTCCATAGATACTACATGTCATCTCCTACAGTCCTTGATATAACAGGTATGTGAAATGAATCTTTATTGAAGCTGCTAGCTTTTGAAATTCATCTGTCAAAAAGAAGTGAACTTTCAAAGGTCAACTAATCAGAGGTCAAGATAATATTACCCTTCTTACATAAGAACTGTGTATAATATAATTTTTCAAATCTTTTTCTTACTGAGAAGAGTGCATCATGGAAATCCATCCCTTTTGCTCAAGGATTACCAGATAATTAGGCATTTTGTGAAGTACATAGCTGGCTTGACAAGGAATCTAAGTTGTGTGAGGGGATAATTGCCTTGGAGAGATTGTCTTCTTGAGGCAAACTGTTAAATCAAAAACTACTCTTAGGGATCTCTTGTGTTTAAAAACACAACTGTATGTGTAAGAGAAATAAGATCCATAAAAGTAGCTTTCAATTAAACAGTTTGCCTAATTTACATTGTAAATGTATGTGTGTCTGAAGGAAATGAGAAAATTCCTATAAAATTATTTTGGGTTCAACTTTTGAAAAGGTGCAAGTTTACCATAGAACAAATGAACCATAACTTTATTTTTAAAGTTAAAAAGTAAAATACACTAACTTCTCCAAAAACATAAAAGGAAAACTTCTGTATATCATGAGGTGATATTTAGGAAAGATCAGACATTTCTACTATGTTTATCCAGAACATAAGAGGGAAATTAATGTTTATTGACCCTTGCCCCTTCACTTCACTGTCTAAGCAGTCATTCCACATCCAAAGAAACCATAGGGAATATGTGAAAGTGGTAGAAATTGCTTCATCCTTAATTCAATCAAGAGAAAATATAGTTTGAGCAGAAAACTAATAAGACTTGCTTCCATGAATTTTAGTCTCCAAGCCATTGTTTTCTAATACAATATACAGAAGACTATATGTATATAGTAAAAGATAGTATAGTATGTTAACAAAATAAATATTTATAAATAAATATACATAAATTATATTTACATAGATCCACAGGTTCCTTTTTACTTATTTGTTAAATTAAGTCCCTGTCTTTTAGAAGGAGCCGTTACAAGGGGACAGTCATAAAACTATTTTCCCCTTTAAATATTTATGATCCAAGGCCCTTGTGTGGAAGAAGCAATGATTAAATGTCTTTGGTATCCTGTATATTATAAGTTCATTTGAATTCATATTTGTCCCTGTGCTATACTGAAAGCATGAGATAGTCTTTATAAATTGTTTTTTGTATACTTTCAAGTTTTGTGTTTCTTAAACAAAAATTGATATACTTTCACAAGCCACTTTTCAAAACCCACAAGGTCATTCTTGTATTATAATGTAGGGCTGTGCCCATGCTTTGGATTCAAAGGCAAGGGAGTGTTTTGGAGTGGGCAGGCTCCTTATATAGCACTTGTCTGCCACTCAAAGCAGCTGTGTCTTTTTCTGGGACTGCATGTCTGCTCCCTGCAGCTGCTGAACAGTCTTGGGAAAAGATATATTTGGTTTTAGCGGTTGCAGACAGGTGGTACGTTGATGCCTCTACATGCTCCAAGTCACCTTTCTGCCTTTCAGTCTGAAGTATTATGCAACCTTATTGTAATGTGTATTTTAACGTATTCCTTATGAATCAGTGAGGGATTATACTTGATGGCAGGATAGTGGTGGGGAAAGAAATGCTGTTAACATAAGTGTATTGGAAGCAAATCACTACCATGGAAATCTTCAGTCACATTATGTGCCTTTTATGCAGTTGAATGAATGTGTTCAGAAAAACTAAACCCGTGACTTTTGTATATTGCATCTTAACTATATGATAATTTTCAAAAATTTTTAAAATGGCTTCCCATTTGATGGTTGCAGGGTAAAAACACAGAAAGATTAATGTACACTTAAAAATGTTATTCATTCATTCATTCATTCATTCATTCATTCATTCATTCATTCGATTTATATGCCACCCTATCTCCTGAGGGACTCAGGGCGGCTTACAATTAAAATAGATTCAATACAATTAAACAAATGATTGATGAAGTCAAGGTCTCAGTGTTGGTTAGGATAATTTGAAATATGTTCAAAACCCTCTCCCTTTCTCCCTCAGTCCGGGTAGGCTAGTTGGAATAACCAGGTTTTTAACTCACGGCGGAAGGAGCGGAGGTCGGGGGCTGTCCGGAGCCCCGGGGGAAGTTGATTTCAAAGGGTGGGTGCTCCCCCGGGAAGGCCCTACTCCTGGGGATGGCCAGTCGACATTGTTGTGTTGATGGCACCTGGAGAAGGCCCTCCCTATGGGAGCACACGGGACGTTGGGAGGTTGCAATTAATTTAGACATATACCTGAACGGCTAATGCATTTCTGTACTTGAATTTCAGTCTCGTATATAAAAGCCATATAACATCTCACATGATACCATTTTATCACCCTACACCAAAAAAATAAAAAAATACTGCCCTAGCTGGTGACTGTGAGACCTCTATGGCAAACTAGACAGGAAACACAGTTAAGTGTACTAAATCTATTTTAATGAAGTCTTGTCATAAGACTACATTAACAGAATTGTGTAAGTCTGAAGTTAACAAACTTTCCCTCACCACTTTTAGGGTGTTTTTTTTCCTAAGTTCCTTTCTCTGAGTGTTAAGTGACTGTAGGCTTCTTTCTCTCCTGTCTGATTGGTCCCTAGCCAGCGTCTCTTTCCCTTGTCCCTCAAGGTCATCCACATATTCCATATCATTCACTAAGGATAACGTAAATGTCCATTTTAAAAATTCTGTCTGAATTTTTTATAAGGTACATATTTACTGTGTTACTTAACAGTACTTAGAAATGGAACTGCCAGTACATACTGTAGCAGACAAAACAGGGCTCTGACTCATTATATGGAGAGTGATGCGTATTTTTTCAGTAAAAGTACTCTAAAACAGATTAAATTGCCCTGTAGAATAATTTGCTAGGGAACATGCTGTTTTTGACTAGGAGCTTGAAATGCAGAGATGGGTCTCTGCTTTTCATCTATTTTTCATTACTGCTGTTAAAAGACAACTGGGTTGGACAAATGGGAACAAGCTAGAAAATTATGAAAGTGAGATGATATTGAAAGTTATCAGGTGGTTATATTAAAAAGTGCATCAAACTAAGGGAGATACCCAAGATAATTGCATTTGTAGAGAAGTTATTGATGAGTTAGTTAACCTTTTGATTAAATTCTAGCAGTTCCAGGGAACAATTTTTCATTGGGAGCTGCAATACACAATATATAATGGCACAGTTTTGATATAAGAAAAGAACTACCTGAGCAAACTAAAGTTCTGTTAAGGCTCTTGAATTTGACTTGTAGTGAGAATGGTGGTATCTGACATTACACGAACAGAATCCCCCCCAATTCATATTTGAGACCTGTATTGGTACCCTACTATTCCTCAATCTTTTGAAAGCACAGGCATGAAGAGGAATGTGTTGTGCTGCTGTAAATATAGTCCTTGACTTACAGCAGTTCATTTAGTCACTGTTCAAAGTTGCAACAGCTCTGAAAAAATGACTTAAGGCCATTTTTCACACTTATGACCATTGCAGCATCCCCGTGGTCATGTGATTTAGAATAGGATGCTTGACAACTGATTCATATTTATGACAGTTGCAGTGTCCCAGGGTCTTGTGGTCACATTTTGTGACCTTCTGATAAGCAAAGTCAATGGGGAAGCCAGATTCACTTAACAGCTGTGTTACTAATCTCACAACTGCAGTGATTCACTTAACAAATATGACAAGAAAAATCATAAAATGATGCAAAACTCACAACAAATTTCTCATTTAATAAACATAAATTTTGGGCTCAATTGTGGTTGTAAATCAAGAACTACCTGTATATTATTCTGCCAATAGAACTGTACCATTTCATACAGCCTAGCTTCCTTAACTTAATGGTATTGAAAGAGATAAATTCCTGACATTAATGCTTAGGGAAGAAAATAGTTTGATTACTTAGTGTAATAAAACTACTCTCCTGGCAGACTCTTGATAGTAAACTGCTTTGTCACAAGGCCTTTCTGTAGATTCTCAAGATTTTACAGATGAACTCAGTATAAACTATTTCAGGTTATTTTTCCTTTTATTCAGAAAGCCAGACATAAAAGCAAGCAAGTTACTTTTGTTAAGAATCTGGTCTTGATTTCCTAATTGCATTCCTTTGTAGATTTAGCAAGTTTATTTACATCCAGAAATATTAAACTTGGACCCTCCCACCTATGCTTTTTTTTAATAAAAAGGTATAAATTTTATGAAGATTTAACTTAGCTAAAAGATAAACATGAAAATATATAAATAAGTTAGAAAATAGAAGGTAAAAGAAAAAGTTTAAAAAAACAGTACAGCTAGAAAAAGAAAAAGGATGATTAAAGAAGCAATTTCCAATCTTCTTTGTAGCAGCTACAAACTTAATTAGCATTACTCCCTCTTTAAAATCACATTACAAAAATCCCTGTCCCATACTCAACCCTTTTCTCAATCAGCAAATCCAGAAATCACCATTTCATTCTCCCCGCCACCCATTTTCAGAGGGGAAAAAAGTCCATAAAAGCTTTCCAGTCTTGTATAAAATTGCTTGCTTTATTCCTGGCCAGGCAGATCAATTTAGCCATTTCTGCTAATCCACCTCCTCTTTTCCATTTCTAGATAAACATAGCTGGTTGAGGTTCTGAACTGCAGAGTGACCTAATCTTTCCTCTCTGCTTAATATTATGTGACATAAGTATTTTCTGACTGGAATGCATATGCACTCTATAATGTTGACTTAATATATATGAGCACTGCTTACTTTATAAATTACGATTTAGGAGGGCCTTACAAATACTGGGAGTAATTTTTCCATTTGAGTGTCTAGCTGCCAGCTGGTTTTACTCTAGTTTGTAAAACCTTTGATCTTCCATGCTCTTCCATCCCTGGAGGCTCATCTGTCTGTACAACTACATCCCGCAACACACCTTCCTTTTTGGGTCTTCCGTACTCTTTTCTGGATTTACCTTCAAATCAACAATGCTTCAATATAATTACTGCCGAACTTAAGTCAGGTTTCACAGCTCACATTTTGTTTTTTCTTTTTAATTTTACCTCATTTATTTTTCAATGTCTTCCCCAGTTCTTGCATTTTTAAGATACTACATCTAATGCCAGTCTAGGATCTGTGGCCCCTCTCTTTCCCCTGTGGGAACTCTTCCTGTATAAAACTAAATCCCTCTCTTCCCATCTTTTCCTTAATAGCAAAACTAGCACGAAGTGTTTATTTAAATACATGAATAGCCAACAGAAAGATATGGCTAAATTCAGGCCATTGCACATTTCTTACATTCATTGTCTGGTCCCGATGCCCTCATGGCTTCTGAAACTTTGGCTGCAATGAACATTGAGAGGTCTTTATTGAGACCAAACTGACAATTTGTTACATCTTTTTACACAAATATAACTTTGGAGCAAAAAATGGAATATTCCATAGGAGTTAGTGGCTTCAGTTTTTAAGAAATATTAGATATATTTATTATGCCTAAGTAAATTCCATTGTGTAATTTTGCCTCTCTTTTGATTCAGAGTTCATTCAAACGCTGAGACTGACAAATTTAATTAAACCAACATAATGGAATTGATCAAACCAGAGTACATATTTTTTTACAACAGTCCAAGGTTAATATTCATTTCATTGCTCATACACTGAAAGAGTTCAGAATTGGGGGATATAATAAAAAATTCAAAAATTTATTAATTGGATTGTTTGATTTCCGGGACCATGGCCCAAGTTATCATGATGAGGGAGTCTTGGTCTGAGATGAGCTACACCTTATGAGTAAAAATCTCTTCTGCCAAGCATGACAAGCTTAGTCACAAGCTTAGTATCTTTAAGTAAAATCCTATGTGGAAGGAAACCAAAAATATGTAGGAAAAAATGCTTCTTCACCACAAGGGATTGGTCTTTATAGTGGCCTATGAAATCAACCTGTGAGAAATCAACAAAAAATATTCAAAACTCATGGCTTTCATTATCAAATATGGATGTATATATATGTATGTATGAAAAGTTAAATATGCAAAGACAACACTCTGGGGGGGCGCATGGGATATAGACTAGAACTAATTGAATGTCCAGTGTTTAGAATCATCTTGAAAACAGTTATTTAAAAATGTTTTAATAGTTAAGATCATCAGTTGCAGATGCCTAAGAATGACACTAAGTATTATGATACATTGTTTTATTGGTTGTGTTTGTTTTTACATTGCAAATCATTACGAGTCTTTGAGAGAGTAGTAGTCTAAGCATAATGAATGTATACATGTATGCATTACATTTAGCTAACTTCACATGTAGGAAATAGATGTGATGCATGTAGAATGAAATGGGATATTATTATATCTGAGTTATTACTGGAATATGCAGAAGAGGAAAATGGCAGATAGTTTTTACAATCTATTATTTTTTAAAATGTGTTGTATACATTTCCTTTCAAGGTGTTCTTTGTTTTGGAGTGAGGCAGTAGCAGGGTTGGGAATGTGTTTGCAGGACTCAGAATAAATTTTGAGGAGGGTTAAGCATGTAGGAAAGGGTTAAAGTTTTGAAGTGAGGTTAGGAAATCTTCAGATGTGCTAGAAGCTGGGGAATAGTGCAGCTGCCCTGGCTCTTCTTGATACAGGGAAACAGAATGCTATGGTGGTCCTTCTCCTTTTTCCAAGGCCAATCTAACCATTGTTAATAGGGAAAAGAAGTTGAGCCTGAAGCTTCTGCTCTGTGGGGTTCCTCAGGACTGTACACTCTATTCCTAACAGCTAAATTCAGATAACTAAATGAGCTTATCCATTGAGACACAGTATGGTATTACCAGTACTCTGCTGAGTCTGGAGTTCCTAGTGTCTGAAGGCTATGAAGGTGTCGATGGAGAAGAACAGGCGTCTGCTCAGTCGGACATAACTGGGTAGCTATGAATTGGGAAGGAAGGTTGGATTCAGAAACTTTTCATCTTTTGCTCTGAATGGATTGCACTTCCTCAGACAGAACCTGTGTGCAGTTTGGAGGTCTTATTGAGATAATAGTTCTGCTCAAAGAGTAACTGGCATCTGTGGCCAGGAGAGGCTTTGCACAGATTTTTATAGATTTATTGTATTTACAGGTAGTTCTTATTTAATCATTCAGTGACCATTTGAACTTGGTACTGAATGGCATTGAACAAGTGGCAGTTACAATTGGCCCTCATATTTATGGCTGTCGCAACTTCCCATGATCCCATGTTCATGGTTTGCAACCTTCCCTGCTGGTATCCAACAAACCAAGTCAATGAGGAAGCTGGCAGCGAGTTACATAAGGTTCTTACTTAATGACAACAATCAGGACTGCCAGAACTGCCATTGCTAAGCAGTGTGATCACATGGTTTTTTTCAACTTACAATCACATCTCCTAATGGAGTTTCTAGTCCCAATTAGCTTCATTAAGGAAAACTACCTGTATTTAAATTTATTAGCTACCCAAGCCCTCCTCATAGTAATAGAAATGGGAGGTGCACTTCAGTCTCTCTCCCCCCACCCATTTCTACTACTGTAATATACTCTAGTTGGGTCTGCTCTTGAAAAATATTCAGATGATGCAACTTGTCCAGAATGCATTTCAGCAATTCCAGGCATTTCATAACACATTTTTTGCCTGCTCCTTGAGCTGCATTAGTTTCCAGTGGGCTCCAGATGCACCAACTTCCACTGAGCTTCCAAGTGCAGTTCAAAATGCTGTTATTGCCTGTAAAGCTCTATGTGGCATAGGACCCTGTTACTTGCAAGGCCACTGGTCCCCAGTTGCTTGTGCTTGTTGTTTGTGCTTGTGTTGTGCCACTTGCCCACTAGAACAGCACCAACCCCTACCACTTTCATAAAGCAATGAATGTATATTGGCTATTTGAGTGAGAATGTTAAGCAAACCCTGGTGGTAGATTTGTTAGATTTTTTTTTCTGAAAGCAACTATGGAAGGTTTTCAGGTCTTGGATATGGATATATTGATTTTTTTTAAGCATATGGCATGTGTTAGCCAGGGATCACCGAGGTAGCTGGCTGCCTCTGTGAAAGGAATTTTTTCGGGCGGTGTTATCTTTACCTGCGGGATGCCTGAATGCCGGCAGGCAATCGGGGGAGGCTCCTTTCTTGTCCCTATGCAGTTTATTCGCTCATGGGAATCAAGCCACCGACCTCAGCGGTGCATAGGCCAAGCGTCCTTCCATGTGAGCCATCGCGGCCCTCGGTATATTGATAATCATGGGTGTTTCTTTAACTGTTTTGAATGGTCTTGTAGTATTAATTCATAAAGGGAAACTTCTGGTTGTAAATCTAACATTTATCTTTTCTTCTTTTAGCTGAAGATCCATCTGAAAGCTATGTGAAATTGCGAGATTTTGTATTAGTAAAATTGTGTCAAGATTTACCCTGCTTTTCTCCAGAGAATCTTAAGCAAGGCTTCAGTCAAGATATGGTAATAGAAGCTCAACAGAAGCTGAAAGTAAATAAGGTATTAATATTTTAAATGTATCCAATATTGACATTTTGCAAACTGGTGTCCTGTTTGACGAAGTATTCTATATCCAACCTGGAACTTTGCTGAATAAGATTGTTGTTGATTTCTCTTTTCCCTTGCAGCTGCAGGGAATGTAGAATGATATAGGCAATCCTCAACTTATGACAGCAATTGGGACCAGAATTTCTGTTGCTAAGCATGATGTCATCACTAGGGCCAGCAATCCTTACAGTCCCGGTTGCCACTGTTAACTGAATTCCATTATCATTAGGTGAGGCAACTACCTGCCCGCTTCCCACAACCAAAGTCAGTGAGGAAGCTAGCAGGAAGTTGCCTGTCCCAGACTTGCAGGCAGAGGGAGGGAATGAGGAAATGTGGGGGAGGGTCAGGGCAGATTCCCGAGAGCTACAGGTCAGGAAAGGTACATGAGGGAGTATGCAAGAGTCATGGCCCAAGTTGGTGAGAGTGTGAGAAAGGCATGACAAGGGTTGGGAAGAGTGCATGGGGCTCATGACTGAACAGTGCAGCACAAGTGCAGAGGATCTTCAGGAGGGTGCACGCGTGGGAGATACTTATCCCAGTGACTTGTGACCTTCCTGTTTGAAGGCTTTCCAATTGACCTTTTGAGTAAGCCAGCAGGGAAGATTGCAAATAGTGATCATGTGATTGTAGAGCACTGCAACTGGTCGTAAGTGTGAACTGCTTGCCAAGTGCCCAGATTGCAATAAAGTGACCATAGGGGTGCTAGGAATGATCAGAATGCTCAGGACTGGTTATAACTACCATTTGTTCAATGCTGTCATGACTGAATGGTCACTGAACAAATGGTTCTGGGTCTAGAACTATCTGCAAAGTGCCCTTAGATAAGGAATTATTTACAGAAGGACTACAATTATTTACAATTTTGGATTGTAACCAAAACTATATATAATAGTTATTATGTTGAAAACTATTTAGTACAATACAGCTTCTTTTACTGATAGGTTCTACAAACCCTGTAAGTTTTAAGGTAGTGTTTTGAATTTTCAGACAATGTTTCTAGGTCAAGATACTACTTTTTCAAACTCATGGTAATATTGCATTGGTTGCCAACAGTCAATTTCAAATTGTTGTTGAGATTTGACTTTTGTATAGTTATGCAATAAAGTCTTTGAGGAATTTAGGGCACCAATTTTCTAGGGAAAAAGGTTCAGAAGGCTCAACTATTTGAAACTTACAGATTGCAAAATGAAAAATCTTTTGCCTAGAATGAAAATGTGAGTAAATTGTACACCTCATACACACACACACCAGAATTATTTATTTGCTTATTACAATCATGTGCCATGTTTCAATCAGGAGCTTAGTGTGGATGGTCTGCTATGTTTTTGCAGTTTATATCTTGCTGAGATTAAGCTTTGATACGTTTGAGTTAATATTTTAAACAACCTGGAGTTATGTAGGCTAGGTGGTACATGAGTGCTATAAATGAATAAATAAGATTTGAGAAAGTTAGGCCCTTGAAAAAAAGGAGAGATTAAAACTAATATGATGAATTGTACAGTGACTGCTGAAATTTAAGGGATGGAAACAGTAGTCAAGAAGAAAAGATAGTAGGCAAGATTTTTAATTTTGTACATTGGGAGCAATTATTCCAATTCTTTTTGTCATATGTTTTTCCTTTTACTCTTAGCAACATACACGGCGAGTTTATGAAATTCTCCGGTTACATGCAACAGACATGAGTAATGCAGAACAATCCAGAAGTTATAGATTGGATGTAAAAAGAAGATTGATGGGCCCATATAAGGTGCCTTTCTGTCATTTTAATTTTTTATTTGAATTTGTCAAGAGGGGAAGGAGTGAATGGACACTTTATTCACCACTCAGACTTTCCCGAATGCCAACTTTCTTTCCTTTTTATTTTGTCTAATATCCCTTTTCCAAGTTCTTTTAGTTTTCTGCCTCCATTCTTGGTAAGGAAATCTCCAATTAATCTTTAATTTATTTTAGTAGAATACAAATCTTATCATTTCATCACAGTGTCAATGAACTGGCAGAAGGTGGTGAAATGGTAATGTTGTTCATATGTGTAAATTCTTTGTTTTCTAGAAAAAGCAGAGAGAGATTGCCAAGATGAGAAGGTGTTTAAGACCAGAAGAGTTGACCAATCAGTTGAATCAAATAGACATAAATTTACAACATAAACAATTGGAAGAGACGTACCAGCAACTTGTTTCAGATTATCGACGAGTCTTAGAACGACTTGCTCAGATCTGAGGATTCTCTATAAGAAACACGCAAACTTCTACCTATTTGCATTGTGAAATACATTCATGATCACTGCTCCACTGCAAAATTTCATGTGACATTTTAATCACTTTCGAAATGACTGTGGTTTTCTGTATTTTGGATTTTTTATATTTTTGGGTTGTAGAGTCTAAAAACTAGTACTTCAATCTACTGGTACTTTGCTGAAATAAAGAAAGTAGATTACAAGCGTTAACAAAACTGGTCTGAATCCCTGCATAGTATGTGTAAGATCTAGCTTACCAGTTGAGATGATGTAACAAGATACCAAAGTACAATGGCATAAATATTAATACTCTGTGAAACTATGCTCAGTAATGAGTAAAACAAATCATGCTTGCAACAAAAATTGAACCCCATGAATGGAAAGTGGATTTATTTATTTAAAACACTTATATAACATTTCAAACTAAAAATATCAAAGCAGTTAATATTTTGCATTTTAAAGAGTCAAAATAATAAAGGAGAAGCTAATATCAGTTAAGCATCATTTTCATTAAACAATCAAGTCTGATTTGGGCCAGTCTTGCCCTATATAAATTCTCAGACTTTGGTTCATCTTATCACAGTGAAATTCTCTCTATACAAATGTCAGAGATAGATTGCACTCCTGCTAAAAAAGAAGTGCCCCAGACCTCTGTAAAAAAAAAGATTACCTGCCTATTAGCTCTAGTTAATAAATTATTTCTAAAGTTTATTTCTTAATGTCATGGTTTGGGACAACAGCGAATCTTTCCAAGTGTGGCTGCCTGTCAAAGTCACACCAACAGCATAATATCAGATAGGCCAGCTACCAGGAAATCGCAAAGGACCCCAGAACAATAAAAATTGCAAGCCCTCTCTCACTTTTGAGAATATTGGGATCCATGATCCAAATTACTAAAATCTACAGCATTTCACAACATAATACGAGATGGTTTAACCATCATGCAGAACTTAGGTGCAACATAGAAAGGCATGGTGAAGAATATAAAGACTAAAACCTAAAGTAGCCCCCCAAAAATGTATGGTCTCTGTCATTCTAATGGGCCCAATGCCTAGGAGTATAAATTGTGATGAATAGGTGTACCAAACTGAATAAAATTAGCACCTAAATAATGACTGTTACCGTTTGTGGCTGAAGTTCACAGATCACAAATAGTATTACAATTTTGCTACTTTCCATGAGTTAAAATGTAGTGGTTAAAATTTAGTATAAATATGAAGTGCATTTGGGAACTAAAATTCTGTTAACATTATAGATACATCCCATGAGAGGGCAGCAGATTCTGCTTGACCTATGTCAGTGATGGTGAACCTTTTCGGCACCGAGTACCCAGACCAGAACGTGTGTGCATATGCGTTCCAGAAAACCGAAGACCAGCTGGCCGGTGCACGGATGCCTGTTTTCTGGATGTTTTGGGGGCCATTTTCAGACTGTTTTTCAGGTCATTTTTTGGGCTGTTTTCCTGGCTGTTTTCAGGGCATTTTGGGGCCGAAAATGCCCCTAAAACAGCTTTAAAACGGCCCCAAAACAGCCCAACATGTTTTTCCTGGCTGTTTTCTAGTGCTCCAGCGCCTGCGAAGATCAGCTGGCCGCTGTGCATGTGTGCATCAGAAACCAGAAGAGCAGTTGATGATGGCACGTGTGCTCACTGAGAGGGCTCTGCATGCCACCTCTGGCATGCATGCCATAGGTTCGCCGTCATGGTTCTATGTCAAATCCTTGCCTTAAGGTTAATTTAGCTTGACCTAGCCCAAATGGTAGATCAGCAGAACTGGAAAGCCACAACATAATTTCCTCTGGATTGTTTTTTACCCAAGAGTATTTGAAATTATCTGCCAGTGTTAGGTGGACCAATCTAATACAGTTGCAGAATAGCTTCATCCAGTAAGTAAAAATATTTATCCAGGTTTGCAGGATAAATATTGATCTCTGGTTTATTGACTCCTGCTTTCTGCCAAAGTCAAGTTATGGAAGCAGAAAGGTGTAGGTGACAAGGGTAGAACTCAGCTGACTAACCAGCTATTAGCTACAAACTATTAGTATATTTCTGATCTCAGTTGAAAATGTGGCAATTAATATACTTAAACTCATTTATAATTTGGTTGGTAATTTGCCTGGCTGCTAGGAGGGACAATAGAGACCCTGTTCAGGTACCTCAATCTTCCTAGCAAGATTCCTCAGAGTATCAGGAAGGACAATTTCTTGATTGTAGCCATGTGTCTGTGGAACTTCACCCTCAGTTTGTAGACCTACTGGTGGTTTGTAATTCAATGTATTTTAATTATTTCTGCTCTCCTGGTATTAAAGTAAATTTGTGGCAGCTCACTTCCCCACAGATACTTTAATCTCTGTAATAACATTCGTATGTTATTTGTTTTGCACAGTCTTTATTGCCCAGAAGGATGGAGTATAAAACTTCAATAAATTCAACTTCAAAACCTCTGGGGCAATGGCAGGATACAAAATCCATCATGCAATAGTTGGCAAAATGCAACTACCTGGACTAGGTCTGTAGTTTTCTTGACAAGGATTTTTGGAAGGGGTTTGCCCCTTACAACTGAGAGAGAAGGACTTGCTCAGGATCACTCAGCTGGCATGCTTCCTGTTTCTAGCCTGCTGCCTTAACCACTATACTAAATTGGCTCTTATCAGTCATCATCACATGGCATTTGGAATGCCAATACTATAGGTAGTCCTCAACATATGACTGCAATTGAGCCAAAAATTCACGTTGCTAAGCATGACATTTGTTAAGCGTATTTTGTCCCATTACAACCTTTCTTGCCACAGTTGTTAAGGGAATCACTACACTTGTAAAGTTAGTGACACTTGTTAAAGAGAATCTGGCTTCCCCATTGACTTGGCTTGTTAGAAGGTCGCAAAAGGGGATCACATGACCCTGGGACACTGCAACAGTCATAAATATAAGTCAGTTGCCAAGCACCTGAATTTTGATCATGTGACCATGACCATGGGAATGCTTGCAATGATCCTAAATGTGAAAAATGGTCATAAGTCCCTTTGTCAGTGCTGTTGTAACTTTGGTCACTAAATAAACTGTCGTAAGTCAAGGACTACTTGTATATTATCTGTGGAAAATACAGCAGCTCCAGATATTTAGAGGCGACAAACTGGGACTGCTCAGAGCCATACATTTAGTGAAAAGCATCACCATATTTTCACTTTACTCACTGCCTTTTGGAGGGAGGGGGCTCCATATCCCATTTTTTGATAAAAAGGTGAAGAATTTAAGGGGATGCCTGAAGCAAGGCAGGTGCGTGAGTCCCGAGTGAGGGTGATTTGGAGCAGATTTCAGACCAGGCTGAAGGAGAAGCCCATCCAGAGCAGCAGTTACACATTTTGCACCTTCATAATTGAGAAGGATTGAGCCCTGTTAAGCTGTTAGAATTGAACCTTTTAAAAAGATGTGGTTGTGATGTATCTCACCTTGCTGAGCAAAAGCAAACTTGCACTTGCACTCCCCCCCCCTTCAAAAAGGGCTGTGTGATTTGTCCTAAGAAGCCAAGAGTATTGAAACACTTCAAGGTTTCCTTCAAAGGAGAAAGATACCAAACATCCTTTTCTACATTGCCCAAGGGCTTCCACTATAGCTGTTTACAATATGTTCCAAAGGTGCTTTTTCAAGAGGCAACTGGACTTTCTGGTTTTTCTTTGAAGATGTTTTGCTTCTTATCCAAGAAGCTTTTTCAGCTCTTCAGCTTCTTGGATGCGAAGCAAAACATTTTCAAAGAGAAACCAGAAAGTCCAGTTGTCTCTTGAAAAAGCACCTTTGGGACAACCATGATCTGGATGCTCTATCTCCATAGACATTTAACTGTACAACAGTTGCAAACCCTTTTGCATTTAGGCAGGCTACGTCTTTTCAGCAGGATTCTTGACAGAAAGGGGAAGAATACATTTCAGAGTTGGTAATAACGTGTGTATATATATCCTGTGTAGATAGATAGATTAGATAGATAGATAGATAGATAGATAGATAGATAGATTGATAGATAGATAGATAGATAGATAGATAGATAGATAGATAGAGGATATACAACTGACATGTATATACTGTACTGGAAACCCAAGCTTGTCGTTTCTCTGTAACCTGCTACCACAGTTAACTTCTCTGCTCTTAGTCTATGGAATCCTCAGGCATCCAGGTCATTTGGGACAACCTTTTTCAAAAGGCAAGCAGCTGGACTTTCTTGGGTTTTCCTTGAAGACGTTTCGCTTCCCATCCAAGAAGCTTCTTCAGTTCTTCAGAGAAGCGAAACGCCTTTAAGGAAACCCCGAGAAAGTCCAAGCTGGCTTTTGGAAAATAACAACAACAACAACCCTTCACGCTCCTTGGTCTCCAAGCAATCGTGTGAAAGGAAGACAAGCAACAGCCGCGAAAGGGGCGTGGCTTCATCTCGGCACCCACCTCACCCCTTTTCCCTTTCGCGCGGCAGTTTTTGTCCCCTTCTTTGAATTGCCGTCTTCTCCCGGCTCAGTGGCTGGCCATGGGTGGGAGTGTAGCACCGCTCCCACGTGACCGACAAGTTTATGCAAAATGGCGGCGCCCAGGGGTGCTGGTGGTATGCTGCGGCTGTTCGCGGGTAAGTGCCTTGTGATTTTTCTCAGAGCCGCCTGCGAAGAGCGTTTCCGCACGCAAGGAAAGCGGATGTCTCGTACGCAAGCCTGAAAGCTGACTGATAATAGCCTTTCTGTCTAGCAGGAAGGACCCGATTAAGTGTTTCTCCTTTTATTTAGTAATGCTATTATTTTAGAGAAACTCAGAATTTCCAAGTTTATTAATTGTCGTGGGGAGGGAATCCAAAGAGTTACAACAAAAGTAACTGATGTACTTGTACAACATCCTCTTCTCCCCATGACGGAAGTTTCGCTTTAAATTTGCTGCTGGGATATATAATTAAGCATGCTTTCTTGTTACTTGTGCTCCATCCTGACTGTAGAAATTATGGTATAGGGATTAAAGATTCCTGTAACTTTATAAACGGAATATATGCTTTAACCTGAATTGAAATTTGCAAATCTTGATCGGTTATCTAAAGTGTGAGTTGAGGTATACCGTACCTAAAATACTTCAGCTCCAGTTTGTACAAATTTGATCCTACATCAAACATCGTATTGCATCAACAGAATTTGTTTAGTATAAATAGCTGATTTTCAAAATTTAAACAGCATTGGAGTTGGTTAGTACTTGAAGGAGGAACCACAAGGGAAGAAGTCAGTGGCAAACTGCTTCCATATTGCTACCAAAAATCGCCAGGAGTCAGATTTGACTTGTAGGAGGAGTTGCCTTCATAGACTTGTGTATTATATTCTTGGACTTCCATTAAAGATTCTTATTGTTAGATAAGTATAGGTTTGCAATGGCAATTGCAGCTAATGTGTTTCTTTGATCTCAAATTCTAACTTTTGTTGGATTGAAAGCTGTGTATAGGAGTAGAGTGAAAGAGGAGATTTCTGATGAACTTGGATACTTTTTCTTTAAGAAAGCAAATGTGAATATAAATTTAAAGCAATTCATAAGTTGTCTGTCTAAACTCTGGCATAGCCTGTCTACAGGAATGTGATTGATTGCACTATTGGAGTAGAGTATAAATGTTCTGATTATGCATTGGAACAGTTTTCAAGGATTAATAATTTCCTTAGAATAATATTCTAATTTTTTAATAACAAAAATCAGGATAATACCCTTTGAAACAAATCTTAATGGTCATGAGAGCCTGCAGTATCCTTATATGCACTGATTTGCTGATTTTAAAAAGCTAAATCATTATGAAGTAGGCACTCTCTGCATCTTCTGATAAGTGGCTCTCAATCTTTTAAAATATTCAGTTTCAGATAAAAACTCGATTTATATTTGGAATTCAGAAACAAATAGGAAGGTTATAGTTGTATTTGTCTCCTTGAAAGTTCAGATGTTGACCTGTAAAAAAAAACAACTGTGTTTACAAGTAGCCATTCGATATATCACTTCTTGCTTCCATGTTTATGCTAGTAAAGCATGTTTATTTCTGCTGCTGAGGGAAAAATGTTACTTTAATAAGCTGCCAAGCTGTGGTTAATATGCTGGAATGTATTTCCTTGCTAGTATGTATTTCCAGCTTATGTTAACAAGTTGAGTGCCCATATTAGAGCTTAGAATATAGAATCAGGGCTTGAAGGGATCTTGGTCTTCTTCTAGGCGGGACACTTTATGTCATCCTGGACAAATGGTTGTCCAGTCCACGTTTGAAAACATCCACTGAAGGAGTACCCACAAATCTGGGAAGCAAGCTATGCCATTGATTAATTGTTCCCATTGTCAGAAAAGTTCCCCTAGATTGTATAGAATTTCTGTCATATCCCAGAATATGAATGTAAGGCAGAGCTTACTTTTGGCCATTTATACATGCATACCCATATGTAGATATAAATAGATTGCATTTTTTGTTATGTATTCTGTACTCTTGCCCATGAGGCCAGCCTGGAAATAGAATCCGTCTGGTGATCTGATAATTAACTATAACAATTAACAATGATAATAAGAGAGTAGGAATGGCCTAACTGTGAAATCATACCATGCAACATTAAAAGAGAAAGAGAAATAAATTTGCAATAACACTGGAGTGTATTTGTACAAAGGAAATGAAAAGGATGGAATTCAACTAATGTGTTCCACCAACTGTATCTTTTTGTTAGCAGAATGAAATAGAGATAAAAGAATGTTTAACAATTCTCATTTCCTCCTATAGCATTTTATTGATCCCCCAGGTAGTTCTTGCTTAGTGACCACAGTTGGTACCAGGAACATGATCAATAGGTACCATGGTCACTGAGTAGAAAATAACATGATGCAGCAGGCTTAGGACCTTACTTCCCTTAGGTCAGGGGTCACCAACCCCCAGGCTGGGGCCCACTATTGGGCCACAGCCTATTTAAAACTGGGCCACACGAGCAATTGGCTGGCGTGCACTTCCACATACAACTCCAGTCACACAAGGTCAAGCTGCATGTGTGTGTGTGCCATACCGCCATTCACAGAAGTCGAGCTGTTTTATTCATTTGCCATCCTCTAAATCAGGGGTGTCAAAGTCAAGGCCCCCCAGACCGGATCTCCCTGTGGGATGTTTAAATCTGGCCCATGAGGCCAGCCTGGAAATAGCAAAGGACCAGCCCGTGGTGCCCCTGGAAGCCAAAATGGGGCATGGGAAGGCGCGCAAGGTCCCCCCCATGCCTTGTTTTGGTCAGCAGGGTGCTGCAGGAGGTGTCCATCTTGTCTCTCCCCCTCCACCAAGCCAGCCACGGAGGAGAACTACAATGCTGATATGGCCTAGTTTGACACCCATGCTGGTTCCTCCCATTTTCTTCTTCCTCTTTCTTTAAAATAATTGTGTCTGTTTCTGCAAGACAACCTCTTCAGAGTGGATTCGCTCTATTCACATATTCAAGAGTAATCCTAAACTTGCCCAATAAATGTAATTCAAGAATTGCATCATGCAGTCTGTTAAGAATTGACAACACAATCCTATATATGTCTACTCTGAAGCTAATCCTGTTGAACCGAACAGGCTTCTTCCCATGTGTCAATATGGCTAGACTATGCCTGAAAAGATATGCATTTGCATATGAATGAAACTATCATTTCTGATTTGTGGGATTTCTGTTCACTTTGGGGGGAGGCAACAGGATAAATTTGCCCTCTTTAAACTCATAATTTTCTATGCTGCAGTAAGGAGATGCACTGTTCCAATATTTTGTAAAGGAGGCGAAGAAACAGATGCATTTCTTAATCATAAATTGAATGCATTCAGTATTAAGCCTCCTTTCTCCCATGCATTGACCTAAATAAATGTACTGAGGGTAGAAGTGTAAAACAAAGAAAAAGGAAATTTCACTGAAATCTGCTCAAATTCCCCTATTGATGTTGAAAATCATCAGTTGTAGCATTTTATAATTTTCATATAATTTACAGCCTAATATATAAATTAATAAATAGTGTCCTGAACATTCCTTGTTAATACAGGATATTATGTGATAATAACCTATTATTTTGACTGGCAGTTCATATCAGTACTCTAGGTCAGGGGTGTCAAACTCACGCCATCATGGCGGCATCATATGACGTATTGGGACTTTCCCCCCCTTTGCTAAACCTGGTGTGGGCATGGCTAGCGCATGACGCATCCGACCTGTGGGCTAGGAGTTTGACAGCCCTGCTCTAGGTTAATACCAAGGCTAAGAACAACCTTCTGGAACCCTATACCCTTAGATATGTTGGAGTGGAAGTCTGAAAGTTGTAATTCCGCCCATCCTGCTAATACATAAAATTTGAATAATCTTTCTACATAAAATATAAATTAATATCAATATCTGCCCCACCCCAAAGTATACTGGGGCATAAAAAGAAAACAAATCTATTTCTTTTATTTAATCTTTTATGTATTATATCCTTGTACTTGGATCATTAAAAGTTAGGAGGTAACACGTAGGAATTCTAGTTCATTTACCAGATCTGGTCCTCCTAAAGAGGTCTTTAGTTATGGATTAATCAAAGTTGACATCTCTTTCAATGTGCTACATTGAAGTGCTACAACCTTCTGAATAAGATTTGGGTAGCAATGGACAGACTTCAAGTTTGCTACAACTCTTTGGGTTTACAATATAGTAGAAACTCAGAATCTAGTACAGCAGCTGATTCCTACTTTTTTTTTTAAACTCTGGAGGAACCCTTGAAATAATTTTCAGGTCTCAAGAACCCCTGCAAAAAAGCATGAAAATTTCACAAAACAATTTTTGAAGCAATTTTTGAAGCAAGAAGCAACGGGTGGAAACTAATCAAGGAGAGAAGCAACTTAGAACTAAGGAGAAATTTCCTGACAGAACAATTAATCAGTGGAACAATGTGCCTCCAAAAGTTGTGAATGCTCCAACACTGGAAGTTTTTAAAAAGATGTTGGATAACCGTTGGCCTGAAGTGGTATAGGGTTGGACTAGAAGACCTCCAAGGTCCCTTCCAACTCTGTTATTCTATTCTATTCTGAAATTTACTTCTAACCTATATATTGTTTTACAAATTTTATATGCAGCCTACATATCTACCATATAAAATTCCCATCTTTGCAATCACTAACATTGTGTGGTATACAAAGTTTAAAAAAAACCACTTTTTTCCCATTAGAGTATCACAGAATGGGGGCTTCTGAACAACCCTAGAAGGACTTCTCTAGATTTTTGAATAAAAATAATATATGGAAGTCCATGTAATAATGATCTTTTATTAATATTACTGATGTACAGGGAGTCACTTGGTTGCTGCTGATATTAAACATTTTGGAATTTTTTTTTTTTTTTTTTAATTACATTTATATGCCGCCCTTCTCCGGAGACTCAGGGCGGCTTACAATTTTTGGGATACAACCCAGTGTGCTCAGCAATAGCCTTCATTCCATTGTATATGCCTGCTTATTACTAAGCAGCATTTTTACAAGGTCAGCTAATTGCCCCCAACAATCTTGGGTCCTCAATTTACCTACCCCGAGAGGATGGAAGGCTGAGTCAACCTTGAGCCTGGTGGGATTCGAGCCTACAGTAATTGTAGACAGCTGGATCTTAAGAGCAGGCATTTACAGCCTGAGCCACCAAAGCTCTTAATTTTAAAATTAAGAATTTTAAAAGAATCTTAGCTCTATCCCCTGCTCACCATGTCATAATCAAAAATTATAAATAAGTCATCCTCTGAGGTTATTCAGTTGGTGCCAATCTTTTATATTTGCTATAGTCCACATTATTTCCTTGTGAGAAAGTTGAAATTCTACTCAGACTTCACAGGATGTTCTGCTGCCCATGAATTTCTTTACTGAAGCTGGTGGAATAAATTTCAAAATTAGAACATGCTGTTCCTGATTACAGGCAGTCCTTGATTTATGAACACAATTGAGCCCAAAATGTCAGTTGTTAAATGAGTTTTGCCCCATTTTATGACCTTTCTTGCTACAATTGTTAACAATTGTTACAATTGTTGTTGCAGTTGATAAGTTAGTAACCCAGTTGTTAAATGATCATATCTTCCCCATTGACTTTGCTTGTCAGAAGGTCGCCAAAGGTGATCACATGACCTTGGGACACAGCAATGGTCATAAATATGAAGCATCTGAATTTTGATTGCATGATGATGGGGATGCTGCAAAGGTTATAACTGTGAAAAAAGGTCATAAGTCACATTTTTCAGTTTTTTTCTGCCATATCCATCATCGGACTTTGGCGATCATGTTGGCGATCCTATTTTTATCAACAGCCACAAGAAAAAGTGCTGCTGAGTTTTGTCCAAACCAGTCCCTTAGATTTTGAAGCTATGATATTATTCTTCTGCCTGGACCTCATTTGCTTTCAATCTTTCCCTGGAGGATTGAATTGAATTGAATTCTTTATTGTCATTGTATACAGGGGTGGGATGCTACCGGTTCGGCCCGGTTCTATAGAACCTGTAACTGCGAAGAGCAGCTGACATCAAACTGGTTCGGTGTTTGGCCCACCTGCCTGCCCAGGCTCTAGGCTATCCTTTATTCCCTGCTTTTCCTTCCTTAGCTGCTTTGCGTGGCACAGCTGAGGTTGAAAAAGCAGGAAACAACAGGATTTTCAAACGCTGCACACCCAAGTGCAGCGCTTGTCAGTTGTCCAAGCAGCACAGCTGATGATTTCTTGCAAATGCTGCACACATGATTGTCCCCAGTTCGGAGAACTGGCAAATCACTCCACTGGCTGGCCCCACCCCTCTCCGCCCACTCAGTCCTTACCTGGCATGTGAGCCATCCAACTGCTATTTTTCCTTTTTTTTCCCGACCATCAGCTGTTCTGCTTCTAGCTAATCTAAAAGCAGAGCCGAACCTTCCTTAGGACTGAAGCTTTTCAGTGCAGACTCAGGTAGCCGATTGCAGATAGATAGATCTCTAAATTAATCTGTGATTCTGTGAGCAACTCAATCTGCCTGCCAGCTTTGCCTGCTTTGGGGTAAAAGTTGCTCTTTTTTTAAAATAAAAAATTCAATATTTACATACATGGTGTGTTGTGAGTTAATTTTATGAGTTTGCTTGCTAGCAAATTTTATGAGTTTGCTTGCAAGCAAATTTTATGTGACAGACTCAGTTAGCCGATTGCAGATAGATAGATCTCTAAGTGAATCTGTGATTCTGTGACCAACTCAATCTGCCTGCCTGCTTTGCCTGATTTTGGGTAAAAGTTGCTCTTTTTTTAAATAAAAAAATCAATATTTACATAAATATAATATTTACATACAAACCATGCCCAGCCAGTCACATGACCACCAAGCCACACCCACAAATTAGGCCACACCCACTGGACCGGTTGTTAAGAAATTTGAATCCCACCGCTGCGTATATACACAGTATACATACAACTATTAAGTGCTGTTGTAATTTTAACCGATCACTAAATGAACTGTTGTAAGACGAGGACTACCTGTACTTAAATATTATTGTAACACCATGTTGTGTCTGATCTTTTTAAAAAAATATTTATTATTTTATCATAAATGCAAAACAAAACAGAAGCATAAATTCAACCCTAACAACAATAAAAAAGAAAAAAAATAGCATCCAAAAAAAAAGGAAAAAGTGGTCAATTAAATTTAACATTTAACATGTAAGATCCATTTTGGCTGTGTTATGTCTGATCTTTTTACAAGTAAAAATAATATACCTATATCTACATCTCTTATCTGATTATTCTTTTTTCAGCAATCATTCTCCAATCTACTAATTTGCTTTGTTTTCATTCTGTTGATGAAGGATTAGAGGATTAGAGGAAGGTTTGGCAACCGATGGGCCACATGCAGCCAGCAGGTGTCTTGTCCAATTTTCCCTAATCAACTGAGAGAAGTGAACCAAAAGTCTGCTTCCCTTCCACTAATGAGAGCAAAGGAGCAGCAGTCTTAAGTAGAATTGCTGGGATGAAGGACCCAGCCTGGCTTTTCCCTATTTCTTCCATGATCCTGAGGCTGGATTCCCTCGTCGTCACATCCTAAAACCATGGTTCGTTAAGCAAGCCACAACACCTCAGTTAAAACAAAATACTGAGCCATAGACAACAGTTAAGGTTTGAAAACATAACAGCTGGTTTTACAATTTGTGCTGAGAAAACCAATACAAAACAGAGAGGGCCTCAGGGTTGCTTATTCCTAACTCTTGTTAGTTGTGATTGAATAGCAATCTTGAGGGGAGGGGGTTGCTAGAAGGGCAGAAAACATCTCACTGCTTCTCCAGTCATCCAGCGCAATAGCGCTATGAACCCGCATTATGGAACAGGAGAAAGCAATGAAAATTCCTCGCTTCATCCCAGCATGCCTGCTGCTTATAATGGAGACAAAGCATAATGCTGAGCATGCTCTCTTGGATGAATAAGTGGGGGACCCGAGTGCCAGATACCACATGGGCACCCGTGGGTAGGCAACCTTCAGTTTCCCAATGCCCCTCAACATTGCATTGTTAAAATTTGGTGGCAAACTTTTAAAAAATACCATTTTTTTAAAGTAATGGCAAACCTCTGGGGGATTTCACAGATTAATTTTAATTAATTTTATTACTTTATTTTTTATTCAAAAAAGTAGATTAAATATAGCAGAAAAAAAGAAAAGGCATGTGTGTGATAAGATTCCCATCCCTTTTTCTCTGCTGACGTCACTACCATACTTGCTGCCCTAAGTGGCATAAAAATGAAATAGAAAAAGAATGCAGTAAAATCAAAATCAAAGGGAGGTGTGTCCTCTACTTATTTCAGGGAAAATTGGATTTTAAGTTTGGGGGAAACGATTTCTTCATTTTGAAAGAATAAAGATGGTATTTAATTTCCATTATGATTTGCTTTGCTTTTAATAAATGAATTGAACATGGATTTTATATCCGTGCTGGATATTCCAGTTATTTGTCAACCTCACCAAATTGGAATTGAAATGAGCATTTCACAAACCAAGAAGAGGAACAGATGGTGATGGTTGACTGTCAACTCCCTGGTCTGTATCTTCCTGTTATTGCATGCTGTGGAAAGAAGACCTTTAGTTAAAGCAGTGTACTAATTTCATTTGTTAACAGTTACAAGCTTCTGAAAGGGCTTTCTGATCACTACTGTTATCTGGTGGCGCCTAATTTTTCATCAGTATTAGACAGGCAGACTAGCTGGATTGGAGCCCAAATTTACCGTTGTAAGTGGTGAACATGATCCCTTGTGTTAAGGAATTCAGGGGTGAATATTGGAATTCACAAGGGAGTTGAAAGAAGACTGTGTTTAAGGCTCAGCTCTCGTATTCATCATTTTCTTTGTAGTTGTTATACATTATGTTACAACCTTGAATTATGGTACAGGATGAAATCCCTTTTCAGGTGTCAGTAAAGTCTCTTATGTAAAATAAATACAACCCATTAAACACGCACTGAGTCTTGATTGCTGTTTAGAGATGATCTGACAACAGTGACTAAAGAAAGCAGAGCTTATTTATATCAAAAACAATTAATGATAACATTAAAAGAATAATTTTGGTCCACCCATTTACACGGTGCTTGTTCCTTTTGAAATCCTGGTAGCTGTGCATATTTCATAGTTGAGGAGCAGTTGTATGGTTCTTAAATTACACGTTGAGCAATGAGGCCAAGTAGGATAATCTATAACAGAAGAAGATGTGAATACATTTGGATGCATAATATCTGAGGCCTTTCATACATGATTATTATCTTATTAACGTAGTTATTTTTTTTCTTGGTTGAAGGAAATTGTCTGAAATACGTTATGAAAAACAATAGAAGCAACAACTGCATATCTAAATTAGAAATAATAGCAAAAACACAGTATCAAAAAAATGACAACAAAAAATGAACAACCTTCCTTCACCCAATGTTTTTCCTCATTGCAAATATGAGTATCAATAGTCTACCATGGGTGTTAAGTTGTATACTGTCCATCAGTACTTATGACTGACTATATCTGGAACCATTTCTTAGTAGGTAGCAAATTATTATGCCGTGTCTGGATGCACTTGAGGAGAAAAAAACCCCAGCAGAATGCTGCATTGCATAGTTCAGGTCCACTAAAATGGAGCTGCATCCAGGTTTACAAAGCAGTGATGAGATAGGAAAATATCAGGTTATCTGTTTTTGGTAAGATATTAATATATGGTTTGTGATGAGCTGCCTTGAGTGAGAATGTGCAAGAAGTTTATTTAATGAGCAAGAAATGTAAACTTCTGTAAGTAGAAATCCAACCTGTAGTTTGAGTCTACGTTCACATAAAAGGTGAGTATGAAAACAAATATTTTCTTTTTCCTGTTTTCAAAAAAAGAATAAGAAGTTGTTTGTGTGTGTGTCTGTGTCTGTGTCTGTGTGTGCTTTTACTTCTCCATTTATTCTCATCAACGAATGTGAAGTTGTCTGTTCTTGTTTTATAATGTAATAATGGAAGATCAGATGAAGCTCATAAACAAAAATACTTTCATTCAATTGTTTATTAATAGCAGGGATCCCATATATGTCTTCTCTGGGTTTTCCAGAATCTTGCTGAGTGCATAGAAAAGGCTTCTCATCTTGTTAGTGGTTTGTTTTTTCTTTATGAAATAATTATGTTTGGGGTGCAGCTTTAATTATTTAAAAATATTATAATTAAACAGGAAATTGATAGAATGCAAAACACCTTTCAGCCACATGCAGACTTTATGTACTTAAGAATTAAAAAATGGTTTGTGGTTGTAGGCCAATCTGCTTTGTTTGCAAGTAAACCCACCTACCCAGAAAAAAAAGTGTAAATAAATAGTAAATTGGTGTGGTCAAGAACATCCTGGAGAGTTAAAGTGGGTGGCAAGGAGCTTCTGAGGCAGCCCCATGTAGAGCAAATTGCAGTAATCTAAGTGACAAGGTGTTCATCACTTTGCCAGGGTTTTCTTCTCCAGGAAAAGGTACAAAAGCATCAGCAACTAAAGCTGGGTACAGCTCCTCTAGCCACAATAGTAACCATGGATCTAGGATGACCCCCAAGTTGGACATCTGCTGCTTCAGAGCTAGTATTGTCCTTTCCAGAGCTGACAGGGGTCCAGTTTGCAAATGGCGGCACTCATACTTCCCGAAATCCTTTCTATTTTCTTAGGATTCACAGAATGAGAGAAATCCTACCAATATCACAAGGTTCTTCCTTGATTCTGCCCATGGAGAATCAAGATTTGAGTTATTCTATCAGCAAAAAACTCTCACAGCAACCCGTTACCAGGTTTTGGTGGTTCTGGGCCCTTACAAGGGAAATGGTATATTTATTATACTTGAAATAATTTTGTATTTTCCTGAAGAAAAAAAATTCACACTTGTGAAATTAAGAACTAGAGACCTGTATTTTATGCTTCTGAGATGTGATTTGTAGCACCTGAACAATGGTTCACAGAAAATAAATTAAACCAATTAACATAAGAAAGCAAGACCTACGGGTCTTTTTTTTCACCTCTAAAAGCAAGGATATAAAAGCTAAGCTCTCGTTTGTGCTTCGCACAGTAAGTGTTTAAAGACGTTTATTATGTGTTTATAGGTGCTCTAACTCTGTATGCGCCTCAACTTTTTCTGTGACTTCTTTTAAAGAAAGTTATTGCTTTACATCTCTAGTGTGGAAATAATCCTGAGTTTGTAGAAAATCAAGCAGCATACAGGTAGGTCTCGATTAGTGTAGATAATGAACCCCACGAAATGGTTGCATTATTCAAATTTGCTCTATTCAAAGCGATATTTCTATGGGAAATTGAGTAATTGGTTCCAAACTTGATGGAAATCGGCAATTAAAAATATTAAGCATAAATTTGTATATGTTTATTAATGAAATCCTGCATAATAGTAAAAGAGAGAAACCCATATCCAAAGTGTATTTGTTATCTTCTGTATTCTATTGTAGTTCTTCAAAATGATCCTCTTCTTTTTGAACTTTCCTCAGCTGAAACCAACTTTTCTCCAGTTTCCACGCATCTAAAACCCCGATTACAACCTACTATATGTATATGGAGCAGCCTCTGAATCCAGCATGTATGCATAGCTTCTGGGAAGTGCCCAGACTTTTGGTTGTTAAATTGAATACCATTATCTGCTTTAAAATGACCTTCTTCCAAATATATTGTTTCCATAAATAATGGGTTATTTATATCACCCACACATGCAAAGAACTGCCACTATTCTCTATCTAACAAGTGTGCACAAATCTCATTTAGATAAGTGGCACTTACATCACCAAGCAGTCTTTGCATGATACACCGACCTTTCTAGGAGCAAAGATCTTACATCTTACTTTTGAACTGGAACTCAGGAGAAAATAAAGATTTCACAAATAGTATGTCAATTGAGAAACATGCAGATGAAGCATATGTTGGAATAATGCAGAAGTAGTATTGTAGTTATTACTTACTTATGCTACAGCAATATCATCTTGTTTGAGTTGATGTCTCTTGGGATTTGGGACATGGCTGTGAAGTTACTACCCACGACAATAATGACATTGTAGCTAATACTTTCAGACAGATATTTGCATCAAGTTACCGATGTTTGGAACTGATGTATTTCAGACAAAACTGAAATTTTTGGGAATGTATGTAATTTATTTAGATTTATATCCTACCTTTAATTTGCACAACTCAAGGAGGTGTACGTAGTGCTCAGAAGTTCCAAGAAGTACCACATTGGGGAAGAATACATTATTCCCCATACCTAATAATAATCTACACAGGCCTAGACTTTATCTTGGGAGTTGTGCCTAGCCTGTGGCTACTAATAGGAATAAAAATAACTAATCCTCCATGATGATACTTCAATTTGAAAATTCAACTAGTGTAAGTTCTACAGAAAGCTGATCTTGATTGATATATTCCATTTCAAAACTGTAGCCTCCAAATTACACCAAAAACTAGTTATGGTTTACCACCCATTCCTTCAAAAGTGCAATTCAGCCTTCCCCAATCTGATCTTGTCAAGATGGGCTTTGCCATAAGTGCCGTATGTTCAGTGTTGTCACTCCACTAATCTGTCCTATATACCTAGTATTAGTGGCGCTTTTCATACTAATGCTGTAACCATTCATCCTAGCCATTTACATACTAAAATTCCAGAGTGCAACCTAATCTAAGAGACCCCAGAGTTCCCCACAGGGACCTGCGATCCTGGAAATTCTCTATTAGAAACTAGGACTGTCAGATATCAGGCTGTTAGAACAGTGAGAATCCCAACCATTTTTAATCTTAGGTTTCATTTGCCATCACATCATCTTCTGAAACCAACATTTGTTTTGAACTGAAAGGTTACAATATTAATCATTGACTGCAGTTCACTTTTTATTTCTTGCTGAAAGGATCTCCATTTGCACTTCTTCTCCATTGTCACTCAGTCCTTTTATCTTGTCTTTGCTATAAAGCAACACACTTCTTTGAACACTGGAATGAATTAAGCTGCCCATGGAATGTCTATAGAATAAAGATCAAATTATTACCTCAGGAAAATATTTCAAAATAAGTTGGTCACAGATGCTATAAGTTTTCTTTCTGGGAAAAAAAACTGCATTTGGAAAGGCTGGTGTAACTTTAGATATTCCATATATCTTAGCTTAGCAATATCCAGCATGGTGATTAAGCTGCTGGTCTAAGAGAGGGAGGTCTGGGTTCAAGTCCTTTGTAGGACTGAATAGCCAGTCATTCTTTTCCAGCCCTAAACCAGCATCAAGCTTTGGGATAAACCAGCTGAAAAATGAGCCCCCTCCTCAAATTATATATTGATAGGCTGCATTGTAAGAAAATGTAGGACAAAGTGCTAAGACCAGCAGCAAAATATATTTAATGTTTGATTAAATTTTCCATTTATAATTATACACCATTAAATACTGAATCTAAAATCATGGTATTGACTTCGAAATTTACAATGCTGAAGGAAACAGCTGACCTTTTAGAGACATAGGTAACTTTCAGTCAAGATGAATAAAGCATCCAGTGGTAATGTTTCTGGTTTCTATTTCCATTCAGATTCAACAGTACACCTCTCTGTGAAATACACAAATTGATTGAATAAGGAAACTTCTTTCCCTAAGGATGCTATGACACACAGGTAGTCCTTATCTTATAACCATTAATTTAGTCACCGTTTGAAATTACAATAGCACTGAAAAAAGTGACTTATGACTGTTTTTCACATTTACAACCATTGCAGCATCTCCATGGTTGTGTGATCAGAATTCAGACGCTTGGCAGCTGGTTCATATTTATGATGGTTGTAGTGCCCTTTGGGTCATGTGATCAGTTCTGGCAGCCTCCTGACAAGCAATGTCAACGGGGAAGCCAGATTCACTCCACAACTGTCTGACTAACTTAACAACTGCAGTTCACTTAACTGTGGCAAGCAATGTTGTAAAATGGGGCAAAATTCATTTGAATTTCTGCTTAGTGAGGGAAATTTTGGGCTCAATTGTGCTTGTACATTGAGGATCACCTGTACTAATCATACAAAGTGCATATATTATGTTTTTTAGCCTTCCTATTTAGAATGTTGAGGGGTTACATTGTCAGGGAAACAAATTGCAAAAAGTTTCCCTAAGGTCCAAAATTGTATGATGCTAAACATTTGCTGCTGTAACCATGTTAGGAAGGGAAGGGGAGGGAGGGAGGGAGGAAGGGAAGGAAGGAAGGAAGGAAGGAAGGAAGGAAGGAAGGAAGGAAGGAAGGAAACCAGTTGAAATAATGGGTTAAGGATAGATTGTCATCGAAAGCAACTTCACGGCACATAATACATCAAGGGAGACTGCATTGTTTTCATAATGTTTAAAATAAAGACAAACATCTAAAACCCCAGGCAACGTTCCAGCTACTTGCAGTCCAGGAAACATGTCTATTATTGTGCACAAAATTCATTGCTGTTGTCTTAGAGCCTTGTATATGCAAACTGCTGCAAATGAACGGTATAATTAAGACCAGGGACTTGTTTCTGCACGTTGTCACCTTCCTTTTGAATAAAGTCAGACTATAAAGTTGCTCTTTTGTGAACCACCCATGGCTTCCAGAGGGCCGTCTAATGCAACAGTGGTCAAAAACTGCATTAATTCTTTAACTAGTCAGCCTGTAAATTCTGAATAAAATTGTGCTGGTTGAATTCACAGATAAAGCCTAATCAGAAGGTTTCTGGATACCACACTGGAAGAGGCTCCCTTTCTGGTTCTGTACTATACTGGTTATAGTGTCTGCCACAGTCTTTCGGCATAAGGCTGATGAGCACCCACCTTTACCTCCTTTGAAATGCTGCCAACGACTAAATTGCTTCAGATTTTAAACCGACCAGAACGAACAAAGTTGCTTCCTGCAAAGGTTCATGTCCCTTTGCTCCTCCTGTATGTCTTATGGGAAGGGCCAATCATCTCCAAGCCTTACTCCCGAGTCGCCCCTTTTGTCTTAACTGTTCTTGCCTTCTGGCAGCTCTGCACAGGTGCACACTGGGAACAGGCTCCCCTGTTCCTCTGCCTCGCTGATGTCAGATTCTGGAGGCTCTGGAGTCAGCACATAACTCTCAGATGGCCCTGGCCCCATCTCTGTGTCAGACGCAGATCCCTCGTCCGAGTCCTCCCCAGACTCCAGGTCTGGCCCATGTTCCTCCCCACTGTCTGACTTTGCTGCCAGTTCCACAGGCCGCCGTCTAATCTCACCAGGCTCAGGGTTGATTCAGCCTTCCATCCTTCTGAGGTGGGTAAAATGAGGACCCATATTGTTGGGGTGCAATAGGCTGACTCTGTAAACAGCTTAGAGAGCACTGTAAAGCACTGTGAAGCGGTATATAAGTCTAAGTGCCGTTGCTATTATGTTCCAGACTGATCAACACTGGCCAGTGACAACCACACAGACAGTATTCCGTGTTCTCTGCTGGAAATATGCAAAACAGGAGGTGCAGACCCTAAGAAAGGATTTTGTGAGCTTCAACAAAACCCAGAACCACCTGCTACTAAAGTTCACTCTTTGGTAGGAACAAATTGCCTCTGACACTGTTTCTCACTCGTTTCTTCCCTATGAAAATTAGTTTCATATTGTTTGTATTGAATGGTAATAGATTCTCCCTGAAGTATGTCCCAGTCCCCTCTGACACAGAAGATGGATTTGTTCTGTGGAGGAGAGGTAATGCAGAGCAGCATATTAAATGCATGCTGTTGGTGCTGCAATCCAAGCACTTTAACTTTATTTTTAATACATCCATTTTGAATAAAAAAGAGTCATGAAACAGGGCCTTCAGAGAAGCCTGTTGAATAGATTATTAATTGCCTACCTGCTGATTAAAGAGATTGGAGCTGCTGAAGCCCCTTTCTATGGTGGTTACAATACATGGCAGCAAAACACCAATTGTTGTTTGTTTCTCCCTTCTTCAAAGTATGAGTTGTGGACACCTGCTCTTTGCCCATCCCATTGTTTAGTCACTCGGTTCTTCTTCTATCCCTTGTGCCCTGGCACCTTAGAAGCTTCCTGCTTGCTCTAAAAACAAATTTACAATGTAGATGTGCATATGTATTGTGGTAATCTGCAGGTGCTAATTTACTGTCTCTAGACAGATAAATCTGACTAGACTTTCTCCAGACTGGTTACCCTATCCTTGCCTCTCTTTTTTTTCTTAAAGAGAAGAGGCATGTAGAACAGTGCAGTACTCGACTTACAGCAGTTCATTTAGGGACCATTCGAAGTTACAATGGCCCTGGGAAAAAAGTGACTTGTGACCATTTTTCACACTTACGATCACTGCAGCATCCCCATGCCCACATGATCAAAATTCAGATGCCTATTTATAACAGTCGCAGTGCCTTGGGGCCCTGTGATCAGCTTCTGCAACCTTCTGACAATGGGGAAACCAGATTCACTTAACAACCATGTTACTAGCTAACCCAGCGATTCGCTTTTAACAATTGTGGCAAGAAAGGTCGTAAAATGCGGCAAAATTCACTTAACAAATGTTTCACATAGCAACAGAAATTTTGGGCTCATTTGTGGTCGTACATTGAGGACTACCTGTATCAGAGCTTAGAACTTCCTCTTTTTCCTGGTGTTGAATAACAATAGGCCATCCCAGGTTCTGGGGTATAGGCATGGGATAACTTGATCCCTGGATATCTGTTGCGAAATGGAAATTTGCGCTAAGACAGCAGGTGAGAAGGCAGGTTGCTGCAGATCTCTGAAATAGTTGTATTTCGGATGGTCAGGAAATGCTATGGCTCCTGAAATATTGCAAAAATATTATAATTTGGATACAATGGCCTCTCTGTCCTTTTTTGACTATAAAAGTCCAATGGATTCCAAGAAAATATTGGCGGGCTAAATATTTATCTTCTTTGTCTTTTGGTAACTCCGCAGCTACAGTAAGTTTTGTAATTCTAGGCAACTCCACAGAAAAAGAACCCAGCCTTCCACTACTTATACCTGTTACTGTTTAACAAAGACCTTTCAGCCAGTTTGGGTTAAAGTGGCAAGTTTGCCATCTTAATCAAAAAAGTGAAATGTCACCAGGGGGTGACACATCTGATCAGGTTTGGACTAGTTTAAGGGGTTTGTTGCATGACTGCAAAATAACGAGATCAGGTCAGCCCAATCGCTTCTCTGCCAAAACAATATCTCATGGTGGCTTTTCAGTGTTAGCAATTGTGTGAAATCTCCCATCAGAATCCTTTGTGTGCTTTTATAGAGATGTAGGGTCTTCTATTTCTCTCTCATTTCTACCCAGGCAAGTGTCCTTCAACGGCTCCTTCATCACCAGTTAACCTAGCAGGGGTTGCGATCAAATGTCATCATTCCATGCCATTGCACCCAGTGATTTGATGCAATTTATTTTTTATGACTCTATGTGGAGTTTCGAGGCTGCTTCAGAGTAGGGGGAAAAAAACATGATGGGTCAGATAATGTAGCAAAATCCTTGTGCTATATTTCACGCGGGCTGATGTACACAGTTCTCTGCTCATCCCATCCCCAGGGCAAGGAGTAGCATTCAGATATTTGGAAGATAGCATATCTTTTTTTTGCCTCAGTTAATGCAGGAATAGCCCATAGTTCAATATTACAGGATATGCTTTGTGTACAGAGGTGTTCAGTTCCTCAAGTTCAGTTCTTAACTTCTCCAAGTCAAAGGATCAAGAAGCAGATGATAGCAAAGATCTTAGCCTGGGGATCTGGAGAATTGCTGCCAGTCAAAGTAAATTACTCTTTTCCTGCATGGGGCCCCTCACAACTCTCCTATCTTCATTTGGTAAAACCAATAGATGATTAAATCCAATGTACCCACATAGACTAGGTTGAGAGAGGTTGGAGAAGGCAGTGGCAGGGGAAACGGGCCTATCGCACAGCACGGCCCTTGGTTGAACACCTCTCTGGAGGCCTGGTTCACACAAAACATAAAACTATAAGACACGATTTACAAATTACAATGGCTGAGCTCACACATTATGCTAAGCAGGAACTATATATATTATGGTCTAACACATTAAATGGTTAGGTGTGAAGTAGATTCCTTATGCTCATGGGTTTGGGAGCCATTGCACAGAAACTGTGTAGTATAGAACTGGTGAAATGGTGTGTACGTCTCCATGAATTAAGTAGTTCCAATAGCTCAGTGGTGAAATTAAGATAATCAATGACCTGTTGTGAAATAAAATTTGTACTGAGCTGTGAAATGTGTGTGTTTCCACCAGTCCTGACAATAATGAAGAAAGAATGCAAATTAATGCACTAGGTAATTAAAGGTGGTGATATGAAGGAGGAAAATGTAGGCATTTAAGAGGAAAAACCAAAGGTATAAGTACAAATTAGGCGAGAAAAAATAGTAACTGTGAGAGGGAACTTGAAGTCCTAGTGGATGATCACTTGAATACGAGCCAGCAGTGTGCAGCAGCAGCCAAAAAAGCTAATATAATCCTTGGTTGTATAAACAGAAACATAGAATCAAAATCACGTAAAGTGTTAGTAGCCCTTTATAAAACCTTAGTAAGACTACACCTGGAATACTGCAACTAATTTTGGTCACCATACTACAAAAAAGATGTTGAGCGTTTGGAAAAAGTTCAGAGAAGAACAACTAAGGTGATCAAAGGCAGGGGTGTCAAACTTGCAGCTTGCGGGCCAGATGCGTCATGTGCTGGCCAGGCCAGCCCCGTTTTAGCGAAGGGGAAAAATCACAATACATCACATGACAGCATGACAACATGAGTTTGTCACCCCTAGCCTGGAGTCTAAAACATTTATTTATTTATTTATTTATTTTATTTTATTTTATTTTACTTGGACTTGTATGCCGCCCTTCTCCAAAAGGACTCGGGGCGGCTCACAAATAAAAACACAGAACAATAAATAATTTAAAAGAAATTAAACCTAACAAGCCAAGCCAAATAAAACTCACTAAAACCAATTTAAATTTAAAATGAACATGAAGAACGGTTGCAGGATTTGGGTTTGTTGTGGTTCACTGGCAGCCAGTGCAGATGGCAGAGGTATTGGACAGTGTGGAAGAAAGGGAACCAGTCAGGGAGTCTGGAGAGGACTGGGATGAGGGTCCTGTGTCCAATGCAGGGATGGAGCCAGGACCATCTCGGAGTGAGGTGCTGCCTTCGAAGCCTTTTGAGTCTGGCAGCAGTGAAGCAGAGAATCCAGGGGAGCCTGTTCCCAGTGTGTGTGTGCACAGAACTGCTAGAAGGCAAGAGCAAGTGAAGCAGAAGGGCAAGAGCAAGTGAAGCAGAAGGAGTAAGGCTGGGAGGTGGTTGCCCTCCAATCAGGGATAAAAGTCAGACCTCAATGACGAAAGCTTTGGAGGAAGCAAACAGTTCAATAGATTCTGAGGCCTTCTTGAAGCTCTGCGTATTCTGGTCGTTTTTTTCTGGTACTGTTATAATTAATTTGGATACTTCTGTTTTTGGCAGCATTCCACAGCACTGAAAGGCGTGTGCTTATCTTGGGGAACTGTTTAAGTTTGGTTTTGGCTGTGAATGAAAATAATTCCCAGCGTTGCATTAAAATACATTTTGCTTTTAAAACAAGTTTGTGTTTAATTACGTTTGATGAAGCCTGGGTCAGAACAGGGTTTGGCTAGTCTAGAGAAAAGAACAACTAGGGGTGACATGATAACAGTATTCCAATATTTGAGGGGCTGCCACAAAGAAGAGGGGGTCAAATTATTCTCCAAAGCACCTGAGGGCAGGACAAGAAACAATGGTTGGGAGCAACCTGCAATTAAGGAGAAACTTCCTAACAGGGAGAACAATTAACCAGTGGAACAGCTTGCCTTCAGAAATTGTGGGCGCTTCATCATTTGAGGTTTTTAAGAAGAGACTGGACAACCATTTATCTGAAATGGTATAGAGTCTCCTGCTTGAGCAGGGGGGTGGACTAGAAGACCTCCAAAGTCCCTTCCAGCTCTATTCTATTCTAAATTCTAAAGGAGGGGGGAAAGTGCCTTGCTGTTTGTATGATTGTAAGGAGGAAAATAATTCTCCAAATGTTTTGAACAAAGCTTACTAGCACAATTAAAATATGTGAGTTCCTTGGGCACCAAGAGGAAATCTTGCAGTGTCTGGATTAGAGATAGCAACAGGCCAGGACTGAAAGAGTCAGTCTGTGAAAGCTGGATGCTTCTAAATTTGTTTTCAAGGTTGTCTTTATTGGCACTGACTGGCCACTGCATGCTCAGTCCATGCTCAGAAGACATTCACTTCTGTGCACTAATATTTATTTACAGATTACAATGTCCTGACAATTTGCTTTGTATAAAAATTTGCCTTACATATGACAGTCTCTTAGTTTGAGATTGGAAGCTGCAGCCTGGACACTTTCTGGGAACCACTCAGCCCCATCTTATTTTCTTCAGTCACAACCTGAATTCTTACCGATAAATGCCTGTATCTATTTTTCTCTACTTCATGTTTGTCACTGAGGCAAGTTTCCTTTGAGAAAAAAAAGAAACAATGGACCTGTGTGTATGTGTGTCCATGTGTGCGTGCGCCTGTGCTGACAATCCATTGATCCTACCAATCATAGTGGAAATAAAGTCCCTCAAGTGTGAACACAAATGCCTCCTTTTAAAAATTTTAATTTGCCTAGGGTTTGGAAGTAGTATATGCGAGTGGTCTTAAAAACAATTTTCATCTTTTCAACACTTTTTTTTTACATTAACTGTTTTGAATGATTAATGTTAATATAAAATACTCTTAACCCATTTAACATTGGGTAATATCCAGTGTTCAGCGAAAAATGAAATACACACCAAACATTAAATCTCAAGCTTTCAGGCCAGTGAAATATACAAGTACGTGTTAAATTATGAAATAATTATATAGCATTTAGCACTAATAATAGTATAAAATATTACTCAACCATGTTTACTGTCAGCATTAAGAAGGGCTATATGCTAAAAATACTATTATTAATCTAGCTACAATGGATAATTCACAGCGCAATCCCATATGAGTCTCCTGAGAAATAAATCGCTTAGCTTTTCTTTCTCCTGCTTTTTGTAAAAATTCCTTGTGATGAAAATCCATTTGTGATAAACCAACAATTTGATGTTAATATTTTATATACCATTTTGTGTTCCACTTTAACTTAGTAATATTAATTTGTGAGAATAAAACATTGATTTTTGTTCATAGCGCACAGTTTATCTTTAATTTTAAAAGGCAAATTATCAATAATTGAGATGGGAAAAATCATTTTCAGCAGCAGTTTGGAAACAAACAGGCTTTAAAATAAAATCCAAGAATGCCATAAAGAGGGACATAATTTGCAGCATTTTAAAATATATGTAAACTTAAGAATGCTGAACTTATTTTGGTAGTTAGCCACTTTTTGATGGTTTTGTAAGATGTGTAAGCGATTTGTAATTATTTGTTTCTTGTATGTTAGATTGAGGACCTTCTGTTCAGTTTGCATCTAATATAGTTTCTTTCCTGTGCTTGGGTTTATGTATATTTTTCCTTGTATGATTGACAGTGATTGAGCAATTTTTATGGAGTGCTTGCTTTTTATCTATCAGAAATTATGCATGTTGATAGTGCTGAAAAAGTAAACTATTTTACTTTCATCACAATTTTTGATAAACACGGATTCTTTTTATGAAATAAAAAAGGAAAAATGTATAGCTATAACAAAAAAATGTATTCTTTTTTTTCCCTACTTCTAGCAGGTTTGTAACTCCATTTGTTAAATGTATTCATCTAATCAAATGCCACACGTGTATGGATAAATATTTCTAGATATCCAAAAATGAAACACTTCAATGGTGGTATGACATGAAAATAAACACTGACAATAAAGGCACCAAAGTTTAGTCTCCATTGGACTTTTGCCTGGTACCTTTCCCTTGCACAGTATGTGATTTGTGATACAAAAATATATTTTCAAACTTCATCTGCATCTTAAAAATGTCGGACAGCTTGTTGGTTTCACCCACCACATCCCTACCTACTCACAGCCCAAATGCACACCCCAAATGAAATGTAAATGTCTTTGTTTAAATTTGTTGGGGAAATACTTTAACTTTATAGTGGAATCAAAGTTATCTAAAGTATACTCCTTTTTTCATGGGCATGCCTGAGGAATTTATGCCTGTACCTTGCATTTGTAAATTCTTTCTCGATAGGAGGTTAACCCCATAATGTATAAAATAGTGTTTTCTGATGCTTCAACTGCTGCTTATAAAACAAGATAATACAGGTAATTAACCAACACCTGACACAGAGGAGGAAACAGTCACTGCTAGATGTCATTTCCAAACAAGCAACATTTTATTAAAAGCTTCATTTCAGATTTCAACAACTGTTACTGCAGTTGCTCAAGTGTATTGAAGTTAGTATCACAAAGTTGCACTTGCCGAATTGTAATGTGCTTTATTTGGTGCAAGAATGCTAACAATCACTTGGATATGTAAAGTCAAAGAATTATTCACCTACATCTGTAGCAGCCACTTACAGATTTGTTCCTCCGTGTTTTTTGTAAAGGAAATAATATATTCATTAAAGGTGTTTTAGGAAAGTACAGTATTATGAACTAACCTTAAGACAATGGCATTGAAGGGATTCCTCCCTTCACACACGTGGCGCGTGCACACACACCCTTGGATGTATTAGCAAGCTGGACTACAAGTGTAATGTGTACTTTACCCAC
The DNA here is from genome assembly GCA_009733165.1 of Naja naja. Classification (NCBI taxonomy): domain Eukaryota; kingdom Metazoa; phylum Chordata; class Lepidosauria; order Squamata; family Elapidae; genus Naja; species Naja naja. The sequence continues at coordinate 208,566,172 of CM019148.1, read as the reverse complement.
ATAATAGTTTTTATAGTTGTAATTCTTTTTTTCTGTTTTCACTTTTACAAAAAAGATTATAGGAATTTTTCTAAGTAAATTGTATGGAGATCTGCAAATATGCATTAATATGTTCCCAGTGTGCAGTTAGGGTCCCGATTTTCTAACCATTTTTTACCTTAATACCAGTTCATTAGGAGGGTTTTGTACATAATTTAAAAATCTAAATATTAGACCTGATGAGCAATGGTTCCCTATTACAATTGACAGAGAGGTTTTTGGGTGTTGCAATAGTGACAGTAGAAATTTTTACTTCCTGCCATGTCAGATGGATTTTAAATCCTTTAATGCATTAAATATAGGAACAATCTGTACCGTCTCACAAACATGTTAAGGTTTTCCCATTTTAAGTGAAGTGCTGGCAGTTTAATAGGGCTGTTTTTAACTAGGTTTTTAAAAGTTGAAATTTGCCAGATGTCATTGGCTTGTTTGAGCCTTTATTCCTTTGGTAATAACCATGTGTGAAGCTTTTTTTTTAAATGCTCTGTCCAGCCTTTGGATCCAGTGTTTCATTTATCAGCGCTGCTGCCTTATTCTGCACAAGACTAAAATTTGCTATTTATCTAATCTTGGCAGAGAAAAGGAGTACCGAGGCTGTTGCTTTCTTAAGAATCTTTTTGCTATGCTGAGAGTAAAGATGTATATCTTTCATCAAAGAAATGCCAGTGGTGTTTTTTAAAAAAATGTTAAGAATCTCAATTTTTAAAAATAGAAAGCCCTTCACATCTAGTCATGGTTTTATTAATAGACAATGGAATCCCTTTGGTGAATACATGAATGATAGAGGCTCATAAAGCTTTGCTATGGTTATTCTCCTCCCAGGCTGCTGGAGCATTTTGTTTAATGAAGCATTAATTTAACTAATCTTACTGTCTTCTCTAAAAACAAACCACAAAATTCTGAACAACTGCTAGAGCGATCATCGGGGGAAGATTTCTGAATTTGTTTTTAAGGGTGTAAAATGAGACGTCTTCTGTCTTCCAGGCTTGTTAAAGTTGCACAGTATCAATTGCCATTGATAAAAAGCGACTCCAAGCCAACTTCCTGAGGGGGCTCTGGGGGAAGGGTCATAATTTGTCATGACCCAGGCATGATTACTTGAATGTTGTTATTATTGGAGTAGAAGACTCTTAGGCTGTCATCCTTCCTGTTCAGCAGCCTTCCCCAACCTAGTGCACTCCAGATGTGTAGTTCTGGAGAATTCAACCCCCATCCCTCCTATGTCTTAGCTGGAAATGCAGGATTTCATGTTCAACACATCTAGAGGGCACATAATTAGGATAAATATACATATATATTTACATTGACATAGGAGTTTGATTCTCTAGCATGTTCCAATTTTCTGCCTTCCTACTTTTCTTCCTGCATAGCACAGGGAATTGCAAAAAAAAAAACCCAAACCTCAGATACCATGCTTTCTGAAAAATGTTAAACAACAGAGTGAGGAAATTAAAATAAGCTATATCACAACTGAAAATGTCAATATGACATGTAGTTGCTACATAACCATGAAATTTTGTACATAAGCATAGCCCGGCAACTTTTGAAGATATTAACAAAACTATTTGTTCACTGAGAAGAGTGTCTGAGGAATCCTTGTTCAATTTGAGACTGTTGTGGAGTCTAATAAGTTCTGAATTAAACTTTGATCGCTGCCTCAATTTGTGTGGTCATAAAACTACTGCTAGATAAGATTAGTGGTTCATTATACACTGTGGGTGGTCAGCCAGAAGCATGAGTGCCACATGTGTTACAGGAACAGAAATACATTGCATGCTTAGGCTGGTGCAAGGAGGCATATGGGTCTGACTCTGGGATCACAAGGCCTATGTTCCTGCATCCTCTCTAGCTTTCATTTTTTGGCTTTGCCAAACCGTACAATCACCTTGGAGGAAGGGATCAGAATGGCTTTCAGGTCTACGCACTCAGTGCCAGAGAGATGCGTTTTCGTACTTGGGATTCACCCAATATTTGACTGCAATTAATCTGTCTATTCCAGAAGCCTTAGTAAAATATTTGAAGAAATAAGATAATGTTTTGCCCATTTTCCATGTTGCTATGCTCTACAAGTGTATTCCCCAGATTTCTCACTATAATGCTTATTGGAGACTGTGACTGAGACTTGTTCATAGCTGTTGAAATAGTTTCACCTTCCAGAGAACCATAAAGAAACTATCGATGCCCAGGATCAAGTACAAGGATACAATAGTAATAGAGAATATCCTTTGTTCACCACATATCAAATAGCCACACTCCTAATCTTCTCAATCTGACAGCCCCTAAGTATGTAAGATTGCATCTTCTCTTCAGTGTGAATGGCCATTCCACATATTTGGAGACATCAGTCTGAAGAAGATTGTCCTAGGCTTTCAACAATTTTGCTTGAGAATCCTTCTAGTTATGCAGTAATATGTTGAATAATGCTAGACTTGACAAACCCTTTCAATTGATATGAGAATAAACCTAGGCGGGTCCATTTCCCCCCACTTTCACTTGCATTTTAAATAATTCATTTTAAAATGCATTATCCATCCAGTTCAAACTATTGACCTTTGGATTAATAATTAGTGGGTAATGAGGTAGTATAATAAAACTTCTGCTTTGCATATGTATACCAAAAAACCACTATTTTTGTGACCATGTTTGTGTGCCATTACTTTTTATTCCATTTCTATTAAATGATATTTATTCTGCCTAGCCAAAATGGCCATTATGATGGTGGAAAATAACAGATAGGTTATAGCGTACTATATGGCCCGGACAGAATAAAATGTATATGTTGCATTATATGTAGTGTGTATTATGGAGCCTGTGTTCAGTATTTGTGGCTAAATAGGCTATGCAATTTTGCCTATCTGACTTGAGAGAAGCAAAACAAGAACCATATGGCAGCTATCTGAGCAAGACTATATCACCCATTTTCTACAGCTATCAAATGTACATCATCTATGTAATTTATGTTTTGATATTGTCAAGTTTTGATTTTAAGTTTTGTTGAATGAAGAGAAGCGTTTTATTTTACAGAGCAACTAAAACGAGTAGAAGTTACCCTGGCTCAAGGTGAATTGTTTCAAGGGAAGAAATTAATTCAGCTTGTTAGCTGTCATATTTATTCTTGCAAAATGGTATATTTTTCTTAGTTCAGTTTATTTAAAAATATGTGACATAACTCTGGTTGAAAAAAATGGCAGATCTTTCAAAATGAATGGTTTATTAAGATGTAATCTCCCTTTCTTTTAATGTTATCAATAAAATAGTTGCCAGATGATGGATGGTTAAAGTGTTTTTTTATAAATCTTCCTCAGATAGTAAATAAGTTTATATATACCTCCCAAATTGATGGCATAATCTGGCCTAACCTAATCTTGGCTCCTCCTCCTTTTGTCCTGAATTCCAAGCTCTTTTAGGGAGGAGGATATATATATATATATATATATATATATATATTTTTGTTTTCGTAGATTTTCACGGGTAAAGGTATGTAGGTCTTGGTGTATTCGGGTCTTGTCCCGTGTAAGGTTGAGAATACCTTGGCAACGTTTGACGAATCTCATCCGTCATCTTCAGGCTGGTGTCTTCAGCTTCGTTCTCCTGGGAGAAGTGTGTGATTGTAGCTGTTTTCCCCTTTTAAACTCTAGAGTTGGCTGTGTTGTTACTTCTTGATTGGTTTGTGGAGTTGATGTATGCAGATTGGATGGCTTTTTCCTGAGACCCTGTGTGGCTGAGGTGCTGGCTCTGTGTCTCTCAGCCTTTGTGTTGTAACGACCTGGGTAATGGGCCGTGTGAGGACCTTCTGAGTTCTATTGTTGTGATGTCCTGGGTGTGGTGCTGTAATCTCCTGGGTCGTTGTCTGTGCTGCAACCTCCTGATGTTTTGTGTTGTGATCTCCTGAGTTCTGTGATGTAGTTCCTGGGTGGAAGGCTGTGATGTGCATTCTGGGCCTTGGTTTGGCTCCCGTTTGAGGTCTGGCTATGTGTTTATAAGCGTGTGTCAGTTTGCTTAGTTTGGGGGTTGGAGGGGTGTAGCAGCTGGTGTTGCAAGCCATGTTGCAGCCATGGTCTGTTTCTGGATGTGTGGTTAAAGTGGCGGGTGGGTTTGAGTCTTGAGAGGAATTGGTGGTGGCATCATCCAGTTTTAAACCAGACCATGCAAACACACACCCCCCTCCAACCCCCAACACTAAGCAAAAAACTGACACACGCTATAAACACATAGCCAGACCTCAAACTCGAGCCAAACCAAGGCCCAGAATGCCACATCACAGCCTTCCACCCAGGATACTATATCACAGAACTCAGGAGATCACAAACACAAAACATCAGGAGGTTGCAGCACAGACAACGCACCCAGGAGATTACAGCACCACACCCAGGACATCACAACAATAGAACTCAGAAGGTCATCACACAGCCCATTACCCAGGTCACATAACACAAAAGGCTGAGAGACACAGAGCCAGCACCTCAGCCACACAGGGTCTCAGGAAAAAGCCATCCATCTGCATACATCAACTCCACAAACCAATCAAGAAGTAACAACACAGCCAACTCTAGAGTTTAAAAGGGGAAAACAGCTACAATCACACACTTCTCCCAGGAGAACGAAGCTGAAGACACCAGCCTGAAGATGACGGATGAGATTTCGTCAAACGCTGCCAAGGTATTCTCAACCTTACACGGACAAGACCCGAATACACCAAGACCTACATATATATATATATATATATATATATATATATATATATATATATATATATATACAGTTGAAAGGATTCCACAAGCTTCCTTGCATTTGGAAATCCCAATGAGGAAGTTTCTTCCTGATTAGGGATGGGGTGTTTGGAACACACTTTCAGACTTCTTCCCCTGTCCCAGCCAACTTGAACTGCACCAGGTCTGTCAGGGCAGCCCTTGTCCAGTGGGTTGAACAGATTCATATCACTTGCCCAACTTTCCTCCAGTTGAATAAATACCTAATAAATAAATAACCTGATATGTGAGCTTTGGCATAATTGATAGCTTTGGAAGTAGTAGGCAGTAATTCTGTCCGTAATTCAAGAATTAATGCAGAGTCTAATATTAGCTTTATGGACACTGGGGAAAGGGCTTTTTTGATCATAACCCCAGGGATTTATTGGTAGCCCCCAAAACCCCAACCCTAGAGCTGGGAGGTCCCAAATATTTAGGACTGTGAGATGGGGTTTTACTTTTGAATTACTTTTTGAACAAAAATAAAGAATTCAAAAACTGAATCATTCCTCAACCTGACTTGGGCTATTTTTTCCTCCATTTTAGGAGTTAAGGCCCCCTTTTTGCTTCTGAAGCCCCAAAGGTTTAGCTGATTCGGTTGGTTATTGCTCTTGGGAATCATACAGCTAACTATAATCTTCTCTGCAAATCTTCAGTTATGCTGTGCTTTACTTTTTATTTATTTATTTATTTATTTATATTTGAACTTGTATGCCGCCCCATCTCCGAAGACTCGGGGCGGCTCACAGCTAAAAAACATAGAACAATAAATATTTAAAAAGACATTAAACCAACAAGCCCAAATATGAAACACAACTATAAAATAGATTAAAAGACATCCCTCCCCCCAAGGAAGGGTCACAGCCCGGGTTGGTCGAACAACCAAGTTTTTAATTCACGGCGGAAGGTGCGGAGATCAGGGGCCAGACGGAGCTCCAGAGGCAGTTGATTCCAGAGGTCTTTTATTCTTTTATTCTTACTTAGATGCTAACACCAGATATAGTGAGCAATGTCTGCCCCACTGACATCCAGCATGCTCAGTGCTACTCTTGGGCCTGTTCACCCTGCTCAAATTGCCACCCATACTCTGAATCATCCCATGGCGGCAACCAGGCCTTATGACAAAAAAGATCAAGACACCAGTGCTCTTAAAACATCTGCCAAGGTGTGCAACCCTACAGGGAAGATCTGCTTCTATGGTCTTAAGGGTTATAGCCCTCCTCCTTCTCCTTAATGGCTCCTGACTCACCAGTGTGAGCAAACAACATGGGAAGATTGAAGAGATGCCTTGAATTTTTTTCCTTCTGGACAGCTATAATTACAGTGACCATGCATCCCTTATTATAAAGAACAGTACTTTATACGAGAAAACTGCTCCTAGGTTTATTTAATTGAATGATTTATCTTCTTTGTTTTGCTCTTGAATTTTCCTTTGTGAAATCAAAGTTACAAACACAAACAATTGTTTCTTTTCATCTTTCAGATTTGCCCCTTTTTCAAGTTGGTCCTTTATGTTTTCCATGAAAAATGGTCAGTGTGCCTGTAATGTAGAGCACTGGGCCCCAACCTTTGGGGCACCAGGGACCAGTTCTGTGGAGAAAGGCTTTTCCACAGACTGGTGGGGTGGGCATGGTTTCGTGTGCTGCCTGTATCCCGCAGATGGGATTTCACTTATTTGTGCAGCCCAGTTTCAGGAATGCCACAGCCCGGTGCCGGTCCACAAACCAGGGATTGGGGACTTCTTATATAGAGGAGCAAAGGGAAAGATAAAGCACATACACAGCCATTAGTGACAAGGATGTGGCTTATTTTTTTATTTTTTTAAGTCTATGGGAACAGCTATTTGTAAGGCAAAGATGTGATTGGCATCTTGCCCAGTGACCTCCCACTCAAAAACTGATGACTTCAGAGATGTTTTTGACTGATGTAGAAGTTATGTGTGTGTATCTTCTGTTAAATTAAAAAACTGAAGCATGAAAATGGTTTTAAGGATTTTGAATTTTTTTTTAAATACAGATGCATGAGAGAAGCAGGGTAGGTTGGAAGGGTTCCTGCCTGCTGGATCAGTCTTCAGGGAGGAGGGGGGAGGAGGAGAAATGCAGAATTATCTTCCTTGGGGGCTAAACATTTCTTGTAAGAGTCTGTCCATAGCATGATTTCCGGCCACAGAGAAGAGTGCAAAGCATCTGGAGAAAAGGAGACTTTCTTTACCAGCTTGTTTCCTGCAAGTTAAATTGGAAGACCTTGTCTGTGCAAATAGATTTCAAAATAGAGCCTGCCCTTTGACTGTGTCTGTAATTGCACAGCTCACACAGTGTTTTATTTGGCTGCCAAAGTAGTTAACCCCTAGAACTTAAAGGCTATGGATGGCGTGACCAGCACGGGTGTGCAGACATGACCATGTGAATGCCTTGTTGTTTAAATAAGCCTGCTTACACCAGACTCTTCTTATAAATCTGGGGGTGGGCATGAGACACACACACACACACACACACACACAATCTAAGATATAGATGAAGCATTTGGGTATGCAGATAATGAGATTATGGTAGCTAACTTTCAAGGAAGAAAAAAAGTTGTTTCATTGCTTTGATGTAACCAACATCTGTCAACAGGGTAAATTTGCTTTTCTTTAATTTCAAGAGCCCTTGTGCTTCCTTCTATGTCCAATCAGTTTAAGCTTCTGCCTGAGGCACTCCCTGTGTTGTTCTTTTCTTCTACCAATGTGCAGGTTATTGCATGTGAAATGTGAGCCTCACTTCTCTTGCACAGGTTACAAAGAGTTGCAAATAGCCTTTATCATTTATGTGGGGTGGCTTTCAAGCATATGTGTATTTTAATCCCTCTCTTCTATTTACACAGATCATTGTGTCACTGAGCATTTTGGGGCTTTCCTTCATAAAATGTGTGTTATTTCTTATTCGTTGCAAAATTTGGTAACTATTAAAATACAACTTGAATAGCTAACCAATTAAATGTATATCTTCCAATTTAATGTGTTACACTCCATAGTCATTCTGTGTTCTTTTTTCAAATTTAAAACTGTTATACCTGTTGCAAATGATCTTTTTTTTATAAAGAGAGAGAATTAATCAAGAAACCAGATTAAACTTGGGTGGGTAAATGTTAACTATGTCAGCATGATAGTCGTACATAAAGCAAGTAATTTTATGCTTGACTGAGCAAAAGTCTGTTCATCCAGTAATCAATTGCTTATCTTGGATAGCCTGATGGCCATTGTTCTGAATAACATTTCAGTTATTTATTTGTGATTTGGTACATGGTTGATATTTGCGACTTGTACTAATATAGTTTAGCATTTTGAAGAGTTCAATTTTTTGCATTTGAATATATGTGGGTGGGTATAAATGGATAGATACTGAAATAGACACATAAATTATATAAAATTTAGTTCCTGCCATTACACTGAGAATCTACTGTGGTAACCTTTTAGCATGTTGATTGAAGTTTAAACAAGTTTTTAAATAGCTTGATGAAACATGAGAGAATTTGCACTAATGTATGTTGAAATTATGTGGTTTTCTGATTCTTGTAGCTCTTTAAAACATAAAGCAATTATTGTTGCTACAATTAAATTAAGTCTGTTGGGATGGGGTCAAAATGAACCTTGTTGACCAGAAGAAAAATCATACCTGAATTACTAAAATTTCCTTAATTAAGGGTCATTATGGAATACACATAAAAATCCTTACTACTAGGTAAGTGAAATGGGAGCATTTCATTATATACTTTAACACGTGTGAACAGATAGCAATTAAAATAAACCTAGCGTAAAAAAGAATAATAAGTGTGAGGCATACTAATGCAATAAAAATTAAATATATATTTTTTCTATGTTTATTATCAGACTATTTCTGTGTATAACATCTTTAGTCAAGAGAAATTATGATCTAGTATATTTTTCATGAACAGAATTGAGGGGAATGAAATCCTGAAGATTAAGCCTGCTAATTAAATATTGTTTAATGTCATAAAAATGTACTGAGAGCTATCGAATTTACAGAAGGCACAAACTCATTTTTGTCTGGTTTATTATTTCAGCAGTAAAGAAATGCTGATGGGTTTTTTTAATATTTCAAACACATTCTAAATGTTTTGTTTTGTTCACTACATCTGCCATGGCTTGCTGTTCCTAAAATAAGATAGTAAATAATCAATACACAGCACCACTTTTAAGACTTTTTTTTCCAAAGGAAATATTAAACCTGGTAACATATTTTAAAACTAAAATGTTATATAGTCTTTCTGAAAAATAGAAGGGTTTCTTTAAAAAAAACCATGTACAATGTCTAAAACAGTGTTTCATCCACTTAGAGAAATTTATTTAAGACACTAAATTGTTTAATGCATGAAAAAGATATTAGATATTGGTTATCTTATTAATAACTGAGATTTTTATAAAGCAGGCAACAGAATTATGAATTGGACTAAAGATTGCAATCAAGGATTGAAGGCAGTATGGCAAATTGTGAAACTTGGCAGATTTGAAGATTTAAAACAACATTCTTTGTCAAAGGAAAAAAAATTCTAGCGCAATTAAGTTTTCAGTTTCTCTGAAAAGCTCTCCTCAGGATGACTTTCCTCAATCAGCCTTTTTAATTGTGTTTTCTAATGCAACATTTTATGTTAACACGGTGAAAAAAGATTATTTATTAGATTACATAGCGCTTTCTGATATGGTATGCCTTGTTGCCGCTGGTTGCATTCTGTGGTTTAAATCATGCAAAGCAGGTTTCCATTTGCGCCTAAACAGCTGCTGTAGAATCCTCTGAGAGAGAGAAAAAAAACCCCAGAGCTTTGTAAGATGTTTTCCGCTTGTAATTAAAAGCAAAGAAAAATCCCTTGCTACAGCTCTTGGCAGTCGCAAGAGGGAGCTGGGGACTTAATCCACATCTAGAGCCCAAGAGACCTACCTCTTACCCACCCGATAAGGTCTGCCAAAGCAAGTGGATGCAACCTCTTTCCCAATTATAATCATGTTTTCTTCTACCTTTATACAGCAATTCATAAAATTTAGCTTTCTGTGCAGTGTGTTTTAAATTCTGTCTTATAAGTAACAACCACAGAACAGGAATAGTTCCTTATGTTCTGCTGTCACTTGATAACTTGCTTTTTAAAAATGTATCATTTTTCCATTAAGTCCAGAAAGCCAGGTCCTAAGGTTGGTACCACGGTTAGATTCACATAGATCCTTTGATACCCAATGAACCTGCTGTCCCCTCTCTATTAAAAAAAAAAGTTGTTCCTGAAATTTTACCAAGTTTCCAGTCCCGCAAAACACTGTGGCCTTCTGAAGAAAAGAAGACAGTGAAAAGAAAACAAACAAACAAACAAAAGAGGGCAAGGAAAGCGGTAAGATGAGAAAAAGGGAGGGTGCTCTCAGTAAAAATGAAAGGATTTAATGAAAGGAGAAGGCGAGGCAGGTGCAAAACGTCACCAGCTGTCCACAGGGCCCAGATTGCACGCTGCATTACTTTTGGTGCATTTTCCTTTCCTTGTCTCCAAAAGATTGTCCCACTTTTCCACTCTTGGTCCTTTTGTTGAAATTTTTGTGGTAACAAAATTGATGGGGAAGGAGTTGGTTTCCTCTAGGAGAATTACAAATAATAGGCATTTTTGTCATCTTCTTCTGTCCCGTAACATTCCACGAAGTATGCTGTCTACATAAGACACGGCTGTTTTAGGATCTCCCGGAGGAAGAATCTATGGATTCACTTACAGAGAGAATAGGACAACTCTCCCAAATATTTTTATTAGTTGTACGTTTCCCAGTCCATGATAGATAATTGTTAGTAGTGCCAAGTGTTTAAATGCCCCCTAAAAAGTTGGAGAGTGCATGGAGATTGGAGTTAAAACATCTGGAAAGTTGCAGATTTTCTATCCTTAATCAGGAATCATCTTAGTTTGCTTGAGAAATAAAATTATAAACTTTGTTTTATCATACTCATCTTTAAAGCAAGTTAGGCTATACATAGGTCTACATCTGATGAAGAATTTAAATCCTTAATGGGGGTAATTCTAAATTGTGATGTCTTATGGAATCGCACAGTGATGCTATTCTACCGGTTCGGCCCGGTTCTGGCATACCAGTAGCACCGAAGATCAGCGGAGACCAAACTGGTTCTCTCTGACGAGCTGCTGTTGGGCCCACCCGCCTGGCCGAGCTCACATACTGACCTTTATTCCCTGCTTTTGAAGCGCAGCTGCTTTGTGCGGGACTGCAGATTGTCGCGCGTCAGCTGCTAAAGCTACAGAGAGAGTGCAGGATTGCAGGAGGTGAGTAGGAAAGCCTCTGCATGGTGTGCAAAGTGCATGTTTGGCACATGCGTGCAATGTGTGCACGCAAAGCGCACCCACCAAACGACACTCACCAAACAGGTGATAAACTACTTTGAAATGCACCACTAGAACCGCACATCACTAAATTAAAAAGCCTTCTGGTTTAATTCCCACCCCCGGGTCCTTCCTTAAATTTATTTCCAGTCAGTAAGGGCATTTTGACAGAAACTTACTGTTTAGATAAGGAAACTCTGAAATGCATTCTGGTGACCAGTGGATTAATTTAGCATGATTTATAGCACAATGTAATTTCATGCATATTTTCATACAAAGAGTACCATTATGTTCACTGGGCTTTATTGTTCACATAGTATTAGATCCTTGGTTCAGTAGACCTTATTTAGCTTTTATATAATTTATTTGCTGTTGCTGTATTGAGTAATGATAGCTCTTCATGTGGATCTCTAAAATATTTAGCAGGTGCAGTGAATAATTAGTTTTTGTTGTATGTTCTGATGATAGCCAAGGAATATAGTTGGCTCAATTTGCAATAGCAGTTGTTTTTATGTTGATAATGCATTTTTGTCAGCATAATCACTGTACTGAAGAACCTTTGCTGAGATGCAGGGTGAAATGTCATTCAAAAATCCTGAGCAATATTGATCTCCTGGAGCAGGAGAACCTGACTATTAAGAGAATCTGGGTTATCTCTATTCCAAGAAATCCATAGTAACTCACCACTTTTCCAATTTGTCCCCTGATCAATACTTTGGTATTGATCTCCTGAAACCAATAGAACCTGTGTATATAAATATATAGAAATGGTGAAAGTTATAAACAGGGGTTGGAAAGCGTAACTGTGTTTATTGCTCTGTCCTGTGAATGTGCAGTGTGCCAGTGAAGAGTTTGGTAATGAATAGAACTTTCAGTATCTGGAGTGTATTGATGTTCAATAAGGAAAAGAGCCTTGGTGGTGCAGGCTGTTAAATGCCTAGCACTTAAGTTCCAGCTGTGCAGGCTCGAATCCCACCAGGCTCAAGGTTGACTCAGCCTTCCATCTTCTCGGGGTAGGTAAAGTGAGGACCCAAGATTGTTGGGGGCAATAAGCTGACTTTGTAAAAATGCCGCTTAGTAACAAGCAGGCATATACAATGGAATGAAGGCTATTGCTGAGTGCATTGGGTTGCTCCAAAATTGTAAGCCTGAGTCTCTGGAGAAGGGCAGCATATAAATATGAATTTAAAAAAAAAGAGAGAGCGAAAAAGAAGAATAAATCTTAAATGTGAAAGATGCCTAATAAATTCTTAGATGCTAGATGAGAGAATGTAAACAAGATTTCACTTTTTGGGAGGGTTGGTTTAGAAGCATAGCTTAAACTTACTTATCATTAGAAGAATAAAATATGCAAAATTATCAGATAATGACATTTTTGACTATATAGAATGTATATACACTATTTAATTGATTTTAATTCAATGTTTATTTTTGCATACCTGGTATTAGTTTATTAGTTTACAGTATTTTTATTTTAATGTTATGAACCTGAGGATGAATGTAATTGTAACACAGGAGGGGAGAGGGATGTAGTTGTAACAGCAAGAGTGAAATATGGCCTTAGAAGAGGCATGAAAGCATGTTAGAGTTGGCTTCAGTAACCCATATGGGAGATACCCCAGTAATGTTTTCTGGTATGAGTTTTTATAAAACTGCAAGGATTGAATTTTTACTTCTGGAGCATCTAAGCCAATAGGACCTGATAAATGGCTTGAGCATGTGCAGAAAAGGGAAGTTGAATCAAATCAACCTATTTTCCAAAGCACCTGAAGGCCAGACAAGAAATGATGGGTGGAAACTGAACAAGGAGAGATTCAACCTAGAAATAAGGGGAAATTTTCTGACAGTGAGAACAATCAACCAATGGAACAGCTTGTCTTCAGAAGTTGTGGGAGCTTCATCACTGGAAGCTTTCAAGAAGAGATTGGATTCCCATCTGTTAGAAATGGTGTAGAGTCTCCTGCTTGGGTGGGGGTGTTGGACTAGATGACCTATAAGGTTCCCTTCCAACTCTGTTATTCTGTATTCTGTCTACATTCTCCTGCTTGAGCAAGGGGTTGGACTAGAAAACCTCCAAGGTCTCTTCCAGCCCTATTATTGATTGAGACTATAGGACAGTGGTGGCGAACCTCTGACAATGAGTGAGGTGACCATGCCCGTGTCCACCAAACCCGACAACAATTATTCTTGAAAGCACGCCATTCTTCTGCAATTTTCAGAAGTTGTGGAGGCCATGTGAGAAAGAAGTGTGCTCTCACATGGCCTCTGGAGCCTCCAGAAGTACCATGCCCTTGTGTGGCCTCTAAAAATCACATGAGAATGGGGTGTGCTTTCACACAGTTTTCGGAGGCTGCAGAGGCTGTGGAAGAGCATTCTCCAAAGCCATTCAAGAACAAAGAACTTTTGCAACCTGGAGCAGCCTTGGGTAGGCCACAGGAGCCTGGCAATAGAAAGAGAGCTGGGCTGTGAGGGCAGTCATGTCATTCTCCAGGGCTCACGCACCTTGGGGAATAACATGAGGCAACCATTTGGAATGGCAGCCGTGGTGCTGGAGCTGAAGTCAAGGCCTTGGTCTCTACCTCAGGCCTAGGTGCTGCTGTTCAGGGGGAGGGTCTAGACGTGCTGGAGATAAAAATTGTTTCTCTTTCAGTGGAGTGTATATATGTGTGACATGCCAGAAGAATCAAGTTAGGTATTTTCCAAATTGTTGACACCAAGTCCAAAAGGTTGGCCATCGCTGGTCCAGAAGAATTGGAGAATTAATAGTATTTTGTACAATCACAGACAAATCTGTTGAGGAAGAAAGTTAAAGATATCCCTTATTTACAGGTTAGAATTTAGAGTGTTAAGAGGATGGTGATCAAAAGGCCACTTTATGAAGAAAGATAAAGGAGAAGAATAGGGGTTAATTTATGGCATTTATGTTACATGAGGTAGTGTGCACTTTGAAAAATGAAGAGAAAAAGTCAAACAAGAAATAGGTGAAGTTTGCAAGAGAATGGAAAAAGCACACTATTATGAAGATAATAAAATGTATTTTTTATCAGGCTGGGGCAGATAATTAAAAAGCTTCAAGTTTTCTTGAGTCCTCATTATTACATGGATATGTCCAAATCATATTTTTTGCAATAGTAGGTAATTGGGTTGCCATTGCCTTCTTCGGTATTTAGTTAATTTGCTTTGTAGTTGACTGCTGTTTAGAAAAAAATGTGTTGCTCTCCACCAAAATTGTGGTTCCTGCTTCATGATGCAGTGATCAAAGAATGCATCTTTACAGCGAGTCTGGCCATAGTCCAAGTGGGTTTTTTTGCTCAGTCCATGCACAGGACAAGAGATTTTATTTCCTAGTTGGGAGAAGAATATACAAAGTCTGTATAAAGAAATGATTAGAAAACCATCTCTAAAATGAAGGAGAAAGAAGAACCAAAGGATGCTAAATTTGAAGCTTCCTCTCCCTCCAGTGCTTCTGCCATATTGTCCATTGAAAGGAGCATGTCCTGTCATACTTTTGATCCATGAGATCAGTGGGAGAAAATGCCATTTATGCTGCTCTGCTCATCAGTGTTGTCATTCATATTGCTTGAGCTAATATATGTCACTTCCACAGCTGTAGAGTTATCTACCAAGGAGGAAATGAATCTCTGCAGATTTTACTCTGCTAGTCATTGCCTACTAGAGTTCATCTCCATTTTGAGGCCATGAGCTGGCACTACCCAAAGATGTTTTCGCGGTCATGTGGCCAGCATGATATTGCAGGGCGCTGTTTCCTCTCCACGGAAGTGATACCTATCTATCTACTTGCATTTGCATGCTTTCGAACTGCTAGCTGAGCAGGAGCTAGGCAAAGACAAGCGCTCACCCTGCCGCATGACATTCAGATCTCGAACCCTGGCTGTTGCTTTTCCAGCTGACAAGCCCAGCATTTTAATTGCTGAGACATCCTGTCGCCTATCTACCAATGAGAGATTGCATGTATTCAATTGGCACTCTGTGAAATGTTCAAGATGTACATTTTCATGAATCTGTTCAGTAACTTTCACATTTGTCATTTATATTTTTACAAACTTAGGAATGGTCTACTGACTTGTGGAAACCAAGAGTAAACCTCTTTTTCTTGTTACTAGAGAATGTTCCTTAATATTTCTACCTTGCTTGAAAGATTTGGGTTTAAGCTGCTCACAATCCATTTTCCTACCCCATTAGTCCATGTACTAGGCCTATGGAATAATGGAGTTGCCTGTAATATGTTGATCCTTGGTCATCTCTTGAGGTGCTATACAAACCTAAGCCATTTTCATTTACTTGCCTGGAAAGAACATTATGAAACCCCGCAGAAAGTCTTAAAATGGCAGCTGCTATTCAGCCTGGCCTTTTGTTCAGTATTTTTTTGGGCTCCTGAAAGGAGTGTCCCACTGCTCTAATTACAATAAATGGGTATATTTCATGTATTCTGTATTTCATGTGTTCTGTGGAACACTAGGAGGAGGAGGGAGCATAAAAGAAGCCAAATATTTTATAAATGTAAAGTGAAAATGTCTCTACAGCTACAAAGGAGAGACATTAGTAGGATTGAAAAACTACTATCCTCAAAGAAACCCATGTTTTTTTCTCAACATTCTAAAATATATTTTGAAACATTTTAAGGAAATCACTGCATTGGGCAAGAAGATTCAGATAACACAACTATGTCTGGATGTTCAAAATGGAAATTGTGGAGCTGATGTATCCCAGAAACTTCCCTTCTTGCCTGCCAGGTGCCATGCCCTACCTGATTTTATTTTGGGCTATTTTTATTACTTTAATTAGAAAAATAAAATAAAAATCTACCATGTTTTGAAATCAAGCTCCAACCATGAGGATAATCTTTATGTTTAAGAATGTTTCAGTGCCCCTGTATCTACCCCTAGCTAGGGCAGTCTTCAAAAATAAAAAAAATATGGGCCTACCACCACTGCTTTCTTTGGAATAATGTCCATCTGCCCAGATGAAAAGGAAATATGCTGAAATGATAGACAAGATGGACAGGAAGATGTCTTGTTTGCCTTTAATAAATGAGTAGGCATTTGTATTTAATCACACCAAATGGTAGCTCTTTGGTCAGTGTGCCTATAATGTGAGTATGCCTATAATTTACTTGCTCAAAAAGGTTGGGGTTTCCTGTTGTAGAATTTAGCTTGGATATGGCAATTTTTCTACCTTGATGAAATCCTGCAATTCAGGATGGAAATCCTGCAAATCATGGAAAATTCAGCTTATTTTATACTGATTCTGGAAATTGTAATCCTCAAATATCCAGTATTCTGGTTCAAATTTGTATTCAGTGAGATTTGTTCCTGAATAAATGGACTTAAGATAATTCACTACTTTAAGTAATGGTAATTATTTGGCTTACTGATTAACCAGCTTATTTTTGTCTGTAACTCTGTAGCTTTCATTCTTAGTTTTGGCAAGTAATTTATGTGTTTCTTCTGGCATATCCAGACTGATTAATTTGCTTAGCATAGCTCACCTTATAGTTAGACAAAGGAGGTGGTGATAGTTGCCTTTGATACTATCATTATATAGGGTTTGTAATTTTTAGAGCCAGTTTGGTATAATGGTGAATACGCCAGGCTAGACACTGAGGGACTGAGTTCCAGTCCTGCCTGAGGCATGAATGTCAGCTGGGTGACCTTGGGACAGTCAGTCTCTCAGCCTTAGGAAACAGGCAAGGGCAAACCAAATCTGAAATCTTGCCAAGGAAACTGGTGGGACTGTGACTCAGGCATAAAAAAGTATTTGTATCTTCAACATGGAACAGTGGTGAGATTATTATTATTATTTATTAGATTTGTATGCCGCCCTCTCTCCCTAAAGACTCAGGGCGGCTCACAGAATAAAAAATACAATACAATAAGTTAACTAAAAATAATTAAACAGTACAAGCCTAATATTAAACATTAAAACTATTAAAACCATTAAAATTTTAAAAAGAAACCCCCCTCCCCTCTTGGTTCAGTCCAGGCCGGCCTGCTGAAATAACCAAGTCTTTAGGTCACGGCGGAAGGAGCGGAGATCCAGAGCCAAACGAAGGTCCAAGGTCTTCAGAACCAAGATTTTTCAAAGACTTTTGATACATTTCCTTAAGTATAAGCCTTCAGACAGTAAAATATTTTGGGGCGCTCGCTCCTGCTCCTCATTACTGTAACAAGTACACCAGTATTAGTTCCATCCTTGCTATCCTTTTGCCTGACTCCCCTGTTCACTTCCCCCCCCTACAATATTGTACAATTTCTATCATCTTCATAATAGCAAAAAGGCTTAGATGCAGAGATATCGTTGGCTTGCACAAAGCAGCCTCGCTCTCTATTTTGTTGTAGCCCCCTTTGCTCCTTTATCTTCCTGCTAAGGATGTGTCATCCTCCAAGCAGAAATTTATGTGTTTGTTTTGAAATCTAACTTATTATTGGTGTTCTTTTCTGTAATATTATACTGTGTGCATATGCATGCTGTGCAGGCATTTTGGAAATGATGGCTAAATGAAGTAGAACTAGTAATTACAAAAAAAACCCATTCAGAATGCCAATAGAAAGAGTATCTTTTTACTGTAGGGTAAAATTTAGGTGAAACCTTTTTTATCATTGGCATGGAGGGGGGAAATTTAATATATTTACTTTGATTGGTCTGGAGAAAAGAAAGAAAGAAAAGAGGGGGAATAGATGGCATTAAAAGATAAGAGTCTCCTTTGAATTAAGCTTGGCTCATGCTTTCTTCATAGAGTTTCTCCAAGTATAGTTTTTGAGCTTCTCAATCCTGAAATTTTCTGGTGATCTCCCATCCAAATACTAACCGAATCTGACCTTGCTTAGCATTTGCTCAGCCAACATTGCATAATTGTTTTTTTCCCCCTTAGAAAACGGGAGATACTTTTACTCACAATAGATGACCTGTGATATTACTCTCCTTTTATAATACACTAAATAAACTAGCTTGCTTAATAATAAAATAAACTAGCTTGTTGGTTGTAGATTAGGAGAATGCGGTGTATCTTGGTTCCTCCCAGGTTTTCACTGGAATTTATTATGATGTGGCTGATAAGCCACGATCCTCTTATCAGACATGTTAATTGATTAAAAATAAAAGGTAGTCTTGTTTTGAGCCACACTAGATCTCAATGTCATATCAATGTCATATTGAGCGATCATCTTCTCTGATTGTACATATGGTATATTTACAAGGGTAGAACAAAGCCAAAATTTCTTTAAAAAGTATTAATGTTGTCATTAATATGATTACATGGTTATAAATGGTAATTTATTCCATTGATGCAGATACTGTACCATATATATTTGTCCACAGGCCATGTGACTGGCTGTCAGCGTGTTTTCTACTCATCAGTTAATCATATCTACTTATACCCGTCAAGCATTCATCAAAGAAGATATATTTTTTGCCACAGACAGAAAAATGCTTATAAGGTAGTTTGGCCAGCTGATGTTTCTCCTCCTTATCCAGTTCCTAAGGTACTATCATTTCTATTGCTCTGTTGCTTCTTTCAGTAGTCAATATAGAGATTTATTAGATGAATAATGAAGTGCATCCCAACAACTAGCAGTTTGAATCATGATTTAGTTACCAGGGCTGGGATTTGATACTAGAACATGCACAAAGTAATTGAGTTCCTGCTATAGTAAAGAGAGCATTCAGTCAACTTCTTAGCCAGTTTCAATTTGATACTCCTGCTGCTGCTACGTCCCAATGTTTTGGTTAGCCTCTTAAAAAATAATGAAAATTGTTATGAATCATGTAAATAGGAATTGGCCATACAGCAACAATTTTTTAAATATCCATTTTTAAATTAGGAAATCTAAAAACAGTTTTTGCCATCATAAGGGGTTTTTTTTAGTATCATGCTGCCAGCTAATAATGTTCCTATTAAAAAGTTCTTCAATTGTCATGATATATATCTTAACGAACTGTTATTATACTCCTTATAACATGCAAGAAGATAAAGGAGCAAAGGCTGCATAGTATGTTTCAAATAACTGATATATTTCATTGTTTAATTCTTGATTCAGATAGATTCTTAGAAAATGCATGGTCATATTGTTTTTGTTTCATGTTCATTAACAATTTTTGAATTGTGATGGCTTTTATCATTGAAATTACTTTGTAATTTGTAAACTATTACTTTCAAAATATTGGAAATACGTTTGTGTTTATTTGTGGGTTTGTGTGTCTGTGTGTGTATCCTGTTGTAAACTTCTTTGAGTGGTTCTTATTGTTTTCTTTGCAATAAGCTGATGAACGTGATCTGTCACTGTCATCTTCTCATTTATTTTAACAATTTGTGAGACTAGTCTAAAGCCTGGGATGTTGGGTTTTTTCAGCTTTGGGGGAGTTGTGAGATTGGGAATGACTTGCCCCTCAGAGGATTCTGGTACTGCTGAACTAGAAGAGTGAAGAAAAGTCTCCTGCCTGCCTAGGCATTGAATACTACCGTGTTTACCCGAAAATAAGACTGTGTCTTATAATTTTTTTTGCCACCAAAAAAGGCACCAGGTCTTATTTTTGGGAGATGCCATCCACCACCTCTCCAGTCTCCTTTTCACTGTCAGAGGCCTTCAGGAACTTCTTCTGCGGCCGGCAAGGCTTTCCTGAAGGCCTCTGCAGCCGATAACAGAGCTCCAGATCGATCCGGAGCTTTGTTATCAGCTACAGAGGCCTTCAGGAAAGCCTTGCCAGCCATGCCGGCTGCAGAAGAAATGGACCAGCAAGGCAGATATCAGGGTATGCGAGGCCTGGTGACAACTGTCCAAAGGTAAGTAGTAGGGCAGCTCCTGCCTTCCCATCCCCACCCTAGCTTAATTTTTACCGTGCATTCTGGAGTGGGTGGGATCTTAATTAGGGCTTATTTTGGGGATAGGGTTTATATTGGGCGCACGTGTAAAAATCAAGCTAGGACTTACTCTCAGGATAGGTCGTATTTTCAGGGAAACAGGGTATGGCACCATTTTGGTATGGGTATTACGCCTAGCCTAGATTGGATAGGTAGAGGTGATCCACTCAGCCACCCATGGAAGCTTCTAATTGTTTGAGGCATTGTTCACTATCTTAAGCTTTTGAAGAAAAGGAAGGATAGAAATCTATCTCACAAATAAATGAATAAAATACTGGCCAGTGTTGAGGTCTAATGTCTTTCATGTAAGAAACCTAACAGATTAGGCATAGTGCAAGCACGCATGCACACACACATGCACATACACACACACACAAAGAATTGTGAGTTATCTTTGATTATCAAGGCTTATCTGCGTTCCTGGCGTCTTCCGAACTGTGTGTGTTTTGTTGGCCTTTGAAGTTTGCAATTCCTTATCCTGCCCTGTCCAGTTAATTGCTGCAGTGTGGTTTGTGTGGATTTTTATTTACAGTTTATATGTGCTTTGTGTTCAGACTGAATTTCCTCCACTTAAAGTCTGTTCTTGGGAGAGTTTTTTTCTCCAGCCAAAAGGTAACCTACACACTGGGGGCAAAGTTGGAGGTATTAAAGGGACTTTTCTTACTTATGTGACTGTGTTGCCTTTGTGCCACACCCTGAGTCATCACAGAGAGAGACATGAAGACACATATCCATATACATAGACTTAGACACACACTCTACGGTATGCATGTGCAAGAATATAGAATAATTTTGAATAACTGCTATATTGGTAATTCTTTTCAAAAGAGTCAGAGTTCTTATCCACTTTTATGGGATTCTGGCTTTAGGCTTTTCCCTTTTCATTGATATGTCAGTTCAGGACTCTGCAAAGTTACCTGGCTTGTTTTGAAAATGTGGATTTTTCTTTTTTCTTTTTTGAAAAAAAAAAGGCAAACCGGAACTGAGAGTGCCATTAGGAACTTTTGGTCTGAGCCAAAAGCTGCTGTGATACTCTGAATTTCAGTGCTGTAGGCTCTGCAAGTAACAAACACTGTGAAGTTCAAAAGGGCAGTGAGACAAATACTGGGGCAGGCTTCAGGGTTTGCCCTGATGGCTTAGGAAGGTCACTCAGACAACCAATAAGACAGGCTGAAGGGGGCTCCATCTAAGAAAATGATCCCATTGTCATGCTCCGTGTTCTGATCTTCATTTTTGCTCCTTCATTTCCAAGCATATAAAGCAGCCAGACTATGTGACGACAGGCGCTCCGCCTGACATGGGAGACGAAATAGACCTTAAGAATGAAGATCAGATTCAACGGCTTCGTCAGGCTTGTCAGCTGGCCCGTCATGTCCTGCGGCTGGCTGGGAGGAGTGTAAAGGTAACACCGGCTTGACAGCTCCTGGCTTTGGCTTTTTGAAATTTCATAACATTGCCTTTTACATATATGCATTTCACAGTTATTTATCATACATCATAAACTCCGCAGAACTGATTACAATAGAATTCCTACTTTTCACATGCTTCATTCAACAAACCAGCTTGCTTATTCCTAAGCTGCCCTCCTTGATCCCTCTCCAACCCCCTGCCTGTATCCATACCAAACAACCGAAATCTAATTCCAATATATGCCTGCAAAATTAAGCAGTTTCTTTTCAAGTATTTATTTTATTTGGCTTGTATGTTTGGAATTTTTAAATTCCTGTCCTTCACGCTGTGGAAGGCCAGAAGAAGACAACGATTTGTGCCTGTGAGAAATACAGAAATTCTGCCTCCTTGACTATAGGAAAAAAAAAGGAGAATAAGAGTTTGTCTTTATAAACTGAACAATTAAAAGCACATTATTAAACTCTAGATTTGCTCTACTCAAAGCTGAGTAGAGTTTATTGTGTATCTGAAGCTTTCTAAAATCCTTGCAGTTTAATAGTCAGGGTTTGGTGTCCAATTCTTTTGAATAAATGTATCAGCAATTTGTGTTACTTATCTCTGTGTGAAGGCAGATGAGCATCTCCATTGTTTGGTCACAGGCAGATTCTTGGTTCAAACTTGATTTTCAGCTGTATTAAAGGTATTACATTGGATTGATTTGCACAATACAAATAGTCCTCTATGTACAACCACAACTGAGCCCAAATTTTCTATTGCTAAGTTGTTATTAAGTGAGTTTTGCTCCATTTATTAAGTGAATCACTGCAGTTGTTAAGTTAGTAACACAGTTGTTAAATGAATTCTGGCTTCCTCATTGACTTTGCTTGTCAGATCACAAAAGGTGATCACATGACCCTGGGATACTAGAACCTTCATAAATACATACCAGGTGACAAGCAGTCAAATTTTGATCATGTGACCATGTGGAATGCAATGTTGTAATGGTCGTAAGTTTGAAAAATGGTCATAAGTCACTGTTTTAAGTGCCACTGTAACTTTGAATGGCTACTATACAAATTGTAAGTTGAGAATTACCTATACTGTTTTGGTAGATATTTTTCTGTTTTCATCTTTCTCTAGGCTAATTCTGGATTTGTAACTTGTTTGTAAAAGCATACCATGGCACAATGTCTGTATTGTCTATTACATTAAATCTATAAAAAATGCAATCCCAGTGGGGGGAAAACTCCCACATTTTAAAACAACACACATTTTTAAAAAGTAATTTACATTCCACATTTTCCCCCAGATTTTCGAAAGCATAGGCAGTCTTCTCTCATTTTATCTCCACAACAATCCTGTGTGGTAGGTTTGACTGAAGGAGAGGGACTAACTCAAATTCATCCAACGAGCCCCATACGCTAGTGAAGAGCTGAACCTGTCCAATGCTTAACTACTTTTTCAAATATGTTGATGGTAATATTGGGATAATAATTTAAAATCATGTATTTTAGCTCTTTTAAAGAAGATTTGAGGGCAGAGAAAGAAGCCCTACATGCTTCCCTTCAGCACTATTGGCCAGATTAATTTCTCATTATTCCTAAATTGAAGACACTCTTTCAAAATTATAAACTGACTAATGCACAACAGGGGATATATAAATATATGTACTCAGGGACCAAAAGGCCACCTAGCCCCCAGATTTTGCAGCTCGTCTTTGCATGAAATGGACAGAAAAAACTTCTGTTGTGGGAAGAGTTTCTGCTTGTCTTAATCAAAAATTTGCAAAGTTCCATTCAAGTGGCAAACAAGATTGTGTTTGAGCTGTGCTCTCCTCAGCGTCTACATTTCCTTCATCGGATGAGGAGAGCACATCTTTATCCTTCTGTCCTGGCCACTTTTTACAGAGGCATGATTGAGAACATTTTAACAAACTGCATCACTGTTTGGTTGGTGGCTAAAGTGCCTCAGATGGAAAGTCCATACAGAGAGTGGTAAAGGACAGCCAAGAAAATTATAAGAAGTTCGCTTCCTGTTATTCAGGATACTGCTTATAAGTGCTATGTACTTAGAGCTCAAAGTATTGTTAGAGACCCCACACACCCACTTTACGATCTGTTTCTGTTGCTCCCTTCTGGAAGGAGATTTTGAAGTATTTCTAACAGGACTACCAGATTCTGTAACAGCTTTGTTCTTTATGCCATCCATCTGGTAATCTCACAAGATTCTTTTTTCTCACCATGTACATGTATATATTCGAATTAGACTATGTTGTTTCTCTGTGTCATGTAATATATGTGGGTATATGCATAATTTTGTATTTATTCTGTCATGGTTATGTAGTGTATTTTGAAGGTGGTGACCCTTTGAGAGCTGTATGCAACAAAATTTCATTTTAATGTATGCTGATTAGTGGCAATAATTCAAAATATGCTGGTTCAAAGTGACAATAAAGTTATTCTATTCTATGCTATTCTTTGCTGACCTATCCTTTAGGCATAAAGTATTATCAACAAATTAACTGAGCTCATCTAGCCAGAGAAGGGGGCAGAGGTGGAAAATAGAAATGGAGGGCAGTGTAGAAAGAAGATGAATTAGAATGAGCAGCATGAGCCTGTCGAGATGTAAATGTAACCTAAAGAAGTTTCTAGTGAAGATGAAAGGAAAATAAGAGCTAGAATAGAGAACAAAAAAGGAGAATCAGATGGCTGAAATCACAAGCACTTGAATATGTCAAGCAGCTGGATTAAGGACCAAAACAAAAGGTACAAGATATGAATGATGAAGCACTAGAAGAATATTGCAGTAATGGAGATGAGGCTTTATAAGGTTTTAGCTATGTCACAAGGTAAGGACCAATTTTTCCAATGTTCCAAAGATGAAAACAAAAAGTTTGAATGAGAGACTGGCTGGATAGAAAAATTAAGACGAGAATTGAATGTTACATAGAGGTTATTGACTTGAATAGGTGAAGAATTAATCATCTTAAGAATGAAAGAATGGTAAGGCTAGATGGAAAAAGCAAAAAAATAAACGTATCAGTGATATTCAGATGCTGTGACAAACATCTTCAGAAAAAAAAAGCAATAGACAAGGCCAAACTTACAAAAGAAATTAAAAGATTGTTGAAATCAAAAGAGGAGGGGGGAAAATGGAAGCAACATAGAAAAATAAGGAGAGTCAAGAATTTGAATTCAACCAAGGGAAAGAAATATCTGAAGTGGGTAATGGATGATTATAAACTGATATTTTAAAATGTGTGTTTTAAAACCAATAAACATAGATAAAAATCAAAGAATTTAAACAAGAGAAATAAAAAAGAAAGAAAAATTGCAGCCACAAGACATAGAAAGCTTTGCATTGATGTGGTGGATGTCATTCCATCCACAGATGTGTGCCATAGACACAATCCTACACCTTTTCAATTTTTCCTGCCCTTGGAAACTACACAAGGTTAGTGCTTGGATGGAAGACCATCACGGAATTCCAGACTGTAAGCTAGAGGAGACATTTTTTAAAAAGAATATCTCAGAAGAAGGCAAGGGCAAGCCCCCTTATATATATATTGTTGCCCAGAAAACTGCATAGATCAGGGGTGTCAAAGTGAAGGCCCGGAAACAGCGAAGATCCGGCCCACAATGCCTCTGCCAGCAAAAACAGAGCTCCAGGAGACTCCATTTTTGCTGGCAGAGGACTGCTGGAAAACACAGCTTGCAAGGGCCATGTGAGCCCCCGAGCTCCATTTTCGTTGGCAGAGAGTTGCAGGAGACTATTCCAGCCGAAAACAGAGCTTGAGAGCCCATTTTCGCTGGCAGAGCGTTCGGGCCACCACAGGCATCCCCCGACAGTGTCAAACTGGCTCTCCCTCTCCCCCTCCCCCAAGGTCAAACACAACCCTGATGCTCTCCTCAATGAAATTGAGTTTGACACCCCTGGCATAGATGAATCCATTGATAGCCAGGCTTGACTCAGAGATGTCTTTATTTTTTATTTAAATGGAATGAAATCAAACAACAGCTCACATGATGTTAAAAACATTTAAGAAGTAGAAAGAAGAACAGCAAAAAATAGGACCTTATTACAGAAGGGATAAATAATTTTGAATGAGTAGAGTCTTAACATAAAGTAAACTTAGAAGACTGCAGAAAGGAAAAGCTTTGTTAAATGACAATTCAGACAACCCAAAGAAGAGAAAGGAGGTGTTTGTTTATATAATACGATAGAATAAAGAACAGGTGAAAAGGTACTTGAAATAGGAATGAGGAATGGGAACAACAATAAAATAATATTGGATGTTTCATTCTGCTGATTCCGGTTCAGTATTATATTTTACCATTCATGCCTTTTTACAAGATAATGAATAAGCGATAAGGTATTCAAACAGGCTGATTTGTAGACATTGTTTCCCATTTTTCTTTTCCATCATTTTATAGCTCCACTCCTTGGTAGGTTGTGCACGGAAGGGGGGACTTTGATGGTTCTTGAAAAATAAGCTGTGTACTTCTGCAGACTTCAGGGTTTCCTCAAGCATGTCGCGATCCTCCTCTGGTTTCTGTGCAAAACTAATTTTGCCTCCATTTTTCTTGGCAGTGAGTTTTCTATTAGAGAGAATGGTATCCAGCAAGAACTGCATGAAATAATACAAAACGGGATAAAGAGGAAAAAAGGAACACTAAAAAGAGAACAATTTAACCCTTTTCTCATACTTCATTTTCTCTATAAAGCTAACCCAGTTGAACTGTTACTTGACCTATCAGTAAAAGCATTCTGCTAGTTAGGAGGAACTTTTTTTAATGATGGCTTTAAAACCAACTGATAACTTTATAACCTAAGCAGTTTCTTCAAAGTTTGTGTAGGGATCACTGATTTTTAAAATATAGGGTATAGTACATTGAAAATTGAAAACTCATTCCTTTTACGATCATTTTTAAGTCACTACTAGACACTGGAACTGAACTCTCTTCTTCAGAATCCAAACCTGAAATATTCATATTAGATCTTGCTGATGTCATATATATATGTCAAGCTATTGCTAATTGAATCTAGGATATATATATTTAATATTTAATTATGCCAAAGTAATGTAAATGCCAGGATAATATCTTATTGCATAATCCATTGAGAAATATTTCATTCTACTGCCTTAGCCATTTAAAAAAAACCCACTTGGATTATTTAAACTTGAACTTATTTAAAACTGAATGTGATTTTTCTTTGTAAAATATCCAAGACATATCTTTGTTTATAACAGAAAGTGAGTTTGGGCGTATGTGTTTGTTTCCTACATAGATCAAGATCTTTTGAAATTGGCAGAAGAAAAAGAGAGAAAGGGAAAAATGTATATGAGAAAGGAAAGAAAGGAAAAGGTGGGATACAGAATTTGACACTGACTGGAATTAAAATGGAGGAAAAAATAATAATAAGGCAGACTGAAAAATATGAATCTAATTTTAAAGGTACCTGGGCTATAACTTAAGGGAGGGATCAAATCCCTCTTATTTTATCTGCAAAAACAGTTTCCACAATGACAAGCAAATATGACATTGGATTCCATTCTAAACCCTGCATGGCTCGGGTCCGGGGTACTTGCAGGAGCGCCTCCTACCAGCATCGAGGTCCGATTGCCCGGTACGCTCCCACAGGCAGGCCCTCCTGGGGGAGCTGTCGGCCAGACAATGTCAGTTGGTGGTCCCCCGGGGGAGGGCCTTCTCTGTGGGGGCGCCCACCCTTTGGAATCAGCTACCTCTAGAGCTGCATTTGGCCCTGGACCTACGCTCCTTCTGCCATGATCTCAAGACTTGGCTGTTTGCACAGGCCGGCCTGGACTGAGCAGGGTTGGGAATTTTAATTTAAGGGTATTTTAATTAGATTTTATTATAATTGGATTAGAGTTAATTTGATAAATGTTGTATTTATGGTATATATATTTTTGTGTAAGCCGCCCTGAGTCCCCCTGAAGATGGGGTGGCATATAAATCCAATTAAATAAATAAATAAACCCTGAATGTTAAGGAGCATGTTAATGGAAGATATATGCTGATCATCGGTATTTTAGAAGATAGGATAATTTCTTTGATATGTATTTATCTATCAAGAAACCCAACTGTGTTCTTTGATGTAATTGTTTAATCTGAAAGGAGAAATCATGATGGTGAGTGACTTTTAACAGAATATGTTATACTGCTAAAGACAGTAAATATATTTCCCAGATTTAAAAAAAAATGTTGGAAAAGTTCCACTTCATTGAATTACTGTGTTTCTATTTCTCTCAGATTGTACATCATACTTACACAGAATACATTTGCTTCTGGTAGCTCCTACAGTCTAATATGATTCTATGATAATATATGAGATTTATTCTAGCAGAAGAAAAGTTGAAAAAAACCTCATATATTATCATACTACACCTTCTTAATTTTGTGAATCAAAATCCAAGATTCAGCCTGTATTCAAAAGGTGAAATATTGAAAGAATTTGTTTATCAATATGTGATACCATATAAGTTGATCAACATGCAATCCTGAGTATATATAAGGCTTATGTCATTACTTTTGACTAAAAGAAATACAATATGAAAGATAGTTGTAATAAAATAGCTATAATGAAAGAGTTTTGAGATAGAACGTATGTTTGAGTTGAATTATGTGCAGAATGAGCAAAAAATAGAACTAGTGTACACCAGAAAAGGACCCTAATTTACCACAAAGTTTTTAAAATACAATTGTTACATGCCTCTATTAATTCAAAGACTTAATAGAGTTAACTATTACTTCTAGAGAAGTTAATTCTGCTATGTCCAGCTAATAATGTCATTTAAAGTAGATTAATTAGAGCCATGGTGGCGCAGTGGTTAGAATACAGTATTGCAGGCTAACTCACTGCTCACTCCAGGAGTTCGATTCTGAACAGCTAAAGGTTAACTCAGCCTTCCAGCTTCCTGAGGTCGGTAAAATGAGGACCCAGATTGTTGGGGGCAATATGCTGACTCTGTAAACTGCTTAGAGAGAGCTATAAAGCACTATGAAGTGGTATATAAGTCTAAGTGCTATTGCTATTATATGATATATCAGTTCTTTCCTTTTTAAAATGGCAGAGGAAGATTCCTTATACTTCCTATTCCATGGTTGGAGACTTCAAACTCAAAGGGAAAAACCAGGCCTTGGATATGCTTCTACTGCTGGATTCTGCCAAAGTCAGATAATCTCAGCTCCTGAAATGGGGTTGGGTTGGAAACAGGAAGTTGGATCCATACTTCATCCAACTTGATCTATACTTTTCCATCCCATTCCTCAAAATGAGAAGCAAGTGGAAAAAGAGATCCCCTCCAAGAAAAGAGTAATACCATTTTGTATCTACTTTGTCAGTTTGCATCTATCAGTGGATTTTTCAGAGTAGTCCAACTTTTAGAATTTCTTTTAATTATGCAGATCATCTGTGCTGAAAAAAACCCATGGCTTTTCTTACTAAATCTTCCTTCCTAAGAAGGCTTTTGATAGACCTGGATGATAAATATGTTTATCCCACAAATTTATTATACTAAACTGTTCTTTAATTGTACAAGGTCGTTACAATGTTGCTAATGTTATTTCCAGTCCTTTTCCTAATGTTCTCTAGTGTGGATCTGTCTTTTTTCATAGCTGTTGCAGTTTGAGTTCACATTTTCATTGCCCTGTCCACTATGACCCTAATATTTTGTTCTTGGTTAGTTACACACAACTCAGACTACCATCAGTTTATATGTAAAGTTAGGACAGTTTGCCTCTGCATGTATTACATATTTAAACGGAACCATGGTTTACCTCTCAATGTCGATTCACCAGTTTGAATAGATTTTTCTGGAGCTCTTTGTGGTTGCTTTTGCTTTTTACCACCCTGAATGGTTTGTTATAATTTGCAAATTGGTCTTCCTCATGACTTCCTCCCAAGTCAAGATCATTTATGAACTAATTAAGAAGCACGGTTCCCAATACAGCTCCTTGAGGCATTCTGCTTTTTATTTCTTCCTGTGAGAAAATTGGCCATCTACTACTATTTTTTGTTTTCTGCTTTTAGCCAATTGGCAGTCCATAAAAGGCAGATCCTTTTAATGCATGATTGCTAAGTTTACTCAAAAACTTAGTTCCTAGTTTTACTCAAAGACTTTTGGTGGCAATATTTGTTCTAAGTCGAGAGCCATTTGTAAAATTATTAGAGAGGATCATATTATTAAGCTATATTAAATGACATATATTATATGTAGGTGGCTAAATGAAGACCTAGTATTTTATGACATCATGTAAAATTGCAGGTTATAAATTAAACAGAGCCAAGATGAAATTAATGGAAATAAATATTTAAGACTGTGACAATGAAAAAATAAACAAATTGAATAACTTGAAATGATCAACCTGAAATGTTCAGAACTACAAACTCTAAATTAAACACAATTAAAGTAGAAAATACACACACACACACAACTTGAACAATGCTTGACATCATAGAATTGTTTGATTAAAAATGATATAACCATAAAAATGTCCCAGGTGAGATATTTTTAAAGACCTGGCACTGTGGCAAAATTAATTAACTGATCTTGTATTATCAAATAATAAATTGAAGTAGAACTTGCAATACAGGAAAGACTAAAACGTAAAGACTAATGTTAGATGCAAATATTATACAATTTGGTAGTAATAAGGGAGATCACTTAAAACCAAGAACATGCAATTCTTTTCAGCCAAGAATTTCATTTCCAAGAATCACATTCTAACAAAAAGCCAGAAAAGACAGTACATTACCAATAAAGGAGAATATTTATTTATTTATTTATTTTATTGGATTTATATGCCGCCCCATCTCCGAAGACACAGGGCGGCTCACAATTAAAACATACAAATACAATAAATAGATTAAAAAAGAATTAAACCATTGTGAAGTCCAATAAAGCTGAATTAAAGTTAAAAACTATCCCATACCCCCCACGAGGTAATCACAGCCTGACTTGGTCAAATAGCCAGGTCTTCAAATCGCGGCGGAAGGTGCGGAGGTCAGGGGCCAGACGGAGGTCCAGAGGCAGTTGGTTCCATAAGTCCGGGGCCGCCACAGAATAGGCTCGCCGCCGGGGGACCGCCAGCCGATATTGACTTGCCGATGGGACCCCGAGGAGCCCCTGCCTGTGTGTCCGTACAGGGCAGTTGGTCCTCGATATCGGCAGGAGGCGCTCCCTTAAATATTGTGGACCCATGTCGTGGAGGACTTTGAATGTTAAAGCCAAAACCTTGAACCTCACCCGGAGTGCAACCGGCAGCCAATGCAGGCCGCACAGGAGGGGGGTAATATGGAAAAATCAGGTAACTCCCATCACAACCCGCGCGTCCGCATTCTGCACCAGCTGCAGCCTCCGGATGGTGTGCAAGGGCAGTCCTAAATAGAGAGCATTGCAGTAGTCGAGTCGCGAGGTAACAAGGGCATGAGTGACTGTACACAGGGCATCCCGGTCCAGAAACGGGCGAAGCTGGTGAACCAGCTGGACCTGGGCAAAGGCCCCCCTGGCGACGGCCCCCACATGCCCCTCCAACTGGAGCCGTGCATCCAGGAGGACCCCCAGGTTCCTTGCCCTATCCACAGGTGGCAGCACCACTCCCCCTATGGTCAACGATGGACAATCTTGACTGGACCGAGATGCCGGTATGTACAGCCACTCAGTCTTGGCCGGGTTGAGCCGAAGCATGTTTCCATCCATCCAGGTCCGTACCGCATCCAGACAGCGGTACGTGTATCTCAGAGTTGAAAGGAAGGATCCTTGGTTCTCTCTGAGCTTGGTGGTTTTCTTGCTGACATTTCATTACCCAAACTAGATAACATCATCAATAATAATCAGTGCTAGACTAGTTCTGATAATGTTACCTAGTTTAGGTAATGAAACATCTGCAAGAAAACCACCGATCTCAGAGAGCACCAAGGACTCCTCAGACAGTACATTTGATAAAAAGAAACTTAAATAAATTACTTTTGAAGCAACTGCTCTCATGTTAAATTGGTGACAGCTTTTGGAGAAACTCTTCTAAGGCATGGGCTGGGGAAGTGGCAAAATCATCTTAAGTTACTAAATTGCATGTCCTCAAGTTTAATCAATATTGGAATGCATAGTTGTAAACAGCAACCATCAAAATTGTCTTGGCCTACCAGGAAAAACATCATAATATTAAGATTAAAAGTAATGGATTATGAAAACATACTTTTCATAGGCTTTTGTGAATACATTTTGATTGATAGTGTGCACAGGTTTTGATAGGCAGAGATATATTGCCAGTTACCTCTTTAAACAAGAGTATTTGAAAAAAGTGATTTTATATAATGGACAAACTGCAGTGGTTCCAGTTTATTCAGATGGCAGATTTTAAGTACCATATATAATGTTATATGACTCTTTCAAGTAGTGACTTTAAGATTAGTATTAAATACACTTTTAAAAAATGAACTTTAGAAGTAAAAATGTTTAAATGTCTGTTATCAAACATGCTGTCTGTTTTGGATAAAAGCAATTGCAATATTATTTTAGTATATTAAGGGAAATTGATATTTACAAGTGTAATGTCAAACTCTACTTGGGTTACTTTTAAAAAGAATTAATAAATCCATACTTAATGTAGTGTGTAAAATGTTACTTATGTAGTCATATTTGCATATATTACTAAAGATTGGTTAAACAGGCTTTTTATCTAAAATCCATGTTATTTTTTTTAGAGTGATGCACATAAAACACATCAATCAATGAAAACAAATTTTGATGGCAGCAAAATTAATCATAAACAAAATGCTACTAATTATATGTATGGATTAGTAAATTGGGGCAAGCAATACACTTACAGAAAATCAGGCAGATTTGCACTAGTAAAATCCAAGATTTTTCAGCAAATAGAATCTGTAGATTGAATATTGTACTGATTATTCAAGGAAATTAATGCCTAATAATGTTTCCCTATCTCTCAATTAACCTATTTTCACAGAAATATAATTGAATATTAAGATGCATTTTCATTTCATTATTATATGCAAATTGATAAATTTGTATATTATGTTGTATACTAAAATGATTATTATCATTTTCTTTTCCTTATTACAGTTTTACTATTGTTTACTCAGTGGTTTTATTTCAACTATAGCTTTTAAAAAAACCCTCCAAAGAGCATACATATAGACAGACACGCTCATAAAATATAAATTAAATATGTACAATTACACATATGTAATTGGAGAATTAATTAGCATCCATATATACCAATAGATAGCAATTTTGTTGCCTTGTTTATTTAGCGGTTGCATCTTAGCTGGAAGGCACTGAGGTCACGGCCCATCTCTGGAATTGATGGGATCTTACTGTGAAAGAAAAGTAATAGATTCAAATTGCTGAAATCCATCATATCTTTTACCCAAACTTTGTTATCCAAGTATTATCAGATAACAACAACTTATTTCTTTGTTTTCCCGTCTTCAGTCACAATATCTGTTCTAATGAAAATGGGATTCCACAATAGTTGTATGTTTCTAATTCCTAACTCTTTTGCTATGTTGCAAGTAACTGCACATCTTTGTAAAGTAAGAAAGCTACTGATAGTTTATACCCATCATAATTCCTTTGTTAAAGTATCATATTCATGGGCTTATAGCTCATTCAAATCACAGCCAATTTTCACAGGAACACTCAAAGGCACTTCTTGACAATGAGAGAGGTTTTTCTACTAAATTTCAGAGTTCAGCCCTACCTATTTCCTATCTTGGCATTGTTCCAGGAAAAGGAGTTGCAATGATAATATTTAAAGTACATTTTCTCATACTTTACTTATATTCAAACATCATATGGACCCTTGTTGCAAATTCTTACCAGAAATAATCAATTCCAGTATAACTCAAAATCTAGAAAATTTGAGCTGCAAAAATGAATGTTTCTGGAAATGATAGGTATCTAAAATTGGGGTGCTGGATTGGAAATGCTAATATTGGAATATCTGCTGCTTACATTGATAGAGACACTGCTTCCAGGGACAGGTTGAAATCTTAAAATGGGATGGCAATTCTAAAGGCAGGGAATAACATAGCCAGCAATGCACAGGAATCATGTTGGTTGTGGGAAAAATAAAATTATTTTGCCTAAGCTGCTAAGAAAAAGATGATTGGATGAGAAAATGCAGATGTGGTTAAAATAAAATACAGAAGAACCATATTGTTTTTCTGTATGTATATAGCACTTTCAACAATCGTACACAAGGATTTTAGAACATCAGATGAGCAAAAAGGCAAGACCTGATACCAAGTAATTGCATTTCTCTTATGCCTGACAGTGGACTGGGAATGCTAAAGAGGATTATATGGACAGAATGCATTTAATCCATGTGAACAAGGACAAAAAGGGGTATTTCCTAGGACTCTGACTATTGTATAGCAAAGGATTCACTTTCCTAAGAGTGGTGCCTTTCTTGTTCCATATGGGAGCTTCCAAGAAGTCTGGATGCAGCTTGACACAATATGCCATTTGCACTATCAATTTCTTCCACTTCAGGTCAGAGTTACAGCTGGAGCAGGATGAACTGGCAGTGTTCCCTCAAAAGATCTTGAAGCAATGGAACAGTGTTTGATTTCTCAAATCTTACCTGCAGCTAAAAAGCTAATACTTTATGTTGAGAGGAGAAATTTCAAAATAGGTAGTTGTTTACCTGAGACAAGATCTTTATTTAGAGAAGCACTCACGTATGCAACCCATCATGGCCATAAAAAGTGGTAGAATATATTTTGTTGTACTTTCCTGACTTTCTGCTGCACATATAAAGCAAATCAAAGGAAACCTGGAGTGGCGGCCTTGCCTGTTAGTAGTATTTTGGAAGGGGATGGTTGGAAGTCCTAGAGAATTCCAAGTGCTTCCTGGAAGAATGCATTGATACTAAGCGACTCTATAGAAATAGAGTCTGTGGTTGTTGTTTTTTAAAGGCTTTAGCCATGTTTGTTTAATATGCAGACTGCACTAGGCACTTAATTCAGCACAAATTTGAAATTGTGATCTTTCAGGTTGGCATGACTACAGAAGAAATAGATTATTTGGTTCACCATGAAATAATCAAGCACAATGGTTACCCGTCACCTCTAGGATTTAAAGGTTTTCCAAAATCTGTGTGTACTTCAGTAAACAACGTGGTAAGCCATGGAATTCCTGACAGGTACTCATGTTTTTGTTCTTGCAAATTAGGATTATGTGGATATCCATGTTTTTTTTCCCGTGTTACACTTTCATAGCATATTGTCCATTCAGCCTACTTAATATGCCACATTACAGGTCCTTACATATTCCATGTGCTTTGCATGGAAGTTCTCCTTTAACCCAGATGAATCGAGATGAATACAGCAGCCATGCTTGGTTACTATATTTTATCAAAACCAAGTACCACTGGTTGCTGTGCAGTAAGAAAATGATGTTGGCACTTATCAAAGGGGGATAATAATAATAAAAGCAAAGATTATTACTTCGCCATCTCTTTTCCCAGCATGGTACAGTACCTCAGTCTGGGATATATCATCAAAAACAGAAAAGTCACTCAATAGAAAAATTATACTAATTTTCTGGAAATCTAAAGGTGGAGTGTGTGTGTTAATTATACATGAATATGTTGCTAATTATTAATGAATATTATCTGTTCAGAAAATAAGAGGTGCCAAATGTCAGTCTTTCCATGATGATAAGATAATCATAATGGTGATTTTTGTTCCTTTGCTTTATATTATGGATTCTTTCTTTTATTTAAATTATTGTTTGGGGTTAACTTGAACTGGTAGGAATCTCAATATTAAAAGTAGTTATCACCTTTGCCTCCTTCCATTCTGCTTGACAATTATATTGATGCTTTTCATGTGGCTTTGTGGTATATGGGATAAAGTGTATTTGTTTTGTTACTACTCCGTCTTAACGGAGATTTGCCTGTCACCATTAAATGTACCTTTTTTCCCCTTTCCTTTCTGATTATGTTTAAGCCGCCCTCTCCAGGATGGCGATATTGTTAACATTGATGTCACAGTAAGTAATTTATTTCTTCTTCTTATTGCTTTCGATCGGTTTCCAAAATTCATAATCACAGTAGGAAGAACACTAAATTACAGATGTGCAAGGGTTTTACTCCAAAGCTAAGACAAAAGCAGTTAGTTTTATTCCAAAGCTAAAGCAAGAGCAGTTTAGTTTCCTCTTGTATTGTTATTGTTGTTTTCATCTGTCCGTGCTTACTCTGACTAGATCTAGGCTTGACTTGAATTTAGGGCTGGAATCAGATTCACTGAGATCAGTGTTGGCTTAAGTGAAATGTCAGCCCAATCCTGCTATGTGTCATGTTTTTGAGAAGATGTAATTGTTATTGATCCACTGTGTAGTTAATGCAGAGAGCCCCAGTACTGGGGCAGCAGCTGAAGGCAGATATGTATGAGATGAGCTAACATGAAGAAAGCCGGCATTTTTCCTTCACTCTGCCAAGATTGATCTTCCTCTTCCTGCTGATTTTGAGTGGGGCCTGTCATTATCTTACTCTGTCATTAGAGGCTACATTGGCCTGTGTGTCAGTCTATTTGGACAGCAACCCTTTGGCTGGCTGTGTTCCCTACATTTATTAAAATCCTCAAAGGTAGCATTGTGTTCTGTTTGTGGCGTAAGAGCCTTGAACTCTTTACTCATGAATGCACAACCTGATCCACAGCCCACTTAATCCAAAGTACTCAGGTATCCCCGTGGGACTGATTCTGTTTCAAACCAGTTGCTTGACTTATCTGGCTTATAGAACCCACTAGGTGCATAAGGTACATATGTAGACTTAAAACAGGACAAAAACAAACATTTGCTATGATGAGTATTCATTATAAAATGGATTGATATACCAGTATGAGCAAAGAAAACATGAGTTTGTGTCCTTATTTGCATATCTTTAGAAAAAGTAAATATTTCAAAAAATGTTATTAACATATTTTTCTACAATTCCTGAAATTTTGAATATATTTTCTCCAAAATGTTGAAGATTGAAATCCTATGTGAATTTAATTTATAGATGTTGAAATAAGTGCTTCCTTGATTTTAATAATGGCCTTAGTTTGATTCCATCCTACAGAACTTGTTTTTTCAGCTGTCTTTTTTTTAAATCATAGTTATTGCTTTCTCAGTATTTGCATCTTTTTTTTCAGTCAGCTAATAGTGGCTTTTAGAGACTGATCTAAAATGCCCATGTTTGTATGTGTGTGTGTGTGTGTGTGTAACTTATGAATTGTAGCCATGGCCTATACTTTTGATTATGTTTTAGATAAGATGGATTATTATATTATAGTAAGTATTAATTTGTGGTTGGGTGCAAAATTCTGTGTTCTCATCCCCAGAACATTTTATTATTTTTTCTCTCTTAAGAAGCTAATCCATCCATTTTTGTTCTTCAATAGTGTATCTTCCAGGAAGTGTTTTCTGGATTTCTGTTTGGAGCACATCCTATTTTATTCAGAATATCAGAAACCCCTTCTTCTGGAAGATTCCTTTTCAGAAAATTATAGCCACCACCAACATAGCCAGATTGACCAATACAGGGAGAAAAGCAATGTGTTTTGGGGAATACTGGTATTTTCTATAACCAGAATGTGGAATTTTGCATGTCCTTTTTTGTATCTCTGGGTTTTTGATTAAACATGTCTACCATAATCCATATAACACTAAAACTTTTAATATCAACTATTTAAATGCAAGTATTCAAAATGTATATATAAACCTTAATCTCAAGTTATATGGTGACCTGATAACGGAGAATGCGGGGGGAGCTAAAATCAGCCTCCACCAAATTATACCTTCCCAGAAAACTAAACTCTCAAGTTCCGCCATAACACATTTAGAAAGCCAAGGTACTGGGAAAGCAAAACAAGATATAAAAAACATGTTTATCAAATACTGCCTCTTTGTTTCCTCAGAACCCCCATTGTCTTTGTAGTCCTGCCCCATCACCTCATGGTATCTCATTGCCTGCTGTAGTGACTTCACCAGATTCATGGTGTACTGTATCTAATCAAATACTTGTTATTGTTTATGGCAATCAGATACTGCTTGCTACTCTAATTTGCTAAATCTAAATCTATAAAGAGAGGCCTTAGCCCCTTCCATCTTTAGACCTGTTTTTGCCTCCAGCACTGCCACTATTAAACCAGGTTTTTCTTCAGTGTAATTACGTCCTGGTCTCCAGTTCAAATGTATTTTTGAGAAAAATTTCCTTCACCCAATTTCTTCAGTACATTATAATCAAGCTTATACAAAGATATTTCACCCTGCTAAGCATGCACCTTTCACCTGACAGGGTGGGGTCAACTTGATTGGAAGATTTGGAGTAGGAACAAATGAAGAATGAGTAAGAGATAAACATTTTGTTCCTCACCCGATTATGGC
Source organism: Naja naja (assembly GCA_009733165.1). Taxonomy (NCBI): domain Eukaryota; kingdom Metazoa; phylum Chordata; class Lepidosauria; order Squamata; family Elapidae; genus Naja; species Naja naja. The sequence continues at coordinate 208,528,344 of CM019148.1, read as the reverse complement.
CACCTACACTGATCATACAAGTTCGAGGGATCCAAATCTTACTTTATGAAAAATGCTTTTCTATGTACATTTATGTAAAATGTGTCCTTTTCCCAGGAATACCTAAGTTTTCCAGGTGCCTTTGATGGGTTAATGTCAAGGGTATACTTTCATGTATTAGGGCACTGAGTTGGGAATTTCATAAACAGTGGCATAGGCAACCTGATGCTCTCCAGATGTTTTGACTCCTATAAGCTCTGATCATTCATCATGCTGACTATATCTTATGGGAACTATAATCCAAAACACCTTCAGGACATCAGACGGTATGCATTAGGGCATTGCATATGGCCTTTTTTAGACTTCAGCTTTCAAAACTTGGAGGGAGGCATACATGCTCCTGGGGCCTCCAGCTGTGCATTGCTGCTCCAGGTGTTTGTTGTTCATTTATTTATACAACCAGTGGCTTGCACATTCTCCCATGGGTTTGTTGCCTAAGGATTTTTCCCTTTAAAACTTGAACACCCCATACTCTGACATTTCCTGTAGTTGTCATAGTGCACATAGTGGGTCACTACAGCTGTTTGCATGATGAAAGCTACAGGAACTGGTTAAAAATAGAAAGTTCAGCATCTCTCCGGATCTGGCAAGGTAATCAATTCTGCTTCCTACCTGTGATTACTGCTTCCTGTGTATGTTCCCCGTTTCTTGGTTTTCTTTGAATTAGGTATATAATTAAAATGGCACCTATGTCCCAAAGGTGCTTTTCTAAAGGCAACTGGACTTTGTTTTTTTTTCCTTGAAAATGTTTCACTTCTCATCCAACAAGCTTCTTAGTTGAGAAGCAAAATGTTTTCAAGGGGAAAAAAATCAAGTTCATTTGCCTTTTGAAAAGCACCTTTGGGACAACCATAGATAATAGCACCTATGCTTGCAATGGAAACTAAAATCTTCCGAGACTGCACGTACCAGATTTTTACCACTTCTTCACTCATTGGATTTATTGCTCATGCCAGTTTCTCCCTGCTTAGGGATCATCCTTCCCCCCATCCCCACCCCAGCAATAAGATGTAAATTTTATTGAATACAGTGCCACTTACTTTTGAGTAAACATATTTTGAAACTGAGAGCAAGAGTCAAGTCACACAGTGCATTCAGCATATGAATGCTGCTCTCTTAATATTTTTGTTTCACCCAGATGAAAACCACAGCATGCGGTGAGTGGAAGCTTAATTCCTTTCCATATGTGACTATTTCCCTCTGTTTAACAAAAAAAGCTGCGCCCTGATAGGCTACAGCTGAATAAGAAAATATAAAAAACTTTGCCTTGTTCTTCAGCCCATATTTACTTGCTTCAATCTCACTGAATTCTAGTTAAAAGAACATTTGATCATTTGAAAAAAAAATCTAGTTAATTGTAAATTATTTTTGAAGTGACATGCATATTTACCTTTGTATCCAATCTAACAATGTCTTAATTTTAATTTCAAATATTTCCTTATCAGAAAATCTTGCTCTTACAGTAAAATGATGACACATTAAACATCCAAGAAAAACCACTTCTACAATTATTGTTTATCCTTTTTGTATAATGATTGAAAAGATTGCTGCTCTGGAATAATTTGTTGAATTGAATTAATTTGAGGAAGCATTATTTGATCTTTCCAAATGGCATAACTAGGCCATTTTATAGGTAGAAAAAACTATTATGGACCAAAAAAAGGACAATTACAGTACATGACATTTTAGAATAATTTGTTTGTGATTGTACACAAGATAAAATGATTAAATAATCAATCAAATGTAAATGCTCTCCTGTAACTGCAGATTTTTAAAGAATGAACTAAAGTTCTCCTATTTTTGAAAAAATAGCGAGTGCCTTGAAACATGTTTTATATGCTTCATATGTTGTTTAAAGAATTAGAGAAACCAGTTAGTTTACTTCAGTGGTCATCAACGCATCACAAATCTTAACCAATAATGATCACACAGTTATTCTATACGTTAATAGACCATCATAATTTAGTAAATGAAAATATTCTCATCACCAAATTTTATGTATATTTACCTGAGAATCTGTCTCTCTGTATATAAGGAGTATTTTAATGGAAGCTGGTGTAGAATATTGTAGATTTTTGCATGGGGTTGTGTTTACTAGTTTTCATTAATTTAAAAAGAAACATTTTAGAAAGCAAGAGGCAGCCAAAACAATGCTTCTCAGCTATGCTTTTATTGATCAGTAATTTTATTGTATTCTTTAATCCCAGATATAAAGCTTTACAGTGGTTAGCACGAAGGTCCTCATCTGTTGAGGAATCTATAAAACACTAATATTAAATCTTTCAGTTATTGAAAGTTCCACTTCCATAAAATCACAGTGACAAGAGGAATATTTTTATGTCCCAGAAAGTTGTTTCCTGTTGCATGAAAATCCATGTTTAGACTTATGAAAGAAGACTATCAAATAACCTTTAAAAAAATCAAATGACAAGGAGTTGTTAATGCTGGCTTAGATTTGAATTAATAGAGTCCAAAAGTATTGAAAGCGTAGCTGTTCACACCGATAATGACTTAGCCTAGTTCTCAAATACACTATCTCTTAATTTTAACAGGCCATTTAGAGGAGGGATTCCATTATTCCCAATGTCTGTTAAATATGAAAGTACCATTGTGATAGTTTGTCATTTTGCTTAATTATACCAATGGACATATTATATAAATTGCTATGAACGTGGTAAAATTAAAAACAAGTGTAACTGCCTCACCCAAATTATTTCTGATGCAGCAGAATTATTCTTTATTTGGGAAAATGTTTGGATGCAAATTTGGTCTGTTGCATCAAAAGTCTGCTGTGGGAGTCCATTAAATGGAGGCTTGACTGCATGAGAATAAATAAGTGCCCTCTGCTGTTCTGCATAATGATTTGGTTTTTATTTATTTTGCACATGTGCTAATGCAAATGACAAGGGTAATTCATGATAGATTTTTAAAGAAAACTTGTAACCTATTCCATAAGCCATAAGTACAGCCTACTGTATCTTTTAATATCTTGAAAGCTAGGCTTGCTGTTGTCTGTTCTTTACTGGCTTACTTTATATTTTCTATCACAAGCAGATCTAATCTGACCCAACAGATAATAGGAGAACGTTCACGCAAAAAACATGAGATTAAAATGTGCGTGAATTCAGTCACTTGTCAGTAAACGAGGAAAGAATCTCAACTGAAAAGTACGGTTGACATACAGATGTTTCTCCTTACTCCAATAACCAGCTGTGGCTAAAACAGTGGATGAGGCTTCCCAGTCCCTACCTTTGCTCTTCTACTTACTGGTGAATTTGTCCATAGTCAAATCTTCTTTTCTGCCTTGGCAAAAACTTTATTTTTCACTGTGAGATCCTATGGACATCAGTGGAACCTGCATAACCTAATTGTACAGAATTGCAGCCTTAATTTGAAATTATTGCTTTTGTGACTTGGATCTGGGAAAGAAACCTGTGCCTCCAATGTTTTTGTAATGCTGTCTTCAGAGCTGTTTGTATGATCAAAGTTATAGAGAAAATTTGTTGTTTCTTTCCCCTCCTTTTTTCAAAAGTCTTTTCCCTGTTTGATTTGGGAGTTTTGGTTTTGCAAGTTATGCTGAACTGCTCCTGAAATACGCCCAAGGTGTTCTCTAATTAAGCTTCCATCCTTGAGACGTGTTTCTTTTTACATTTCTGCATCTGTTTAGGTGTATCTCAACGGCTACCATGGTGATACATCCGAAACGCTGTTAGTGGGGAATGTGGATAAGGCTGGTCAAAAGTTAGTGGAGGTTGCCAGGAAATGCAGAGATGAAGGAATTGCAGTTTGCAGACCTGGGGCTCCTTTCTCCATAATTGGAAACACAATCAGGTAAGCCTTATGCTGAGGAGTAATGGGAAAGCTGGCCAAATAGGACAAAGGCCATTGGTGGCTTGGTTTAAAGCCGATGGCATGTTTTATGATTCAGAACCATCGTTTCAGTCTGATATCACCATGTGAACTCCGTTGTTCTCCCAAGGTGGTTAGAAAAGATTTTAAATGGTGAATTATGCAAGACCAGGTCAGGAAAACTATCTGTGTTAAAAAAAAAAAGTAAAACATGTTTCTAAAACTGATCACACTCACCCTTTCCCCAATATAATTACTAGCACTTTGGATTGCATTAATACAATCTGACTGTATTAAGATTTATGTAAGTTCATCTGTTTCTTGCATGATAACAGTGCCAAGTAAGGTGCTTGTTAATGTGATGAAGGACTTGGAAAATTTCTCCTTTATGCCAAAAAAAAAAAGATGACTCCTTCTGACATTGGTAAAACCTGATAATGTTATATTGGGCCTATTCAAGGTGATTAAAATATATTAACAAGGTTTTTCATAATTTCTGCACGGGTCGTTTTTGTAAGAGTCCATCTTGTTTTTTGCCCGTGTTTACTAATGCTATTAGGAGAGGCATATGTATCTTGAGGCTATAAAACATGCATTGCTTAGCATCCTGAGAATATGCTATTTTTATACTTCCCCCCCCCCCAAATGCTTTACAAAAAATAAGAAAAGAGAGCAGCAAAATATCAGTTTGATGTATTTATAGCTTTAAAAATATTGTAACAGAGTCTGAATCAAACTTTAGTAAAACCACTTTGGGTTATATCCGAGAAGCTTTTATTGAAGACTTTGTATAAAATTGTGTTTTTGACAGTTTTAAATTATAGGCTAACTAGCCTGGGGAAAAAGGATAGTGTCTTTTCTGTTCTTTCATAGGAAATGTTGAATCAGACCCCTACTGGGAAAAGGAATTTAATGCATATCTCACTATCTTACTGTCCATGAATATAATAGAAGTGAATTCAAAATGTAGTTTTATTTTTGCAAATGGGATGAGTCGATGGATGCACCTCCGTATTTTTGAACACCTAGAGTTCAACAAATTTACTGGTGGTGCGCTTGCATTTTAACAAAATTTATGCTCGAGTCGAAGGGGGCAGAGAAGACAAGATTCTTATTCAAGCGTTTTCTCGAGCACGGCATTCATGGCAGTGTCTAAAGGGCATGTCAGCCTTTGATTCTCTCTGAGAGGTAATTATCCTTTTCCTGTCACAGAACAACAAATGATAGCTAACTACAGAGGCACATTTGCAGTAGTCACATTCATCAACTGCAGGGGGAAAAAAATTCAATTTAATTGTGCAACACAGCTGCACACAGGCTTTTTGAGCAGTTGTGTTGTTCTCCCTGTCTTGCTATTCCTTCCTACCAGATCTATTTTTTAAACTTTTTCCCCTCCTTACTTTTTTTTTTCCTCTCCCTTCCCCCTCCTCTTTATTTTTTTATTTTTTTTTTGTCTCTTCTTCCATTTTTACTCTCTGTACTTTCTTGTTAAAGTAATTTTCCTTTGTGGCTCTCATTCTTTTCCCCCCCATTGAAGGCTATGAATGTAGAAAATTATCACAATTACTCATATAATTGAGCCTCTTTGTAGCAAGTGCAACTCCAGTAGCCTTTCTCCATCATGAAAATGGTTTCATTATAGGGTTTTTCATATTCTCTGACACCATCTACCCAAAGGAACAGGCGTGCAGATGAGATGTGCTAGGAATAGGGTAGATCAGGAAGGTCACAGTGGGAATAATTAGCTCTGCTATGGAAAGAGCATCTAGGCCTTTTACTGCTACATAAATGTACTGTCCATGGCTTTTAGGCACAAAAAAACTTACTAACAAATGGAGCTCCCGCCTACTACTTTGAAAAAAAGATTTGTATCAACACTACAATTTTCCATCATTAAGACTAATAACACAGAGCCTCGTATACATCAAGGGGAATAAAAAGAAAAATCTCACATTCAAGTGGCAACTGGGTGCTGACCTTTGTTCCCCTTTTTTGTGTACGACTTAACTCTTTACAAAAAAGAGCCACACGCCACACCAACAGGCAGGTGAACTCCAGCCAGTGCTGGTGAAGTGCTGCGTTCAACTTGAAAAATTGGAGAAAGCTCCTTGTTGGATAATGTGTTTCATTAGATTCACTCCATTAATTCTGGCTACATTAAAAGTGAGATACAGAAGGATCACAACTAAAAGTAGTTTTAATCCCTTCCTTCCTTCCTTCCTTCCTTCCTTCCTTCCTTCCTTCCTTCCTTCCTTCCTTCCTCTCTCCCTTTTTTCCTTTACAATGTTGACGCAGAGGTCAGTATTTTCTCAGCATGAAAATATGTATGCAAAGCTCTGTTGAAAAGCAAATTAAACCAAATTGATCCATGGTCACAATTGCAGACAGAATAACAAATCACAATCAACTGGCTCCCCCCTTCCTCCTTTAATATTCCCTTTTGAATTTATATATGCTAGTTTTATTTAAATCTTCATGCCACACTAAAGATTTTTCTGGCCTAAGTTGTCATATATCTCTAAACGTTGATATTTTAAAACTCGCGTAAACAAAATTACAAAGTGGTGGGGCAAATGTGTAAAATTTTCATCACGTTTGTGGTGATGCTTATTAAGGTCTATGTCTTCTATCTGCCATGTGTTCAGAATGTTTGTAGATTTTGTTTAAAGACACCATAGTGCATCCTACATATGAATATATAGGATCGATGTGAATATGGTCTGAATTCCAGAATATCCTGTAATTTTATGATTTGATCTTAAAGGCTCATGGCTTAATTTGGGCTAGATTCAGTCAAACAAATAAAAGTATTTATGCACATTAGCCATTTCTTAGGTGAAAAATCAAACTGCTTTTGTTCAAATCCCTTAAATTCAAATGGAAAGTATTGTGATCATAACCACTTAGGAGTGTTCTTTACATATACCATAGCCTTTTTAATGTGATTATTACAACCACATACAAATTACAGTTTTTAAAACAGAGAATCTGGATCTCTGAAAATGACTTACAGAACCAAACAAATATAAGCATAGTTAAATCAAAGCATTTTAAACTCTGTTGTTAGCATTATTGAGATAAGAGTATCAATAAATGGTTTCTAAATGTTTTAAATTATAAATACAATGTTTTGATACTACCTTAGAACAATACAAAAGCAGGTTTTTTTTAAAAAAAAGAAATCTGTTTCTATCAGATTATGCACATTTAAACAATAAGTGGCTCAGGCAAAATAAGTCATTTTAATGTCATCAGTGATAGATTTTCTTTGACAGCTACTGTAAATTACAATTACATTCCTTCTCCTTTGAAAGTAAGCATTGCAATAAATTATCTTTTATTTCAATCCATCAAGACTGCCTTTCAGAAATGAAACACCTCAAATAAAAGTTCAACGGCAGAGTAAGAAAAATACAGTAATTTGTGTTAGTTTGAAACCAAAAATGTACCTTTCTTTACAAAGAAAGTCCACAATTGTGGGTTTTCAAAAATATGGTTAATTATACCTCATCATTCATTGTCATTAGAGGGAATCCCAGAAATTGTACATTCCATTAGTCTAGGACTGTTATAGAAGGAATACCTTAAAACTCCTCCGGCAGACAGTTGGGTAAGCCGCTGACCAAATTAACATCAACTATTCTTTGTTTAAATATCTTTAAAAATTAGATTACATCTGCATTGCTATTTGTGCTGTTGAGTTGTAGAGGTAAACCAAGGCAACTGCCAATAATATGTGGCCCTTCAAAAGCTAAGATCAAGGCCTTCCTGTATTGATTTTCTATTTGTACATCGGGGCGTTCCTGTCCTGCCCATCCCCCCTCTTGAGTGGTCCCAGAACCCTTCAAGGAATCTTTGAGGCTATATGGACAAATTCTGTTTCTGATGCCACTAATAGAAATTAGCATTTGATTCCATCATATAAATGTTAACCATGGCTTGGTCTCCTTCCATTCTCCTGGAGTGGCTTTCATTTTTTTCCTCTTGATACTAAATCCCTTAAAAGGATTGTTGTTTTAAATCTGATAGTTTACCGTCTTCTTCAGATTTCACCCCCAAAGTAGTTTGCTGTTAGCTGAAACAAACAAATATTTTGTTCCTCTGAGAAATACATATAAAATATAAAGAAAAATAAATATGTAAACTCATCTTTCGGACCAGAATGTGGTTAAAAAAGGGAGCTTGATTCCAGCCATGGAGAATAGATGTCTTATGTGTAGAAATATTAGTTCAGTACTATATTTTCATGGGTAAATTGAAGCTGCTTTTTCTTGCACCATAATAACCTAAACTCTAATTTAGAATCAGTTCACACAGGAAGAGGATACAGGTTCACATGGGAAAACCTGGATTCATTGATGTAGTTGGTTTCATGAACATAATTCTATTTTTAATGCATTGTAATCACATACGTTCAATTCAAGTATTGCGAACATGAGCTTTTTTTAATTCAAAATATACCCATTTATTTACTTTTATTAAAAATATTTGTAGACTGTCCATTATCCAGGGGATCTTGTGACAGGCTGAAATTTGGCATGTGACAGATAATGCACTGTTTAACCTAGAACAAAGATTGCAAGATAATTGTACTACGGATTTGCAATTCCACTGTGTTTTCATGCATGCCTCTAATTGTTTCTTTACCTGCACTGACAGTCTAGTGCTACCAAAGCTTTGGCTTGATCTGTTATTTTTGTATGCTATTAAAATATTTCAGAAAAGCAAAGCCACTGTGAACTTGTATGAGATAGTACTGTTATATGAGGAAGTTCCAAGGTATGCTTTGTTGAATTGCTCCTTTGTCATCAATTTTCAAAAAAATCAAATGACTCAAATCAATTTTCTAAATGCTGGGCTCATCCATATGTCCTGGTTGCCATGACATTAAGACATCTCACTGTTTGCAAAGGTCTTCACTATGGTGCTTCCATCTTCTTGCCAACCCACTGAAGCCAATCCATGGCATTTGATTTGAAAGTGGTGCTTTCCCTGCTGCTTTAGAGGAAGAACCTAATATAGGTAGAGGATGTCAGCAGACCTGTAGTCTGACTTCTAGTCTGGTTGAAGAGCTCACAGCCATTTTTGGTGGAGTCTGGTATGGGACTACTAATCTCATCAAAGACCAACAGGTCTACAAGGAGCTCAATATTCCTATCAGTAGGCAAAAATGAGAAAGGCAGATCTTTGACCAGCAACATTTTCCTCTGATGGGCAGGTGAGATGAGGGCAAGTGGAAAGAAGTGAACAGAGCATCCTGATCATATTCTGGCTGAGCTCTTGAAGTAAGTCATGCTGAACTAAGGAGAACTCAATCCTGATTGTATATTTAGATTAAATGAACCTTACTGTGGGATTTACTGAACTCAAATATTTACTGGAGTCAGAGAAAAATAAAGAGAAAGGCACACACCCTAAAAGACTCTTCCCTTTCCCCTTCCAATAAACACAAATGGGATGCTCCATTGGTTGCATTCCTTGAACTTTAACTGCTCTGTATATTGATTTGAAAGTAAATCCCATATCTTTCTAAAGCAGGTTTACAAAGAGGCAGCAAGAATAATTATTTGGAGAGGGTAGTGTACAATTTCCAAATAAGAAGGCTAGTTTCAGTTGGAAGGAGGGCATTGTGATATCCAACTCTGCCCCATCATATGTTCAGGGGAGTGACTCATTCATTTTCCCATTGGTAAGTATTACTGGGTGGGAGGGGAAAAGATGATGGGTTCCACCAATCACTGCCCTGAAACTACTCCATGTTACAGTTCATATAGTAGTGGCCTCTTCCCATTTATATCAGCCCGCCTCATTATATCTGGCAGAGAAGGCATACTGCAGACATCAACTGCCAGGGACTTACATTTGGTAGGTCCTAGGTGGTAAGCCTTCTCTACTGTGGCTCCCACATTATGGAACATTCTCTGTCCTGAAATTAGTTAGCTCCATCTCTTGTTCAGAAGTCCCTCAAGACCTGGTTATGTCATCAGTCTTGGAGCTTCTGGGGAATTGGAGATAAATCTCAATGGCTCCCCTATTGAAGTGTATATATTCATTATCTCTGGTGGCATTTGTATATTTTCAATTTTAATTAACTTCTATTTTTTTAATATTGACTTTTTATTCTTTTTAAATGCTTATTTTTTATGTATATATTGTTTTTTATTTGATTGTTGTATGCTGCCCAGAGTCACTTCTCATGAGATGGGATGCTAAATAAATTTGATGAATGAATGAATGAATGAATGAATGAATGAATGAATGAATGAATGAACATTTGACTGACCCTGGTCAGAGCCTGATTTCTTGGGTTTTCCAAGAGTGCAAGCTACCTCTGCCCTTCTGTAGCTAACTTTTTCAGGAAAAGCTACTTTGTACTTCCAACTGCAAAAAATAACGGAGGTAACTGGGAACTTGTTAACAATAAAATACTTCAAATAGACTTTGTTTCACTTGAAGCTCAACATCTCTTTCCCCAAAGTGAACTAATTGTCACTCCCTCATTGTGCTTTCCTATCTGTGAGATCTGCTGAAACACAGACATGGGGTGAGAAGGCAAGGGACGTTCGAGTCTTCTAGTTCAGCCTCCAATAAGACCGAGAGAGTCATTTTCTGTAGACATACTATCCCTTGCCTGTCATTTAAGTTACCAATACTAGCATTTTGGAAAAGAAGGGGGGGAAACCCCAAACTTTTTCTCTAAAGTTTTTATAAAGAGTGTTCACACTACCAGGTTTTTTTTCCTTAGATCTTAAATGAGGTGGGAAGTGCCTCCACAGAGCTCTGTTTCTACACAAGCATAGAACCCATGGGCATCTCCCCCTTTATCCTTGGGCAACTTGCACTGGGCTGAGGCTCTAAACAAGGGAAGTGGGTCAGCATCCAATCTATAGAGGTGCTTCCTACTCAATGCAAGTGTCATAAGCAAGATCTCCTTTTTGCTGTGTGACAAGATCTTATGCATCTCTGAGTTGCATAGAAGGTAACAATAAGTCCTGGGTTTTGATGCCACATTTACTAAATATCAGTTTGTTATTATTGCAAACAAAACATTCTTGCAGCATACTTGAGCCATAATGGGTTTTTTCCACCCTTTATTTTGGGTTAGTCTGTTCTGAGATCGTACTCATTGTGATTGCAAGCCCAACTTATGGCCTCATCCAAAAACCCAAATATTACTTTGAAAGTAGCTAAAGAAGGACTGGACAGCCTGAAGTATGCTGATTTTGATATTGGTCATTAATGAATAATAACCTTTCTACAGACCTTTCTTTATTTTTATGCTCAATTTTGCCACTGTAAAAACAAAACCTGAAGTGGGAGGGGTAGCAAAAAATGTTGACTAATACCAGATTAGGATAAGTAAATATATTAAGGAAAAGCCAAATCATGTGTAATATAAGGAAATTATTATTATTATAGTTGCATAGCCAGATAATAATTTCCATTTATTATTTATTGATCATTGTTACTTATTATTATTTAAACTTGCATGCCACCTGACTCTCAAGGACTCTGGGCAACTCAAAATCATCAATGAAATTATAATAAAATCAGTAAAAAATAAATAAAGATGGTCTTAACAGTTCTGTAATCTGACACTGTGCGGAGTCAGTGCTTAGTAAGTGTTGAAGACAAATAAATGCAATGCTGCTCCTGTACAATTTTGTCTACATGCATCACATGTTTTTTCTGTGTTGATAATGTTAAACAGCCTTTGTCTTCAATACTGTTGTCATGCCAATAAAATGTAGCAACGGAAAGCACCATAATCTTGATCAGCTTTATCCAGTTCAGTTGTAATGTTTGTTATTTTACACTTTATTGACCCAACTAAGAAAATAGAAACAATTTGTTTAAATCCGAGTGTTCTAAATTCACTGATTTGGCATAAGCGTGAATAAAGTGCTGGAACTGAATTGGTGCAAAGCACCATAATAGAAAACTTCACTATCGTCTTTCAAGCTGATAAAGATGATGATCCTAGTTCCAGTTGCTGGCATTTTGGGCTGTGTAACATTTTTGTAAAATAGTAAGCCAAAATAAGAGGAATTTGTCCTCTTCAATCAGGTGTAATTTGCAGTACAGTAAAACAGCATGAGACTTCGCTTAGGCAGATACCCATCTATTGTTAGAATAGATGCTCAATAAGACACATCGTGCAGAAGTACACTACACTGCCGCTCTGATTATTTATACATTAGCCCCTGCTTGCTGCTGATCCACAAAAAAGAAGAAGGGGGGGGCGGATTTGCAACAGACTTTATCTCCCATCTGGATGGTATCCTGGAAGGCCTTAAAGTCTGGCTGTTCTCCTGGGCCTTGAAGTCGAATAGGTAGAAGCCCTGGTTAGCTGTGCTTGACATCATGCTGCCTATGTTTAGGGACTTCTCTTGAATTCTATTGCCTTCATTTCCTTTACTGTATTTTTTTTTAACCTGGTTATGTTTTTATCTTGTCTTCTTTGTATTGGGAGCCACCCAGAGTCATTTTTAAATCAGGCAGCGCCGAAATCAGATCAAGTAAATAAATACTGCTCTTCATGTTCATTTCCTTCCCACCTGCCCCGACCTGTTAACCTCTCAATATTTTGGACTACAAGTCCCATAGCTGTCAATGCAACTCTACCATGGAAAGTGGGAGAAATTGCTTGTCACTGCATTTTTTTTGGTTTGTCTGCCCAGCTCCTAAGCTAATATTATAGCAAGCAGGTGTCTGCTAGCCAGCAGCATTTATTATCTTGTCTCCATAGTAATGAGATAAGAAAGTCTTGTGATGTCTGAGTTTACTGCGCATGTGCAAAAAGTTTATACTTCACTTCCTTTGTAACTTCCTTTGTACTTTTTTTTCCCTATATGCCTTGGTATGAGATTAAGCTGCCGGTATGGAGCTTCGTTAGGTTTTCTTATTTTGTAAAATAAAAAATATTTCTTAGATTACTTCCTGGGTCTAATTTTATCAGCTTTGACAGCAAAGAAAAGCATGGTCTATCACCTCTAATTAGCAGGGATGTTTTGGAAGATTTTTACTCCCTGACAAAAGTTTTTTTCAAAGCCTGACATTGCTGTCATAAATGGAAGGTCCTTTAATGATGAATGTGTGGTACTAATTGCCTAAGAAACTTGTTCCTATTGCCCTGGAATCAAAAGGCTTCTCTTGACAATTTTTTTTTCAGCCGAAAATATTGAGAACAAGGAAAGGAACATTGTCACCAAATATCTACAAAATGACAGCCACAGATCAAATGATGTTAAAGACATGGACATTTTTTAAAATGTATGGAAGATTTTTTGATGTTTTCATTATTCAAAACTCAATTTCCTCTCTCAGTCGCACAGAGGCACATATATTATTACCTCACTTAAGAACAGATCACCATCATAATGTAGCCCTCATAAAGTAGGTCTTCTCTACTGGTGGTGTAGCTTTTTGTGCTCCCAATATGCACAAGCACTTGTTGTTTGGTATTAGGCCCGGGGCCGGATCTGACCCACAGGTGCTTAGGTCTGGCCCGTGAGCCCACCTGGGAAACAGCAAAGGACCCACCCACGGTGCCTCCCCCAAGCTCCCTTTTCACTGGCAGAGGGCTGCAGGGAGCCATCACAGCCAAACATGGAGCCCGGGAGGTCTGACGTGGCCGAAAATAGAGCCTTGAGTGAAATTGAGCTGGCCACTCCCACCCTGGCCACACCTCTCCCTGGCCCCTCAAGGTCAAACACAACCCTGATGCAGCTCTCAATGAAATCGAGTTTGGCACCTCTGTATTAGACTGTGCAAAGCATTCAGAGAGATGCATCACAAAGGCCTGAGTGCAAGCAAAGGCTCAGGGTGGTTGTTTCAGGGGCACTCCCAAGAAGGAAGACAGCTGTGTGCTCTGGGGCAGTTGCATGCAAAGAAGGGTTGGCGGAGCCCACAGAAACCACAGCTAAAATTTCTGGAGGTGGCAGTTGCCCCTGGGCTTCAAAAAGGGGGACATTTACTTTCAACAAATGATTTTTGAAAGTGTCCCCTTGAATCATTTGCAGTGAGAAACATCGCAGGAAGTCAACAAAAGTCAGTCCAGAGGATTTGTTTTCAGTGAAACAAAGATGGGGAGGCTTCAGTGTTATAGCTAACAAATGCTGTGCACACATGTTGTCTGTCACAGGTTTATTTATTCGATTTCTATAGCTGCCCATCTCAAGCAAGTGACTCTGGGTGGCGAACAATCATAAAACAATTACAAAACAGTTACAAAACAATACAAAATTAACTTCAGGTACTCCTTGATTTGCAACCATTTGTTTAGTGACCATTCAAAGTTAACAACGGCACTGAAAAAAAGTGACCTGTAATTGTTTTTCACACGACTGTTGCAGCTTCCCCATGGTCACGCAATCAAAATTGGACCGCTTGCCAATTGACATGTATTTATCATGGTTGCAGCATCCTGGGGGGCGGTAGGGTCATGTGATCCTCTTTTGTGATCTTCTGTCAAGCAAAGTCAATGGGGAAGCCAGATTCACTTAACAACCGGGTTACTAACTTAACAACTGCAGTGATTCACTAACAAAAGTTGTAAAATAGGGCGAAACTCACTTAATAATTGTCTTGCTTAGCAACAGAAATTTTGGGCTCAATTATGTTTGTAAGTTAAGGACTACCTGTGTATATGGCAGCCGAGAAAAAAGGTAATCACAGATATCATTACAGCCAGGAAATGGGATCCTTCACACATACAGGGCTCCAAGCCCAGGCACAAATCCAGGTCTTTTGAGACCTTACGAAAGGCCATCCTTAACCCATAAAAGAGAATGTTTCAGAGCGCAATGGCTACGATAGAGAAGGCACATTTCCTATTCCTTGCTGGTCAATTTTCCGTGTCATTAATATTATTAATACCATTGTCATCATGGGCGAATAGGCGGCAATATAAATTCAATAAATAAATTATTCCAAATTAAAGAATCATGTTTTTCTCTAATACATTTAAACGTTCCATGTTTGATTTGACATATTCTTCATATTTCTACAATTGGCTTTTACATCTTTGGTAAGATATCGGATAGAGGGTTCTAGCCAAATAATTGTTAGAGAAATTTAAATTGATATTTACGGTACTTTTTTTTTTCCCTGCAAAATTCAGTCTTACTCAAAATTGAGGAACTAAGAGCTCTGTTTCCTTGACTTCTAGGTTTAATCTCTCTACAACAGCCTTGCCATTTCATTCTGCTCTATAATTTGCATGACGTTTGGGATATTACTTTGCCTCCTTTCTCTATGGGTCTTCTTTCACCTATTATTTCCTCAGCTTCCTGATTTTCAGTTCCTTTGATTTTCAGACTATCTAAATCTACGGACAAAGCTCTCTCTCTCATACCACTTATGTCTTCTTCCCATCCAGGTTCTTGCCCCAGGTTCCACGTCTCTTACTTTCTTGTGTCTTTTTGGATGGCTGTGCAAAGCTATTCCTTTCCATAAGAGATTTATTCTAGGCAGAGAATTATCCTTTATTTCCTTCAGTGTAATAAGATTGTACATATGGACAGCTCTGGTCTGATGAGCTTGGTTGTTAAGGCTATTCCATTCATCATGATCATTGAATTAATCAATTTTAAAGTCCAGAAATACAACGTAAAGCAGATTTATATATATCAAACTATATCAGGTCAGATCTTTAGACCCAATATAGGAGTTTAAATTGCTCTTGGTGAAGTGTGCTTACTTTTCTCCTCAAGTCAATCTTGCACAATAGCACATCCAATGGTGACACTAAATGACTACAGGATTCCCACTGATCTAAAATGGGCATTAGATTTCAGACACGTATTAACAACTGCATCCAAATGAATGGAATTTCTTTTGAGTGTAGTGATGGTTTTATATATATAAAGCACATAAATCATTCATACTGAAGTTTACATTCCACTTGTTACATTTGTCAACTAGGAATGTGCAAATCATGTAAGGTCTTATTTGAACTAGTTTGGCAGCAATTAATTAGAAGGGATGACTCAGTCTAAGCTTTGAATGGAGGCTTTGCATAACCATAATAACATCTCTCTCTCTCTCTCTCTCTCAGCCACTGATTTATTGCAGAGATGGGAGAACTTCAAGTCCCAGGATCTGTGTGTTTTAATTTCAACTCCAAAACTAGTGGCAGCCTAGTATAAAGCTATAGAGTTAGGATTAAAGAATTTGGAAGTCAAAAACTTCTTTGAGTATCTATCCTATCTAAGAATAATTTTTTTCTAAAAAAAAAGCACTTTAATGTTGCAAGATAATAGGCATGAATAAACCCAAATAAAAAAAATTATTTTGGCATTAGCAAACTTGGAGAAAAGTATAGAAATATAAAAATGCTGTTGCTCCATTGTTGAAGAAACAGACTTATTTTCTCTTTAGCCTGTTCACTTTTATGTGTAAGTGTGGACACTGTTAACTTTCTGGCTTCTTTTCATTCTCATTTTTGAGGGAGACTCCAATTAAACCTTTCAAATCCTATCAAGACTGATTTTCTACCCCATCTTTTAACTTCCATGTTCCTGCTCCTTTGTGTCATTACTTAACTCCCTGTGACTATTTAGGTGATCCATAAAGACATTTCAGCTATCATGCATTTGAGATCTATACTCTGCTGTGCACCAGAATCACGCAAAATACTGTAATAGCTAAAGATTTTTGTTGGTGTGTTGGTAGGCAAGCAGTAGCTAATCTATAGAACCTGTTCAGAAAAATCCATTCAAGGTGTTATCTGTGAACATAATGAAAAGCTATTGACCTACTTCTCCACTTTGCAGTAGTTGGGTGTCTTCTGTATCCTGGTAGCACTTGATTGTGGCCATGCACTCGTGAGCATTGGGGCAAAGGGCATGGCCTCATGTGATGTGTAAAATAAATGGGAGAAAAGAAACCAATTCCTCGCCTTTACAGACACGCAGGTTGGATTCCTTGAAACAGAACCAACAAGAATATTCAAGGGTTTTTTTTTAATATAAGTTCTCAACAATATCTCCATGTTGTAATTTTGTAGAGCTGACAATATCTCATGCCAACTGAACTCCGTCAACAGACATAATTCTACATATAGACGGCAGCATTTTAAGACTGCTGGTTTTTGTGCGTGTAATTTCTTTTTTAAAATGAGTACTGGACTCAACTCATGAGTGCCAGGGGTCACAGCCAGCTCTACCATGTTCCTGGGGCAGAGCACAGTATATACAAATAGAGGCCTTTATTTAATGAAAGAACTGGAGCAATAAGGCCATGTCTTCAACTCTCTTTTCTTTTTTGCATGACTGACTTTCAGTTGCTATGGCATTATTAAGGGATAATTGCCTTGAATATTCTATAAAATAATGGTTTCCGTCTTCAGATGTGAAGAAAGGGGGAAGTTGGGATGTGAGTATATGTAGCACCCATTTTTCCTACAATGCCTCTAAAAAGGAGCTAAAACGAGGCCACCAAGTAATAACAAATGGGTTACTATATATGCAATCATATGCAATCCTAGAGAACTGAAAGAGGTCCTCTCTTTCTTTGTTTTTTTTAAACAAAGATAAATCCAAAGAAGATTAAACCCAGTTAGCCGGCATTAGAAGCCACCATATGCTGAGTGAATTGGAAAATATAAAGACAATGGGAATTGTGGAATCCAGAGGCTCCATGATTCAATCCTGAGTTATGTATGTTCTCTTACATTGCAACAGTAGGACTTGAATTAGCTTGAACCCTTAATGGTTTATTAACCCAGAGGAAGACACATCCTGTTAGTGATGATGAAGATGTACCACAAAGGTAAGCAGCAGAGTGCCATCCAGTTGTTTTCAACTATTCCTCCTACTGTTCCTTGCTATTAATCAGGCTGGCTGGCAGTGATTGAATTTGATCAAAACATTTGGAGTTTCTTACCCCAATGTGCTGCAACATTGGTTTGCATTCTAATCTCAGGTTGCTAAACTGTGGTGTTTCCACTTCACGCTCAAGATTCACACTCATAATTGGTAAGCTTTGCCCTAATTTCTATTATGCTTTCAACATAATATTTTGGACAAAAAGTTCACCCTTATTTAACTAATGTAAAAAGATCATTCTAGTACCTCATGCCTAATTCTTATGTAATGTTCATTATACTATATTTAAAGCTGTGGGGCTATGATTGGTCAGCAGTTTTAAAGAGCTTGTCTGCCGGAGAGCCTGGGCTCAAGACCCAAGCACCACACAAAGGGGTGAGCTCCCTTTACTTGTCCCAGCTCCTGCCAACCTCGCAGTTTGCATGCAAATGCAAGTAGATAAATAGGTACCACTTCAGTGGGAAGCTGCATTTTGTGCAGCTTAACATATAATCATGGACCATGGACAACACTGACTCCCTCAGCTAAGAAACAGAGATGAACACCGTCACCTAGAGTCAGATGTGACTGGACAGGGAAAAACTTTACCTTTACTTTACTTTAAATATAAAGCCACAAGCACACAAAACCATTAACAGAACTTCAACCTTTGCAAACATATACCAATGTGGGTAAGTGCTACTTTTTAAAATATTTTATTTTAAAACTCCATAGGCAGGTTTGGCTACAATACTTTGCCAGGCCTTAAGTTCCAATGTAATCCAGTGGAGACAGCAACACAGTTTTTATTTAAGTGCATGAAACAGCATTTGAGAAAAGAAGCAGCCTGTCATCTCTATTGTACTTCCTACATGTGCTCCGGGGATGCCTTTAAAGGTGAACGGCAATCTTCAGGTTTCTGAGTTTGTTTTGAATGAAAAGCCACAGTTACCCAGCTCGTCTGATTCTACAAATCCTGGAGATTAAGCCAACTCCACTCAACTGAACCATGACATGGCTGTGATTCTGTTTAAAACCAGAGATGAGCCTATCGATTTGGGGTTTTCTTGTTGGGACTTTCTCATTTTTGCAAATAGATTGCTTGCTTCATCGAACATATGAACTTGTTTTTAAAGAAATCAGATTTAAACATGTATATGTGTTCTGAAAACCATTTCTCCAAGTGTGCCTTTTCCTTTCCTGTAAAATGCAATGTATTTTTCCTATTTTCTCTGTTTTTATTTATTTGTATGCCACCTTTATTATGTTTACCAATAATTCAAAGCAGTGAACGTATCCAATACACCTTCCTCCTTCTGTTTTCCCCACAATCCTGTGTGGTTGGTTGGGCTGAGAAAGAGAGTGGCTAGCCAAGGTGACCCAGCTGGCTTTCATGGCTAAGGCGGGATTAAACTCAGTCTCTGACTTCTAGCCTAGTGCCTGAACCACTTGAGCAAACTGACAAATATATGCATTTTGTGTAATTTTTTCCCTGATATATTTTTAATTGTTGAGGTGTATTGTAAATTCAAAGGACTGCAAATTTTGAACTATGGCAAAATTTTGGTTCAAATAATACTTGGAAGCTGAAAGTAGGTAAGTTCATAGTCAAATACAAACTAAACAAATTCTCTCCTATCTCTGTTTAAGGCAGGATTATAGAAAGCACCTAACAAAAATCGGAAGCACTACGGCTGCAAAATCTTTCTCTTATAAATGCTTGTATGTCTAAAATGCACAATTTTGGATACAAACTCTCAGCTTTACAAATAATGAAAGCACTGATCTAATAATGCTTGGTGGATTTGAAGTAATTCTAACTTTGGTAATCCTCTTGTCAGTTCCTGCACAAATGTAATTGTTTTTTAAAGTTCCTGATATTTAGAGCCAGGATAACCCTCCAAAAGACAGGATTATCTTTGGAAAGCTCTTATCACAAGTTAATACTTTCCTAGATCTTGATGGAGATCCCCATTAATAACATTCCCGATCTCCTTTTCCTTTTTTATTACAGAGACTGAACAGCAGAGTATTCTGCCATTTCAGAAATGAAATGAAGTCTTGAGTTTTAGGAAAATGCGAGAATGCGTTTTTCTGTCAGAAAGTGGTAGTGTCAGGATCCTCAGCTGTGTTCTTTTGTGAAAACATGGTAATGATATCTTTAATGAAATGCACTCTTCTGAACTTGGAAATTGTTTGTTGTATTGAACATTTCTGTGTTTTTTTAAAGCAACATTGCCCATCAAAATGGTTTTCAAGTCTGCCCTTACATTGGTGGTCATGGGATAGGAACGAACTTACATAGTAATCCTGAAGTTTGGCAACATGGTAAGAGGGTCCCCTCCTTAATTTTTCCATGGTCCTTTGAATAACCCTACATTATATTTGCATCCAACTGCAAAAGGTTGTGCTCTTGCCAGTACATAAAAATTTTGTCAAACTCTCGGCCCCGCAGGCTGGATGTGTCATATGCTGGCTATCCCCACCTCCATTTTAGCAAAGCGGGAAAAAGTTGTGATACATCAAGTGACGATGTGTCATCACAAGTTTGACACCTCTCTCTAGGGTCTTCTGGTTTCCCACAAACCCAGGCTTGCTTGACAAATACAAAGAAGGTTTTGTAGTTCCCGCTCATCATGATAAATCATGGTTTGTCGAACCAGTCATAGCGATCAGGTTTTTAGCAGACACTAACCTTATGACAAGATTCCTACTGTAATAAACCACTGCAGTGCTTATTACTGAGGTCTGTACATTGCATTAAGCCAAACTAAATCACGTATGACTTTATGCAGCCTAGTGCAAACTAGTGCCTTCCAAGTGTGTTGGGATTGTCCGTCTCCAGGAGACAGGTTGGGAAAAGAGAGCTTTCTACAATACATGGCCCCAAATTGGTATCTACAGCAATTGACTTAAGGCCATTAACTTTAGATGTTAATGGAAGAAAGAGAGTACACTATAGGATTGGCATGGTTGAGACATGGCTTCTGTGCAAAGAGCAGTTATGGGGAAGCAGGATCAGAAATTTTCATAGTGAATGCCACACATTTCTTTTGTCATCTGCCTTCAGGTTTTTGCAGATTACTTTTTCCACATAAAAATGTATTTGCTAAAAGGCAGCTCTTGACGATAATCCTTCCGCACCCCACACTTTTTTTTCCTATGTTGGGGATTGGAACAGAAGCAGCATTTGGTCCTAAATCTGAAATGACTAACTAACAACTGGAGGGGGGAGGGCGTAGAGGGAGAATATTAGCATCTTTCTCACTTCTGCTTGGAAGTAACATGTGTTATTTATTTTCAAGTAATGATACTGAGGAATCCAGGTGTGAAGATAATAGGTGGACTCCACTCTTTGTGTAAAATAGTCATTCACCTAGATCTCCTTTAGTTTCTTTGACTCCCCAGGCATATAGGGTAATTTTAATTTAAAATCTGAATGTATTTCTTTCCTCTGATAATTTCTCATTCCGGCTGGAGATTAATACTTAGGTTATTCCCCCCTCCCCCAAAGTACCGTAGTTTCAGAATCAAGTGCAAGGCTCAAATTGGCCAGTCCTGTCTTCTGAATTCAGAATGATCAAGGACCGATGAAAAGCTTTGCAGGGCAAAGATGGGCTTAGCTAGGGGATGATCCTGTTTGATGGAAACACAATTTCTAGCAAAAGATCATCTTTTTATTTACTTGAGTAATTTAAAAAGTTTCTCTTTTATTTTGTAGCAAACGAAAATGATGTATTAATGGAGAAGGGAATGGCATTCACAATAGGTTAGTTGAAACTGTTGCACAAGCTTACTGTTCAATTAGATTTTCTTTCTCCAGAGTCATTAGGACTCCTATTGTTTTAATAGAACAATACCCAAGCACCTCTGTTTGAATCTTGAATGTCTTAGTATAGTTATTCTAAACTAATTGGATATGGTTTCTATTGGCATTTTCATGACACTATCTACATTTTGTTTTGATTTTTTTTTAAATTATAACTGATTTTAATATATATTTTACTTATCAAATTGGTATGCTGCCCATATCTCTATCCAGGGGTGAGATGGCTTCATTACCTGAGATAGTTTTGATTTGCCCAGAGCAGAACACCTGCCCAGGACTACCCTGTGGAGTAGCGCCTTGGGTCGGAAGCTTCAGGAAGAGCTTGCTCAGGGAGGCACCAAGCAAGGGGGAATTGGAGAGCTGACAATTCCTCAGTCCACCCTAGGGATAGATTTAGATTGTGTCATGACAGCCCAGTGGGTTTTGGGAAGAAGGGAAGCTGAGCTCACAGTAAGAGGTCAGTTTGAAGGCTGATTCCTCTCGAATATCAGATTAACCACCCAACTCACTGGGAACAATTATGCCCCTTTATTGGAGCCCAGGAGCTGCCCTTCTATCATTTTGGCTGAGTAGCCAGTCAGCAGCCCTCACCTGGGAGATTGAACACGCTAAATACCAATCATCAAGAGCTTATCAGGGGGTGGAAAGAGAGAGGAAAAAATGTATTCCTCACTCACGGCGTGCCTAAATGGTACAGCAATTAAGGGGAAATAAGAAAATTGTTGTTTTGCTGATTTAATGAACATTTTAAAACCCGCTTTTAAAAAAATCAAATATTTCCATCCTGCCTGCTCTTTGGAGGAAAGTGGATGGGGGCTTTGGTTGTTATGATCCATAAGGATCTTAATTAAAGCTTGATTAAAATGCCCTTCTTCCACCTTTTGAAATAGGAACGCATCCAGGTTCTAGCTTGATGGTTGGTTACTTTGCTTTCCTTCATCGATAGCAACTGCTTTTGTGATTGGGATTTTTTGAGGGATGGCTCAGTAAAATTCAAGGTGGTTTATCTGGACAAACTGGCGCTTGTGGGTTGGGAAGGACAAACTTGCAAATCACTATAACAATACTTATTTAATTTTCTGTTTGTCCTATCAGAGCCTGTAATAATGGAAGGAATGACCGAATGTTGTCTCCTGGAGGATGATTGGACTCTGATAAGCGCAGACCTCAAAAGGTGGTACCTTTCCTGCTGTCTTTTTAATTCTCAGTTTAACTGATCATTCCCTAATTGGAAGTCCGTCCTGCATTTTCCCTTCAAAATGGATTTCCAAGACCACCTTATCCCCTAACTCGCTGCTTGCTGCTTCTCTTTCAGATCAGCTGTGTTTGAGCACACCATCGTCATTACAGACGAAGGAGCAGAAATCCTGACCCTCCTGGCTGAGGAAACTTAAGAGCCACCAGCTGGCAAAAGAACCTTTTTCCTGTGGTGCTCCCGGGAGAAGCTGGCACGAAGGGCTGTATCAAAACCCATGTATTTATTTAGGGGAACTGCTTTCTTGTATGATCCTCAAAGGACACCGATGTAAACTGGGTAATCTTTGAACAAAGCATGTAACCTCTTCTACTCCACAACTATGAAAAATATAATCCCCCCTTTCCTAAAAAAACAGAACAAAAGTGAGGATGTCTCTCTCTCTGCCCCCCCCCCTTTTTTTTGGTTTCTTATGCTTTGTTTCAAGGCCGTTCCTAGTCCCTGTGGCAATGCCCACATGTTTACATAGCCAAATGGGCTTTTTCAAAGACATGCAAACAACAGCAAAGCAAAGGGGCAAACTTTATTTCTTGTGGCTTTGCAGCCACTTACGTTTTTAGCAACCATTCAGCTCTCTGTATATCAGAACCTTTAGACCAAACAAGCCTCTTTTACCAAAAAAGGGGGAAAAGTGGTTTTTACTGTATTACTTGTTACTCTTAGTTACTTGGAGGATGACATGATTCCTTGAGGAAGAGGATCTTGCCTAACCTGGTGCGCCTTTTCCCAGGATGCCAGCCTGACCTCGCACCTTTATTGCAGAGGGATTGTTTGATCTGGGTCTTCTTTGGTGCCCCAAATCCCAAGACCTTGGTGGTGCAGGCTGTTAAACGCCTAGCACTTAGCTCCAGCTGCCTGCAATTAGTGCAGGCTTGAATCCCACCAGGCTCAAGGTTGACTCAGCCTTGCATCCTCTCGGGGTAGGTAAATTGAGGACCCAAGATTGTTGGGGGCAATAAGCTGACTTTGTAAAAATGCCGCTTAGTAATAAGCAGGCATATACAATGGAAGGAAGGCTATTGCTGAGCGCATTGGGTTGTATCCCAAAAATTGTAAGCTGCCCTGAGTCTCCGTGAATTAAAAAAAAAAAAAAAAGACCAAGGAAAGGAGAAGTCTGGAGGCCTGGCAATTGAAGACATTCCATGGAATGCCCAGAAGAAGGGCTGCCTCTGACTTTCGCCCATTCTTCCCTTCTGCCTGCAAAGGAGCAGCTTCTGGAGATGCTGGCTACCCCGGTGTGTTAAAGGCCTTCCGGGGAAGCTGTTGGAGATGTTCTCCAGGCCTATTGGGAGGGGGGGCAAGTCGGAGAGGGTCCGGCACAAGCTTGAAGCAGGATCGGCTAAGCTTAAAGGCGAGCCTCGGTGAAGGAAGAGGCTCCGTGGGCAAGGAAAGTTGCGTGCGGGGGGAGGGAGCGAGAGAAACGCGGAGGGGATGCAGTTGTCGAAGCAAACGAGCTCCTTGGTTAGGGCAAATAGGCGCGAGCTGGGAAGGGAGAAGGGAATCTGCTGACTGGGCTCGGCGTCAGTCACCCGAAATGTACTTTTCGGGTGGTAACAATCACGCCAAACCCCCGACCCACGCAACCAAAAGTTATCCGCTGCACGTCGAGCCTCAGCAACGTTTGCCAGTTTTCCTTCTATGAAGCCAACTATGGAACCTGGTCACTGTGGGCTATTTCGATAGTTAACCATCAAAGCAAATCGTGGAATGACGGACAACTCCCAAATTTATAGAAAACACATCAAACCAGAATTTTGACGAGCTCGTGAACGAGTCCCTCCCTCCCTCCCCCACCCCAGCCCGCTTCGGCGCATTCCCAAAAGTCACGAAAATAATAACCCTTAGTTTCGTTTACGTTTTTTATTTTTTAAAAAAATGATCTGATCGTTCTCCGGTAATAAATTCTTTTCGAGTGCTGGTTGTTGTGAATTAAAATTTGGTAATGTGTAAGAAAGAAAGGTCTCCGGGACAGAAGCCAAATTTTGATGAGGCCCTAGGAATATGCAATTTGGCGATAAAGCCAAGGTTGACTAAATAAAATTGCCTGGATTCACACAAGTCTCTTAAGTCACAAAATCCTAGTTTACGAATGGCTGAGGTTTCACGAACACTTCGTAAATAACGAGGCCTCCTTGCTTATAAATGAGTGGAGGGTCGCTGCTCCAAGATTAAAAGTAGTGGGTTTTTTTTTCATTTGAAGCAACCGATAAATCAATGTTTTCCCGACTGGCGCTCTTCCAGAGGTGCTAGACTACAATCTCCATTGTCCTGGACCAATATGAGGTTGTGTATAATGGAAGCACCAGAGTGGAAGATCCACCTTTTGGGCTGGATTCTTACAATAGCTCAATTAAATCACTGACACAAAACATCTCGCGCCTCACGTAAACTGCCCGTATTTGCAAAATTGGATGAGGACTGGAGCTTACCCTGCTAGGCAAACTCAATTCGTTTGGTTAGTTTCGTGGGAACTCGGAAAAGGGATTAATTCAGCAACCAAACTAAGTGAGTGCTGTTGGATACTTCGGCAAATTTGATTCCCTCATTTCCCGGACAACTCAGGAGGGAGTGGAAGGACAGACGCCCCCGCGCTTTAAGCAACAGAGAATCTGAGAAATAGAATATAGAATAGAATATAGAGAACAGAATAGAATAGAATAAAATGTAGAAGAATATAGAACTGAATGGAACAGAACAGAACAGAACAGAATATAGAATGGAATGGAATGGAAAATGGAATAGAATAGAATAGAATAGAATAGAATAGAATAGAATAGAATAGAATAGAATAGAAGCTGGAAGGGACCTTGGAGGTCCAGCCCCCTTGGGAAGGTAAAGTCAGGAACCAGCATGTCAACCCAGTCAAAGAAAGCCTAAACCCGTTTGCCTCAAAGGACTTGGGTGATGAAGAAGTTCCTTCATTGCACCTGGCTTCACATTTTGTGGGCCCTTTTGAGTTCAGAGCACCAGTCAGCTCTTTCACAAGCTGAACTTCAGCCTGGATATTTCCCAGGTCGCCTTTCTTTCTACTAATAGGATGTGTACCGAGGACACCAGCTCTGGCAAGCTATAGTCCACGGCACCGCAATCCACTAGCTCCCAACTCTATGTAATAAATGCAGGAGGCTTTAAAGTGGCACAAAACTCTTTGATCGCATTGCTTCCTTCAATATTCCTCTGGGAACCCCCCTCTCTCCCTTCCCTGTAATTGGAATTACACAGAACATTAAACCATCATGCCAACCCTTGCGTTTGGGATTAACCTGTGCTTACAAACCATGTTTTATGATTTCGCTAGTGCCTGAAACCAGCCATTGTGGGTTTATGCAATAAAATATGGATGAAGCCAAATCAAGGCTTAGCAGACTATACCAATATAATGCACATGGCATTAGAATGACATTGAGCTGGAGTAAAAAGGTAATCTCACAGGCTTTGAGTAGCTGCCCGATACTTTCTTCCTAAGCAAGTAACACTTTTGAAGTGTCTTGAGCAAGTTGGATCTGAGGTAGACAACACTGTGCTTCCTACTTATTTCAGTGGAAGAACTAAGGTTGATGTAAAAGTAGCAAGCCTCTATGGAACCCAAAGAGATTTACTACCGAATAGCTATGCCTAGGCTTAAAGGTACATCTTCTGCATTGGGCCAGCATATCTCTCTCTTTCTCTCTCCCTTTCTCTCTGTTTAATTGCAGCCTCCCAGAGGGTTACTCCCCCCTCAGGTTAATTTTATTAGGACTGCAGGATTTTACCAACTGCTGTGGTAACAAGCTGTTTGCCTAGCAATTAGACTGAGGTAGCAGCATTTATGATACACATTTATAATCCTAATGATTAAGGTGATTGCAGAAAGGTTTATTGTTTGTGTGTGTGTGTGTGAGGGAAGGAGGAGAGAAAGTGGGGAGAATGTGTGTCATTGCTGTCATTGGGACAATGAAAAGAATAACAAAGTTTGGAAAGTTCTGTGCTTGGCTGGCACTTCTCTTTTCCAACTCCCTCCCTCTGCTGGATCTGAATACAAAGTTGATGCATCTCTAGACGAAACAACTCTTTTCCTTCTCGGTCCTCCTGCCCCTCCCGGAACATCTCTCAAGCCCTTCAGGGCCTTCAGCCTCACAGAACTACTTTGACCCAATTCTTTAACAATGTCCTTTTGCTCCGATCACAAACAGATGCAGAAAAACAAGCCAAATCGCGAGTCCCGCCCTATGAAAGCAGCACATTTTCTGTCTCTCTCTCCCCCCCACACACACACAAGCACAACGTGTCTTTTGCACGTGCAATCTCTACACGTGTTTTTTCAGAAGTCCTTAGGGACGATAGGACTGGAGTTCCCCAGGAGAGAGTTAAATCTCAACGAAGTTAAAGCTTTGGGACGATCGGCATCCTTCTGTTTGTGGCCACAGCGGACGAGGAAAGGGGCAGCCACCGTAGGGCCCCAGGTACGCCCAGTATAAAAGCCCGAATTGGGCAGGTTTTATTAGAATTGATTACAAAGCTGCGTTACCAGACCTGATTAAATGGCCCCGCTGGTGGATTCGGCCACCCTCCCCTCCCCCCTGAATTTCAAACAAATTCTAACACAAATGTCGACGGAAAGGAGCACCCGGTAAGTTTCCCGACTTAAAAGTACATCCGGCTGAGTTCAACTGGGTTAATTCGGTGGAAGGGCCCAACCGATGCCGCCGCCTGAGCATAGCAAATCGTACGCAAACCGAAGGGACTTTCCACCAGAGAATTGCGTGATTCAGACAAGTGTATTCGCGCGGAATGGGTGCAGATTTCCAGCGCGTGTGAGAGAAGTGCAATACACACACACACACACACACACCCTTCGACCCACTTGGCAAGGCCGGTGCAAAATTAACCCTCCTCTATTCTAGGGCGCCTGTGGAACCCGACGAGGCGCTTCACCCGAAAACTCTTATTCTCTCGCAGGAAGAAAATCTGCAGGCCGGAGACTGGGGCTTTTGCAGGGACGCAAGAACAGTCCTTCTTGTAAATGGGCTTTTTTTTTCTTTTGCTCAGCGCACCCACCGGCCAGGCTGGCTTCATCTCCATCGCAGCTGGAAAAGTCATCCGATTAGCCTCAATGAGGACTAGGAGAAAGAGCCCGCACTCAAAATGCTATTCCATCCAAAAAGTGCCCGGGTTCCGGGCTGGGTGGCAACTTACCCTACCCCTCTACTCCCCCTCCAACCAGTTGCAAACTTTCTCCCAGTTTGGAAACACTTTCGGCAACTTCAAAAAACCCCAACTAAGGCTCGGGTTCCAGGCAAACATTCTCCCTTCCGCTCCCTTCTCCCCAACCAGAGCCAGACCTGTTTGGGCGGCCACCACACTTACGCGCTCCGGGTCCAGGTGAGGACAAGCGGCGAGGGTGGGCTGAGTCGCCAGGTGTGTTGCGGTGGGCACCCGAGGGCGCCTCTCTTTTCTGCCGTGATTGGGGGCCGGGAGGGAAGAAGGGTCTCCAAGTCTCGGAAAGAGTTCCAGGGAGGCAGGTGGCCCCGCTTTAGCCCGACTCTCGAGAGCCCTCTCGGAAGTGGATGCTATGGTGGTGGGGGGTGGGTGTCAGCGCTATGGGACGGTCTCGCAGCTCTCGCTTCCGCCCGCCACCGTCGCCTTCTAGCTCGTGGCAAGCGCAGGAGCTGCTCGCCGGCTTCTGAAAAGCAGCCAGCCAGCCGGCGGGGAGGGGAGGCCTCCCCCCCCCATTAATATCTATAACGCCACCCACGATGCAATTTGTCTGAATGTTCATTTTTACTGGTGATCTCCCTTTGCCAACAAAAAAAGTGGGCTTGATTACAGAGCCGGGGTTCCGTGCGCGCCCTCGACGCGCCGAGGTGGAACCGAGCGGGGCAGGCGGAGAAGTGGAACTCGGGCCAAAGAGGAGCGCGTGCGTGTCCCGGGGGGCTCGTGCGTGCACGTGGGGGTGAGTGAGTGTGCGTGTGATACACACACACACACACAATTTATATATTCCCCCCCCCCGGTTGTTTAAACACGCCAAAGGCTTCGCGCGCCGCCATTAGCGTTAAATATATGGCTAATTATGCGTATGAGAATTAAACATCAGTGTTATGCTAATGGGGGCGCCTTCAGCTGTGGATCAGAGCACTTGAGACTAGCATTTAATCAAGTGAATCAGTAACTAATACAGCTGCACGTGTGAACTTTCCGCAAGATCAGCCCTCTCCCCACCCCTAACCCCCCCCAGGACGGCCCGCTCCGCCCGGCATCTCAATGCACACACACACACACACACAGATCGTGAAATGAGGAGAAATAATTAGCCGCCGATGCTTTCTAATTATTAGACCTCGGAAAGTCAGTGGAGATTGCACCCTGGAGGCCTCGCCTGGCGATGGCGTGGAAACTATTTTGATGCTTTGCTCAACTGGAGGCAATCGAAGGAAGGAAGGAAGGAAGGAAGGAAGGAAGGAAGGAAGGAAGGAAGGAAGGAGGAGGGAGGGAGGGAGGGAGGGAGGGAGAGAGAGAGAGAGAGAGAGAGAGAGAGAGAGAGAGAGAGAGAGAGAGAGAGATCGGGTCACTTCAGCCCGCAACCTCCCCCTTTTTCTGTGCGACTTGAATTGGAAAGTAGCCCTGTTGTTCTCACAGAGGCGAGGTGGGGGGAGGAGGCATCACGTTGGGATTAATCCCCCCCCCCGCTCTTCCATTTTCAACCTCAGGCTGCTCAGGAACTCATAGAAAAGCAAAGGTGCCCATTATTTAGAATTTATCACCAACGGCAGGTTTTCCTTCTTAACCGCCTACTACTTTAGGTTGAATTCTGAGAAACCGTCCACGACAACCACTATTCAGAAAATTAGTCTGCAACTAACCTGCTGCTCGGGGGAGTTAGACACAGCAGCTTTCTCACAGTCCCCTCTCCTCTCCTCAGGACTTCAACTTCAAAGGAACCAAGGTGTACCAGGTCTTACAATAGATTGCTTTTGAATGGGGTCGCGAGGAGTAAATCCCGTGGCCCTGACTCTAAAGTGGGCATCCCCTCGTAAATTGGACTGAATCCAACCGAGTCGAAAGCTGACTTCACCCCCTTCAGACTGCAAGGAGTCCGCTACCAACTCAAGCGGTTAAAATGACCTGACCTGACCCCACGAGTGACATGTCTTGTCAGGAGAGTGGAAGCGCTGGTCCCTCGCCCCTCTGCGCACGACTCTGGCTTCCGATCCTCCAGCGGTCTTCCTTCCTTCCTTCCTCGGCCCTTGGGGCGCTTGGCAGTCCTCCCGCTCCCGCTGGCCCCTCTCGCTCACCAAAGGCAGCCCCGGGGAAAACCTGCCCCGCGAATTGCGCGCGCCTGCAAGGAGGGGCCTGGCCGGCCTCGCCCCGCCACACCTGCCAACTGCGCTCACCTCGCTTTGCTGCTTTAGACCGAGGACCGGCCCCACAGCCCAGTGGCCGCTCCGAGAAACTGTTCCACCCGCCACCACACCTGAAAGGCTTTAGGGGCAGGAGAAAGGGCAAAGCCGGAGAAGTTGGGGGTGGGGGCCCTTGGGGAGTGGGAGACCCTTATGCTTCTTTTTCCAGCTTTACACATAGTTGCTGTGGAGTTAAGTCACGAGTCACACCGGTAGGGATACCCGGGAAAGTCAAGCAGAGCCTGGAGGTGGGTGGGAATGGAGCCGGGGTTCATCCTCTCCAGTGGAGAGGGGACTGCCAGAGAGAGCCTGGGTTGTGAATCTTTCTCGCCTTCCTTCCCGCAACCTTGGCGATGGCGGCGGCGGCGGGGGGGTGGAATGGGCTTGTGGGGGGGAAGAGGCGGCTGGAAGGGTCCCGCGGCAGCGTCTCCTCCGCCCAGGCGAAGTCCGTCTCTCGCTCGCCCGGTCCAGCCGGCGAAGCCCCCTAAAAGCGTCTCGGGCCAATCGCGAGCGCTTCTGCCAGACGGCGGGCCAATCAGCTCGGCGAGCTCATGCATATTCATGGCGTTTGGCTGAGTCAAAGCTTTTAGGCGAGTTTGTGTAGATCCCCCCAGCATCTCATGCCTTCGAGACACTTTTTTTTTTCAAAGAGCCAAACTCCATTTTCTTATGAATGGAAAGTGAAAAGCCCCGGGCCTCTTAAATTGGGTCCCGAGAACGCGAGGCCGGGAGAGAGACCCCCCCAAAGACGAGAGCGCGAGAGAGAAAGAGCGAGCGAGCGAGCAAGGGAGAGCGAGAGAGCGAGAGACACCCGAGTCAGCGGCGAGCAATGACCATGACCACCATGCCAGAGAGCCTAAATAGCCCTGTCTCAGGCAAGGCGGTCTTCATGGAGTTTGGCCCGCCCGGGCAGCAAATGCCTCCGTCGCCCATGGCCCACGGCCACTACTCCATGCACTGTTTACACTCGGCCGGCCACTCGCAGCCGGACACCTCGTACAGCGCCGCATCCTCCTTCTCCAGACCGCTGGGCTACCCCTATGTCAACTCGGTCAGCAGCCACTCGGGCAACCCTTACATGAGCTCGGTGCAGTCCTACCCCAACAGCACCAGCTTGGCTCAGACTCGGTTAGAGGAGACAGGTACGTGCCATTTGCCGGCGAGAGGGGAGGGCAGGGCGGGGAGGGGGGTCGGTAGGGAGGGAGGGGGGGCAAGGGGGAGAAACCCTAAATGGATCCCCCCCTGAAAGATAGGGAAGAGAAACAAAAAGAAATGCAGCCAAACTGAATGGGGTTTTTTAAAAGATTTTTCTCCCCCGCAAAACCTCCTGGTTTCTGCCCCAACTACCCTCAAGGGAACAGCCTAGTTTCCAAGATCTCTGGAGTTTGCACACAAAGCCACACCAGGCCCGGCTGGCAAAGCCCCGAAAGCGTTTCCTTTGCACTCTTCCAACTCTCCCCAGATGTGCGCCTATTAGACTCGGCAATTATTTATTGCGTCGCGCTATAAACAATGTATGCAATTAAGGGTAATTAAACCTAAAGTGCCGCAGCCTGTAAAAATAGAAAAACTTTTCCTTTTCTCCCCTTCTTCCCCTTCCCCACGGGCGATGGAACTCCGGGGCTGCCAACAATCCCTTCTCCTCTGCACAACAGCCGCCTCATCTCCGCCCGATTTCGGGGGCTGCCGGTGGGGCTTCGGGGCTCATTAAGCGTGACTGACTGGAGGGCGGAGGAGGGAGCCTGACACCGCTGCTCTCGGGGCCCTTTGGAGGCCAGCCGGGGCCGGGACCAAACCTCTGACCCGGACTGAGAGGCTGCGGGGCTGGGTGTTGATCCTCGCCCCTCCGCCTTAGCTAGCGAGGCGTCCGGGTATCTCTCTCTCACGGGCCTCCTTTGTGACTTCTTCCAGGGACCGAGACAGAGAAAAGCACCGTGGTGGAAGGCGGCGAAGTGCGCTTTAACGGCAAAGGGAAAAAAATCCGGAAACCCCGGACGATTTACTCCAGCTTGCAGCTCCAGGCTTTGAACCGGCGCTTCCAACAGACCCAGTACCTGGCTTTGCCGGAAAGAGCCGAGTTGGCCGCCTCTTTGGGCCTCACCCAGACTCAGGTAGGCAGAGCGGGGCCGTTTCCCCTCCTCATCCCGCCCCTGGGACGCTCTCCTGTCCCGCAGGAGGCTTCGTGCTTTTCCGATTCGAGCTTCCTTCGGCAAGGAAGGAGCGGAGAGTTTCGGGGGTCCGGTCGAGACGAAGAAAAGCTCCCCAAAGGATTCGCTCCTCTCTATCGCGTGTCTGGATGAATCCATCTCCCCAAATCTGGGAAAGCGCCCTAAAAACACATTAAAACACGTTATTTGCTTTGCCGGTGCTTTTCTTGTTCCTGAGCTGGGCTGTTACGAAGCCTCTGGTCGAGCTTCGCTTCTCCTCATTCCAAGGCACCTTTGGCTCGATAGGTCTCTACACTCCTCAGACAGGGCCCGAAGAACCAGAGGTTTTAAGGTCCGAGTTTCTCAGGGTCCAGAAATGTCCTTTCGGGACGTGGAGAAAGCCGGGCCAAACAACAATCCGGCTCCCTTTCCAGAAATCCGATCCAAAGGAAAACCACCCACCCTACCATTCATTCCTATCTCCCCCTACCCTTTCTAGGTCGAAACCTCAAACCTCGAAATTAAAAACCCTCGGGATTTTAATGGGCGAGACATTTTCTTTGGCCTGGGCCCTTCCCGGTTTAGAAATGGGAGTCCGCTGTCTTGTGGCACAGTTACTCTCTGTCCGGGCCGCATTCCCAGGTCTTAAGCATCGCGGCACCCCGATTCTTAGCCACGTGTGGACGGGGGAAACAAAGTTATTGGCCTTTACCCGGTCCTTGGACACTGGGCAAGGGGTAACAGTTAAAAACGACCTGGTTAGCCTAGGAACAGCAGCTGACTCGCTTTCCCCCCATTCAAGTAGGGAGGAAAACTGGGAGCGCGCCTCCAGCTCCATCGGTCTTTCTGTCCGGGGTCGCAGCCAAACTCTGCCTGGCGCCTTGGGGCCGAGACTGGATTCCTCGGAGGAAGGTTGGGCGGGGGGGGGGAGAGCTCCTTTCTTGGGCCCGAGGGTGGCTTGGGTAGGGAAGGCTTATTACTTTTCCGATGTGTTCTGAACGTATCTCTTCCTGGGACGGGGTGCAGGTCAAGATCTGGTTCCAGAACAAGCGCTCCAAATTCAAGAAGCTAATGAAGCAAGGAGGAGCCGCCTTGGAAAGCAGCGCCCTGGCCAACGGGAGGTCGCTGTCGGCCAGCTCTCCGCCCGGGCCGCCAGTCTGGAACACCGGCTCGTCGTCGGGTAAGAGCTCCACGGGAACCCCGGGCACCTACATCCCCAGCTACACGTCTTGGTACCCTTCGGCCCACCAGGAGACTATGCAACAGCCTCAGCTGATGTGAGGAGCGAAGGGTTGGCCGGCTCCGGTTTGTGTTGTTTTCTTTTTTCTTTTTTCTTTGGCTTTTGTGTTTCTTTCGTTCTTTTTCTTTTACTTTTGCAACGTTGAACCGATAAGCCGATCGCCCCATCGGCTTGGAACCACCGAACGAACGAACGAAGAAAACAAAGGCGACCTTGTTGGTCTGGGGAAATGGTACCGCGGAAGGAAAGCCGCCTTCGTCCCCCCTTAGAAGCCTGAGCCAGCAGGAGCGTCTCTGGGCCGCCGACGGTTTTGGGTCGCAGCTCCCGAGACAAGCACAGATGCCAGGCGGGGCTGGTTCCCACTGCAGACAGCTGACGCGGCGGCCCCAGATAGTCCCTCAGCCACGCCGGACGACAGGCTGCCAGCAGCAGCGCGGAACCCGGCCCTTGGCATGGGCGGACCACCAGGAGGCCGGCAGCAAAGAACCTGTTTGTCCGAGGAAGGGTGGGGGAGCAGGGTCCTCTCTCTTGCCCGTCTTTCTGTCCTGTCCAAATGAAACTTGGCCATTCCCTTCAACTCATCCTTCCTTTCCGGGCTTCACCAAGGAACAACTTTTCCTTCCTTCCTTCCTTCCTTCCTTCCTTCCCCTTCTCCTTCTCAGTGTTCGTTGTAGTCCTCTCGGTGTACATTATTTTCTTTTGTCGAATGGGAAAGGGGATTTTTTAAATTATTATTATTTATTGACTTAAAACTACCACTATGAGAGTCCTAAACATTTTTTAAAAATAAACTTTTATGGGCGGATCTGTTTTGCAAAAGTGATGCTGTGTTCAGGCCCTTTGTTTCAAACCAGCCGCACACACTTGAAGGGACCGTCTCATTATGGCTGCTGCTGGTTCTTCGCTTTGGGGCATACGCGCTCCTCGGATCGAAGGAAGGTCATGGGATTCGGACTGCAAACACATTTGCAGAAACCTAGTCTTACAGGCTTTTTTAAGCCGACCGGGTTTATTTCTCGGGTTCATTTTCATGGATCTCAGCGGAAATGTACGAAGTGTAAAGTGGGTTGTGATTCACAAAACCCGATGTGGCGAAAGTGGCTAAACATGTCATATAGTTTTATTTTAATGTTATTTTGTTTATTGCTCAAAAGGGTTGCAAGTAGCTTTGAAAGACACGTGTAAAGGATGTCATCTCTTTCCAAAGCTGAAAAACTTCTAAACTACAAGCTTAAGCACTTTACTTTGACAGGCAGGTATAGAACTGGATGGCATTTATATCTGGATGTATCGTTGGCCTTCCTTTAAGGGGAATGGGTGGCAAGTTTGCCAAAAACAAAAAACACAACATAATTTGCTTTGGAGGCCGGCTCAGTTAGTTGGTGGTTGCATTACTTTTCCTGAAACAATGTAAGCACGAGATTGGGATGGAGCGGGGAGCCAGAGACACAATGAAAAACTAATTTGTCTTTAGGCTGTTTTAAACCTTAACTTTTGAATCATTTCTCATTCATTTTCCACTCACGCATCAGGCTTTTTTGCGTGCCCTCAAAAACTAATTTTTTCAAATTACTTCAAAAACTAATGCTTGCCAATATATCTCACTAATTGCATTGCTTGGGCTTTTAACGAATGCTTCTGGTTTCTCTCTTGCTTTCTCTTCTTTCTCCACAGGCCCATTTAGTTGGGTATATAAAAATACCTATTTAAAAAAAAATCCTAAAGCTTTCACGAATTTGCTTGGGGCAAAACAGAAGCAAACCAAGCGTGTGGAGAAATTCTCTCCCACCATGTGATAACCTGGAAGTCTGCAGTTCTCTCTGAGGTTTTATTATGAGTCTGGTGTACAGTGAGAATGGCCTTGCTTTATTGGGGGGAGATGGAAAGGAGGACAAGGTGAGACTCCCGCTCAGCCAGAAAGCACTCCAGCACAACAGTAGCTACCAAAGCAGTTTTAAATGCAATGCAAAAACATTTATAAACATGCCCAGTGGTGATGGCAGTGTTTATTCCCAATCCTGACCAAAACGGGAAGGGCTGGACGGGTTTCCCCACGGCCTAGTATATATGATTCTCCTCAATACTCCGAGGTGGATCTGGAGCTCTGAATCTGGGTCTGGATTTGGGTGTGGGAAGGGACAGCCTGAAGGAATATGCCTTTGGTGCCCATAAAAGGAGATCTCACCTGTGATGGAGGGCTCTAAAGGAAAGGAAGTAACAACAACAACAATAAATATTTGATCAGGATAGTATTATTGTTGTTATCCTTAACTTAGCGTCCATGAAACGCTGGTTTGCCTGTCCTCTGCTACTGTGGTCTGCTTGGAGTTTACTCTTCCTAGGAGTTCCAGGCCAGCGAGGGGCCACTCACGAATGACCTGACTGATCCTGATCCTGATCCAGTGGTAGGTCTGCAAGGAGGTCTCCTCTTTGCCCCAGCCCTAATGGATGTAATGTTAGCTTTTCCCCCAGGAGCCGGGACAGATGGCCTTCAGGAGCAAAGCTGGTGTAAAGAATGGTCTCCAGGGGCTGACAGACAAAAAAGTTGGGATAGGGGAGTTTATCAGGATCGCAAATGGAATGGAGAAAGGAAAGTTGTGCGGCCCAGGAATGTTGGGGCCAAGCAAGCAGCCGAGGCACTCGCGCAGGAAGCCATCCGAGCCCCTCTCAACTGTCTGGTGCCTCCTCTCTTTTCCTGCAGTAACCCAAAGCTCCAACCTCACCCAGTCTGGAAGCGGCTCCAGGATAAGGTGCAGGTTCCTCTCTTGGAAACAACTGGTCCCTGGAAAGGCTGGGGATGTGCAGGCAGGGAAAAGCAACCGGTAACTCCTTTCACCCTGTGCGGGGGCTTCCGCCTTGCTAATAAACTCGAGGAGGGTTTGTGTGGGTAACTACAGGGGCAGCAGATAAAGAAGAAAGACCTGGGGATTGGAACTTGGGATTTGCTTTCTTCTCTGCTTGGGGTTTTACCAGTTAAGGTTTGTGGGATGGAAATGGATTCTAAGGAGAACCCGGTTTAGAACAACTTGGAGATCTTTGTCTCTTATATTTTTAGAGTCTTGGTGGATTTCAGGGAACTGATAATTTCCTTCCTTCCTTCCTTCCTTCCTTCCTTCCTTCCTTCCTTCCTTCCTTCCTTCCTTCCTTCCTTCCTTCCTTCCTTCCTTCCCCACTGAAACAAGATTTCAGAGCTAAAGCAGAATCTCTCCCAAGGTTGACTCATGTTCCGTGAAATCTCTGTTCTCAGCTCCCTATAAACCCAAAAGGCTGACAGCCATTCTGCTCCGAGGAAGGACCCTTCCGTCCCTGGAGCTAAGACAGAGAGGCTTAAAAACCCGCCTTCAAGGTTCGGCCTGAGAGCAAACGAATTCCCCGGGCCGAACCCTGCTGGCAAAGATCACGAGGACCTACCGGGCGGGCGGCCGGGTCGAAGGAAAGCTCGTCAGATCTCGGCTGGGATCAGAGCTCCCGGCCCCGGGTGCCAGCTCGAACCAGCACGGTCACGGAGGCTCGGAGCTGCAGAAAGCCGCCCTTGCCTGCCTTCCGGCTGAGATGTGCATCCACTGGCAAGTTTCTTCTGGGGTGGGAGAGAAGCCGGAGGAGAGGAGAGGCTAAAAGTGGGTGTGGATCGGGCGGGAGTGGGGAGTGGCTTTCCAGGAGGTTGCTCGAGGGAAGGAAGCGGGTGAGAAATCGTATCGATTTTTGTTTTGACACGCACCCATTTTTCAATTCTGGGCGATGAGTGATCGGATGATGGGGCTCCGGCTAATGTACTTCCTTGCCGAGAGAGGAGAGCGCACGCAAGGCGGGAAAGGCGCAAGAGCACAGGGCCGATCGGGGCTTGGCCTTGCGCTCGGAAGGAGAGGCGACGCCGGTCTCCGTGTACATCTGGCGGCGAGGAAGGAGAGTTGTCCG
This sequence comes from Naja naja, assembly GCA_009733165.1. Taxonomy (NCBI): domain Eukaryota; kingdom Metazoa; phylum Chordata; class Lepidosauria; order Squamata; family Elapidae; genus Naja; species Naja naja. The sequence goes on along the minus strand of CM019148.1, from coordinate 208,490,883 downwards.
GGGTGCTTTTTGCAAGCACAGGACTGCTTTCCTATGTCTAAAGACGGAGGTAAATCGCTGGAATGTGGTTGCGGCAATCCGGGAATGTCTGGGCGGCCCTTCCAGCAGGAAGGCCTCGAATCGACTCCGGGGCAAGCCAGGGTAAAGGGCATCTGAAAAGGCCCCGTGGTCAAACAAACTCGTCCCAGAAATCCTCTCGAACGCCTCGGCTTTCCTTAATTCAGTCAAGTCGGGCTAACCCGTCCAAATGGAGAAATGATTAGTTTTGTCCCGGTGAAGGCGGGCTTAAGTTACGGCGCGTTATAACTGTACCGTTTGCAAATGCTAATCTCGCCGCCACAGAGCTCATTAATTCTGCCGGATTCCTGACAAGTAGTTCATCAAATATCTGATTCGAAATTCACCATAATGAGGATATTAATTAAACTCCGAATCATCCGAAGGGGCTTCTATTGAAACAATACCTCATTACAATGATTAAAAATTGATGCCGAGTACTACGCCTTTTTCAACCGCGGTCTCTTCGCAAACAACACAGTCTTACCGGATAAATCTGTCAATGGTAAAAACGCAATTTAAGAATAGGTAATTTCTCTCCCGCATGGGGGGGAGAGAAGCGTCTGCCTCTCATTTCCCAACACTTCTGCAGTAGGTTACACACAGCTTAATGATAATCAGAATGACTCCTTTTCTCCTAAAAAAGACCCCAAAGTGCGCGTGCAGCTGCAAAACCCAAGAGGGTCAGCATCATTTCACTGTATTCTCTTCTTGATTACAAGCCGAGCCCATCAAACACAACATAATTACAGTAATTTCAGGTTTATTTATTCTAATGCAGTTTCCCCATCTCTCTGGTAATTATGAGCAATTTTTTCGCCCGGGGAATCTTTTTGCATTAACAAAAGAGATAACACACTGAAAGCCAAATTTGCTGTGCATTGAGAATGGGGGAATAAGGGAGGAGAGAAAGGCACAGAGAGAGGGAGAGAGAAAGAGAGAGAGAGAGAGATGAAATCCGTGCGAACTGCCATCTCTCCCTCTCTATACTGGAGCGCGCCAAATTGCTTGCAGGTGTAAGGCGCAGGCTTGTCAAAAGGGCCCCTTTCGCATTAGCAAATGCACAATGTTGAAGTAATGAAGACAGACTCCCGCGAAATGGGCAAGCAGATCCCTCTTTAATACGCGCCCCCCCAAATCAAATCTCATTCCTCTCTCCCCCTCTTAAAAGACCCTCTCTATAGCTGGAAATGCGTCGACCTCCCCAGCAAAGGCAGCTGCGTCCTGCATTTTGAAATAGCTGAAATCTAAGGAACCCATACAGACGACATTCATCTGCCTTCTTCTTGTCGTCCCACCCTATCTCGCCTCGCGGACACCGGACGGCTTTCTCTCTAGTTGTCTTCTTCTCCATTGGTTTTCTCCCCACTCCCCGCCTCTCATTTCTCGGGTGTGTGTAGTTAGAAAACGTTGTTTCCCCCTGCCCGCGATCTTTCCCCAAGTCTGCAACTGTCACCATATGTGTGTTTATGTAAGTGAGTGTCTATCTCTGTCTCTGGATAGACGTATCACATCATGCGCATGCACAAAGCCACGCGAGCTCCCCTCCCCCCCTTTTAAGCATGGTCAATTAAAGTTACAAGACAAAGCTCTTTAGATCAGCGCAGATCAAAGATGAACGAAAGGGCAATCAAGAAATAAACGGGCTTCCTCGTTCCTAGGCTCGCCTTACATTTCTCCACTATACATCCTGTCCTTTTCTTCCTCCCCATTAAAATCAGGTAGGGCAAAAGGCGGGGTCGGCAAATCATTGGTCCCCCAGGTCAGCTGCACTAGCCCCAGAGCTTCACTTAGTCGCACCCTCCTCTCCTCCTCTCTCTTCCTCTCCGCCCCCCCACCATACCTACAGCTTAGTTCACAGGCGACCCTATTACCGTACAGAACAGCACAAACCCCAAGTGGGCTTCGTTTGACAGGCTGGACAACTAAGCTATACTAAAACGGGTGTAGCCCTCCCCGTTCTCCCTCCTTCACTATAAACTTCCAGAGATCGAACAAGGGTAGCCCTCGCCTCCCCAATCTTTCACATCCACAACGCGCTCTCTCTCTCTCTCTCGCTCTCTAACATCCACATTTCATTCGCGCGCCTGGAATAATCCCGACAGTCGACAAGAAGTTTCGATCGAAGAATTAGTAGGCGCGGAACGAATCGTGTCCTTTTTTTCCGTCTTCCTCTCCGTAGCGGGAAAATCGAGCGTCAAAATGCATATATAAAAGAGAGGGGAGAAAAGACACTGGCCCCCTCCACCCCACCCCGGGAAGACGCTTTCCCGCCACCTTTGCTTACCTCTTAGCCGTCAATGTTCCGTGGAATCCCGACCCGAGTTCATTCGCTTTAGCTCGAGGTTCGATGCAGCAAATTGCTGCCGGAAAAAGTTGGGGAGACGCTGGAAAATAGAGGGCTGGGTTCGGGGATGTTGGTGTGAGAAATAGCCCTGCCACAGGAGCAAATATCCAGAGAACACCCGGGGAAAAAAGTGGGCTCGAGGGACCTTGGAAACTGCCGCTGAGCGCAGGAGGCTTTTCGCAGCCGGGCTCTTGCAGAATATCACTGAAATTTTCTGCTATATAGCCTCTGTCTTTATAGCTGATGGGAAAAAAATTGCAGATTATTAGCATAAATGTTTACTCTTCATTACGCTGATGACATTGTGCACTCGAGATCTTGGTAATCTTTGGGAAAATTATGAGTAATTTTTTAAAATTTTAAAGCAGCAGCAGTTACCGTGCAATTCAGGCTAATTCTGCGTAGGCTCCGAACGGATATAATTATCGAGGAGTCAAGATGTTATGCTAAAAACTATGCATTGATATTCCCATTTATTATGTACATACAACTTTGACAATGTTGATGCTTGAAATAGCAGGAAATTGTCTTGCGCAAAAATTACAGTCCATATTAGGACATGTGAAATTGCGAAGAATTATATAGTAATTGCAGGCTTTCAGATGGGAGAGCCAGAATGCTCAAACTAGTGCAAATGTGGATAAAATTACAGATCAGAGCAAAAATTAGGGGAAAAGGGGGTCTGGGATTTTTCAAGTTGGCTATAGGATTCCGGAAGTGTCTAATGCCACATGATTGCTCCAGCTTTAGGGGAGATATTCATACCTCAAATAGCTCTTGGGCCAGAGCGGCTTTAATTGAATTTCTTGGGTGTTTTATCCCCCCCCCACTTTTAATAAGGCTAAATTAGCAAATTGCCTACCGAATGGCATTTTTTAAAACCAGGTCCTCCCCCTTACCATGTCCTCAACACCACCATTTTTCAGAGGGAAATTACTCCCTTTAAGAAAGTTGCATTCCAGGGTGACCTCCACCGCACCCCCCCCTCGGAAAATGTGTGGGGAGAAATTTAATTACATTACCTCCCCCCCACCTCCTCCCCGTTCCCTGGAGGGCCAATGTAAGCAGCAGTCATGGGAGTCTGTTTTCAAGCTGGTATTGTGGCACGGCAGGGCAGGGCAGGGGGGGACGGGAGGAGATGGCCCCTTCAGAAGCCCCGGGAAACGGGGTACAGCTAAAGACAACTGGAGATGATGGGGGTGTGGGAATCAGCAGAAAGTCAGGTGGTCCGATCTCTCTAGAAAAAAGAAATGTGGTAGCGGGTAGGTGTGGGGCTCGACAAGGCCCAGCATGGTCCTGTTTTCCCAGCCCCACCGGGCTGCAAAAGGCCGGAGAACTGGTGGCAAAAATGAACCTCAGCTTTCCCGGGCTGCCTGTCCCTCCTCCCTGTTCAGTGGTGGGTCTTTGAAGAAAAAAGCGTGGTAGGCTTCTATCTATGGGGAAATCGTTTAAAGACAAATAAACGAAGCCACAACGGGGCGAAAGGTCTGAAAGGCAGCCATTGTGCTAAAGGCATCTCTTTCACGGGCTGAATTTTACGAGGTTCCTCCTCAACCTCTTCGATTTTAAAAACCAGGCTGGGGAAAAGAGATTGCCTGCATGTGGACGTAGAAACATGTAAATGTATATTGTATTTTGGAACCAATAACAGCAGCAACAACAATGCGATATAATGCAATACAATGCCGTATAATCCAATACATCGGCAAAGGAAGAATTGATGGTTGGATTCGTAAAAGCGAAACTGATTCAAAGTACGATCTTGACGACGTGCAAATGCCCACATCCTATCTAAATATCATTTCATGAGATGAAGGTCGGGCAGATTTTGCTGCCCCAGAAGCCATGGGAAGATCTCTTCTGAGGCGGATTGGGACCAGACTTGTCTACAGTCTGATCTCTTGCTCCCATAGAGAGAAGACAAGATCGCTGGCCACTGATTCCTACTTGACTCTAATTACTTTGACCAAGTGCTGATCTGCAATGGATCTCTTCTTTGATCTCCAGCCAATAATGATAATATCCCAAATGTCCCAAGTCCTTGAGAAGTTCTGGATAAATGGATAAAAATGCCAGTCTAACCATCTGGCTGAGTGTGCAACTAACCACAATGTCATATTGCAGTACATTCTTGGGCATCTAGATCTAAACATGTTCACTTCAGTTAATCTTCTGACAAGTAACTCCTTAAGGCTGGCCTTAAAAATAAGACAGCTCTGGCTTTCAAAGCATTTCATCCATAGAAAATCCCATTGAGGAAGATTAAGCTTTATTTGGGAGGGGAGTAGGATTCTAATACATGGCCAGAATATCATTGGGAACATAATATCTCCCTCTCTCCCCCTCTCTCATACACACACACTATGGTCTCTCATATCCAAGCTATATATTATCTTACTATTTTAAATCTTAAACTACCCGATCTTGCAGAAAAGCAGAATAAAAAAACCACCACCAAAATAAATGGGTTTTTGCCTGATGGAAATATTTTATTTACCAAATAACTCCCGATCCTGGTAGGATCGGACACCTTTTGCCCAGATCTAGGGAAGCAAGTCAGGCTCTTGTTATTTTTGTGTGCTTGTATGTGCATTGGTACACATTGTGTTGTTTCATTGAGCAATGTTTCCAAGCGAGCAGTAATTTCATAAATTATATTTCCCATTCTGAAATGTAGAAAGTAGACTTAAATATAATGTTTATTCATCCCCCTCTTCCATTTACAGGGTGTTATCTGTCCGGGCCTACTGGTGTAGTAGGTAAGTAATGTAGGATCTTCGATGATGGACACGCTTCCTAGGCCAAACCACCGCATTAACTTAAGGTTGTTTTGAAGAAACATCGGACAAGGAAGCCTAATGCAGGCTGTCTTATTTTCCTGTTTGACAAAAAAAAGATAAAAAATTAAAACAATCGTTAACAACGCAAAAAAATATCCAGCCAAGAATACGTGGCGGGCTTTGGAGGGGGAAGGCCAGTTTTTCGGGCGCACGTGGGTGGAAGCGCCTCTGTCCAGCGCATTGCTGTGGTGACTAGCGCGCGCGCGGTCCGAGCAATTTCGGCCCTTCCTTTGGAAAGAGGCGGCTAACGGGCGTCCGCCAAATGGGTGCCTTCCGGTCACCCTCTGGACTCTGGGGGAAGGGCTAGCGACCCTTAGTCCCTGCGGGGGCCGAAGTTCCTCCGTTCCCGTTTCCATTTTTCACCAGGCCGCGTTCGCCATAGAGGAAAGGTGGGGCGGGGGAGGAAGCTCCTCGGTAGGATCACAGGGCCCGTTGTCTCTCAGGGAGCCAGGGCTGTGTGGGAAAGTCTCCTCAGCGCCGCGCCTCAGGCGGCCGAGGAGCTTCGCTCAGGCCCCGCCCTCGGGCTCTCCCGCCCAGGCTCCGGAGCGCTGATTCTCCCACGCTCTCCTCCCCCGCTTGCCTCCCGCGTTCGCTTCCTCCAGCTGCCCCTTCCCCCACCCCACCCCTCTCGCCGCTCCCTCCCGCCGCGTCTCGGCTTCTTCCCGAGGCCTCCTGCCTTCTTTGTTCTTCGCTTGGCCCTTCTGAGATGGGCGCCGTGCGGACTCGCTTCGAGGCAAACGGTGGGGGGCGCGAAGGCGAGTTTGGGGGGGGGAATGATTGTGAGCGCGTTTGAGTTTGCCGGAGCGTCATTTTCCCGCCTTCGCCCGCCGTCTAGATTCGGGTGGCGGGGGTACGAGATATGGCGCCCTTCGGGGGAAGCCGGGTCTTTCGGGCGCAGGAACTTGAGGCGCGCGCCAGTTCTGGAAATCCAAGGCGCCTTCACTTCGGCTTGAAACTTACTGAAGTGCGGCCATTTCTTCTTCTTCTTCTTCTTCTTCTTCTTCTTCTTCTTCTTCTTCTTCTTCTTCTTCTTCTTCTTTCTTCTCCTCCTCCTCCTCCTCCTCCTCCTCCTCCTCCTCCTCCTCCTTCTTTTGGAAAAATGGGTCTGAGTAGGCCTGACCTGCTTCACCCGGGTGGTTTTTACGAAGTTGGTGGAAACGCTGCTGTTGTGTTTTCGGTGTGGGTTTTGTTGTTGTTGTTTTTTTGACAAAGCCAACCACGACGGGGCTTCTGATTGGGGCGGAAGGGAACAACACCGCCCACACCCCTGCTATCTTCCGGAGTTTGTCCGCCTGCTTGTTCCGCCCCCACCCCATTTCCCGTGCCAAGGCCGGTTGCGTGATTCCAACTCAGGCTGTACATTCACCGCCTCCGGCGCGTTGAGGTTTATATGCCTCTTAATCATCCCCTTTGGCAGCGCATTTATCTCTTCCCCCCTCCTTCCTTTTCCCACCCGCCAACCCGGGATGGCGGGAGCGGACAGCCGAGCGATTCACCCCTGCGTTCCCCCGTGGCGCGTCTGGAGGACAAGGGAGCCTCTGCTGAAAAGGGCGCCTAGGCCTGGCCCCGGGCTGGCAGCCAAGCTTTGGCTCCTTCGCCAGGCTCCTGTCACTTAACCGGCGTCTACTTAGGTGCACCCCCCCTTACCTTTTCTCCCGTTCGAGGACAGATCTGCCCAAACAGCACCTCCCTAAGATGTTAACAGAGATACGGGGGTTGCTTAATCTTTCTACTGACGCCGCTGCTGGCATTGCTGGAGGGGAAGCGGCCCTTTGTCCGGGCTGGAAAGTAAAAAAATCTTTAGGGAGCTTTTAATCATTTCGAGAGAGACAAAGTTCTCCAGAACCACCTTGGCAAAGATCGGGCAGTTAAAAGGAATTATGGAGAGAGAGAGACACACACACACACACACTTATACAACAGGGCTCCCAAAATTGCCTTTAAAAAAGAGGAGTCTTCCACCTAATGCTTTTCTTACATCTTAGACTCCAATATTCTTCATTCTGTCTTTTGGCTGGGGATTATGGGAGTCGAAGTTTAATACAAGAAAAGGCACTAGTTAGAGAAAAATAAGTCTATGGTGAGTGAAATTCTTAGCCACCGGCCCTCAAGTCGATCATGTCCATCATCAGAAAAAGAAGAGGGACATTTTTCTCCTAAAAACAGCCTGGGATAGTTGTGGGATCTGGAGCACCAGTTTAAGGGCATTCAGAATGTCATATTTATGACTAGGAAAGTGAACAGAGAAACAAGAAATCTATTGACATACCTAGTTCATATATTTAAGGGTCAGTGATCAGATTTAGCACTGAAACCCAGCAGGTAGGCTATTTGCCAAGAGCCAGGCAAGTAATTTTATATGCAAGTCCAGACTTCATTCTTAACATTTGAAATATTAATAAATACCTACTATATACATACCCAAAGGGTCGACTTGCAGCTATAAAATGTGAGGAAAGGGATAATCATCATCATAAAGAATGAAAGGCTTCCTGAAGAAGCATCTTTCCCAGTAAACCCCAGCATAACCCAGGTGCAGCTGATGGAGCCTCACTTTGCATGGCACAGTAAAATACCTCTTAAGACCCTGAACCTTGGGACCTTAAAAAGATTCGCATTTGGTTTGAGGGCTCCTATTGGGCAGGCAGCAACTTGTATTGTGAAGGGAAGGCAGTGAGAGCATCCCTTGGCCTCTCCTGACAAATAGTGAGCTAAAATAACCTGTTTGGCATTAGTCTTCTGATGGCCCAGCATCCAACAAACGGAGAGACTCATTGTGGCATAAATTGTAACAATTTGTGAGCCTTGACAAATACTAATATACCTATTGCCTTTAAAGACTGTATAGCAACGTGCTGGATTTGGAATACAAGTGCAGTCAGTAGTGTATTGTGAGCAGTAGAAGATTGTCACCGTCATCTAAGGGAAAGCTTGTGACTTGGGAGAAAAATATAAATAACCAGATAGGAAGCCAAAACGGGGCAACTGTGGAGTTGAAATGCTGTTTCCCAGATCTGTATCCTGTGTCTCTTGGGTGTGCCTCGGGTGAGGGGAGGTGTCACATTTTGTTCATAAAGGAAGCCTCCTGCAAAGGCAGCCGCCGCCTAGTTGTTCCTTGAGGTTTACTGGTGGAGAGACGGCCAAGCGCCCAAACAGGCCAAGCCGAAGGTATGCGGGGACTCCCTTCTCTCTGCTGCTGCCGCTGCTGGGGCCTTGGGGCTCCGGATCACGACGGAGACCGGGTCGCCTGCAGCTTCAGGAGCCGCCGTCATGCTGCCGGGATTGTAGCGCGGGAAGCCGCCAAGGAGCCTGACCGGCTTGCCTCCAACGTCTAGTGGCGCCAGATCGCAGTGGGGTGGGGCCGAGTCTAGGCGAGCGAGAAGGAGCGTTGAGTGATTCAGGCTGGGCTGCCGAGGAAGCCTGTCGCGCTCCTCCTGCCTCGGGCTGGGCGTGTGTGTATATGTGTACGTCTTTGTGTATGTGCGTGTATGTAGACGGGACAACGCTGCTGGCAGTCGGCGCGACCCCGCCTGAGCTCCCCTGAATCTGTGGCCTCGCGGCTCTTAAATACCCTTCAGGAATGCTCGACGCCGCCGTTCAACAAATGCAGAGTGGGGAAGCCAAAGGCCGCCCAGAATCAGCCCCTCCGGAGTCAGAATAGAGAGCGTAAGGGAAAATAGACAAAGTGCGTCTTTCTGCCTGAAGGGACGATTAGTTCCACTGAAGGAGCTAATTGGCGAGTAGCAGGAAGAACTAGATTTCGTTCTGGGAAAGAGACAGGAAGAAAACAGGCTCCTCCAAACTTCAAGCAGGCTAGTGGGGCTTCTCAGCTCAGAGAGTCGGCCGAATGTGGAAGGCGTCAGAAGACAGAAAAATGACAGAAAAACAACTGATCGAGCCAAGGACGGTGCAAACAAATAATTTATTTAAATAATCTCTTCATAATGTAAAAGTAACATTGAGCGATATCTTTTTGTTTGGTTTTTGTAATAAATAACCAAGAACATACATTTAAAAAAAACCGTTTTAAAGGTTTTTAAACTATGAATTGGGAAAATTCAGTAGCTTGTACTTTCTGGTAGTGAAGATGAAAGGAATAAAACAGAATACACAAAGAACGTAAGGAAGCTGCCCGGAGAGAAAAGAAAACGATGACGTAAAAAAATTATTGGTTCACAAAACATGGACAAATGTAGCCTGTCCAATAAAACTGCCCCTCCTCTTTTTAAGGCAAAGAGGTTGGGGAGAATTAGCACAAACAACTCTATTACAAACATATATACCGTATATATATATATATATGTATGTATATATTTATATCTTTTTCTTGCGAAGAAAAAGTCCTGCAAACATTTAAAAAAAGATAATTTAAACACAGCTGGGGTTTTTTTCTTTCCTTTTTTTCATTTTAAATATCTACATATAAAAATTATTTATCTTTTTTTTCTCCCCCAACATCAAAATGAGGTCATCTGCAAAGGCACCTATAAAAACGTATAAAAAAATAAAACAAAATTAAATAAATTTTGCACTAGCGAGTCGATGAAAAATGGGAGGAAAAGTGGGGCCTTGCTCTCGCCGCGCGCAGAGTTTTTAAAGTCTTTATTTGCTGCGGACTAGGCGGGGGCGGGGTACGTAGAAGGTAACGCTGGTGGGGGGAAAACAGACTGGTATAAAAAACATTAGGTCGAGGTGATTGGGGCGGGTAGTCAGAAAACCCTGAAGGAGAAAAACAATCGAGAGCTCTTCTTTTTTCTTTTTTTTCCGACCAAGGGTGTGACCATAGCTTAGCCCGGATTTCATGCTTGTCAGTAAGAATGTCAGCAGCGACTTCTTCGGAGTCACCGATTGGGTGAGCCGCATTCTGAGCCGAAGTTGGGGCGGGGAGGGGAACCAGATTCTGATTGAGTCCGAAACCTCAGGGATTATGGCTGAAGTCTGGAGGCGCTTGTCCCAGTTTGGCACCACCAAGTCGGGCGGGCGCCGTGGCTGAGATGTTTTCGGGTGGGAAGGAATTGTGGACCGTTTCCCAAAGCAACGGGGACGGGGTTGGGAGAGATACACCTCTGCCAACCGGAAAGAGGAGGGGGAGGTGGAAAAGCCTTCCTTCTCTCCACCCTGGACACGGTCCCTTGGAGAGTAGTTTGGGGTTAGAAAATAGTCCCTGCGCTGACAGCGGCGCCATGGTGATGGGCGTGATGAAGATGGGGGTGATGCTGGTGAGACTGCCCTTGCTGCAGGATCGGGGAGGCTCCTGGCAGATGGGAAGCTGCGGCGTTGGACGCCTGGTGATACCACGAGTAGTTACCCAGGAAAGCAGCGGCTCCGCTGGGAGTGCCAGGGCTCGAACCGGCGCTGCTCCCGCTGCCGCCGCCGCCGCCGTTGCTCATTCGCTGCGGGTGGGGAGCAAAGTCCCAGGCGAGCGTGGCTGAAGCAGGAGGCGAGGCGCAAGGAGGAGAGGAGCTGCCGACCCGCTGCTGATCCGCCGGGATTTCACCGCTTTTCCACATCTTCTTGAATTTGGATCTGCGGTTCTGGAACCAGATCTTCACCTTGTCAAAGAGAAGAGAGAGAGGAGAAAAAAGGGGCGGGGATGAGCCGGGAGGCAGGAACAGCCCAGTCCATTCCCATCTAAAATACACATGAAATAGAAATGACCCACAACAATCGTCCTTCTCCCCTCCCGTTCATTCAGCTTTCTGCTTCCTACAGATTCTTCTCCCAGCCTGCCGGCCCTGCTCTGAGTATTGGTTGTTGTTTTTTTGCTAGCGGCTAGCTGAGACCTATTTGATTTGTTGTTTGCTTATACCAGGCTGTAAGTTTTGTAATCCTCCAGACTTGGGGCTAAGAGGAGAAGCCTGGTCCCCAAAACAGACTTTAGAGGGCCGGAGAAACTCACAACTCAGGTGGGGGGCAGTTGGAAGAGGTTACGGAAGAGGTTACAACAGGGCAAGGACCTTGGTGGAAGAAAGCTTGATCAGGAAACTCGATTGTTTCCTGAGGTCTTCCGCAAAAACTAGACTTGGCGAATTCTTTGCACAGTGAAGGGGCAGTGCTGCTGAGACATTCCCCAGAAATACTTGGGGCCACCAACATAGAGAATCTGCCTGGATAAGGCCGGCTCTCCAGCATCTTCCAAGGGCATCAATTGCCTTTCTATTTTGCCACGTCTCTTCGGCAAACTCCACAGCATGCCTTTCTTTCTGGATTTTTTATTCCCGTCTGACCTCCCTAATCGTGGGATTTAATTGAAAATGTCCTGGGACTGGATCAAACTATGAATGGTAGAACAGGAAAGGGGAGGATGAGCTATCTGGACTGAAAGAAAATGTCACATTTAATTTCAAATAACAGTTGATGAAAGATCCTGGCATTAGGTTTCCCTGATATTTGAGTTCTGACACAGTATCCTGCGAATACTGTAGTACAGACGTCAGCAAAGACTCAGGAGGTGCTAAATCCACTGAAGCATTTGGTTCTTAGGAAAACTGGATCTAGTCAAGCCTCATTGTTTCCAGCAATAACCTCTATGGGACCCAGAAGATAGCACCTGAATCAGAAACCTATACTGGAGAAGAGACAAAGAAGACCTTGCATACATTTGTGGAAGGGGTCTAGGGCTAAGGCTAAACTTTTCCCATTTTCACAAAAAGGTGAGAAAATATCATTTGGCACAAAATAAGCATCTCTGCACAAGGCTTCTAGGAGCAGCTTCTGCCTAGCTGAATAATGTGGCAAGGCTGAGATCCTGAACTAGTCTACACAAAGAGGGAGATGGAAGATATCACCTGGTGCTCATAGCATTGTCTTCAACCCGCACACTCCCAATCTGTTTGTCAAATTAGCACCTTTGCTGGATTGGCATAATACATTGGATCATACATTGATCTAATCAGCTGGATTTGAGCAAGCTGCACTCGCATACAACAAGCCAAGATCAAAAACGTGCATCAAACTTGGCAAGGCAGCATAGGCATTTCGCTGATCTGGTTAAGGAAATCGCTCTTCCGAGTCTCTTGGTGTCTTCTTACCTGAGTTTGGGTGAGGCCTAGCGAAGCTGCCAACTCCGCTCTCTCGGGCAATGCCAGATATTGGGTCTTCTGGAAGCGTCTCTGTAAGGCTGCCAACTGAAAACTGGAATAGATGGTTCTCGGCTTCCGTACTTTCTTTGGCTTCCCATTTACTATTCGGATCTCGGGCTCACCCTCTTCTTTTTCTGTGGCAAGAAAGGAAAATGGGTGAATAATCTGGTTCCAGCCATATACGCACCACCACCACCACCACCACCACCATCTGTGGAGCCTTGACTACAATGTCTTGCCTCTGCAAGGATGGGACAAAAAATCCCGGTGCCACAAATGCCATCCAGGAACTATTTGAGTGCCTTCTCTCCTCTCCTCCCTCCACCCATCCTGAATTAAATAATTCAGGCTTAACAAATCAGAAGGAAAAAAAACCCGGTGAGACCGCCCTGCATTATTAGAAATTCCTCCCCCCCCCCATCACCTCTTGTGCCCAAGAGTCTTACCGGGCTCATTGTTGATTGGGGGCGTCCTTGTCCCATAGGTTGCATAGGAGCTGTAGGAGGTGGAGTATCCCAGGTCGTAACTCCCGGCTTTGGTGGAGTAGGGCACTGCGCCGATGCCGTTCGGGTGGTACTGGTAAGAGCCCATCTGGGCGTAGGGCGACCCACTGCTTCCGTTGCTGCCCGTGCCTCCTCCAGTTCCACCGCTGTGCTGTTGCTGGTTGGTGTAGTAGCTGCTGTCGGTGGCGGTCGACACAGGCAGAGTGGGAGATTCCTGGGGCTTATGCAAGCTGTGGTGCTGCTGCTGCTGCTGGTAACTGCTGGAGGTAATCTGGTTTGAATGCATATCTGAAACAAGGCTGTCAAAGACTCCAGTCATCCTGGTCCTCTATCCCCGCCCCTCTCCCTCCCTCCCTCTCTCCGTCGCTTGCTCCTACCCTCCCTCCCTCGCTCGCTCCAAGAGTACAGGACCGCGAGCAGCAGGGAGGGAAACTAACTCGGGAGTTCCCTTTCTTGCAACAGGCCGGGCCGCAAAGTCTTGCCTTCTTCCCCCCTTCGCTGAGAGGTCCAAGGCGGAAAAAAAAGAAAAAGAGAAGAAAAGGAAGAGGGGAGAGATCACAGGAGATCCCTAGGGCTGGCCGCCTCCGGCACCGCAAAAGTTGCGGGAGAAAGAGGGCAGAAAGTTGCCATCGCCGTCCGGCTTCCCTTCCAACTTTGCTCTTCTTTTAAAGGCAGAAGGCGATCCACCCCCCCGCCCCCCCCTCCCCGGGAGAAGCAAAGTCGCAGCGGTGCTCAGCCCAGCTTCCCCGGCAGCGCCTTTACGATTGTCTGCGGGCTCCGTGGATGCTGCCAGGTGGGCATTTAACACCAGTCACGTGAGCGCGGGCTACGTCACCTAGCAACAGCCAATCCGGCCCTCCGTTCTCGTTGTCTTCTTTCTCTTTTCTTTCCCCCTCGCCCCTCCCTGCCTCCCCTGCCTCCTCCCTCGCTTCTAATCTTTGGATCCCCGGGGCGGTGGAGGCGCCTCGCAGATGACACGCGCTGGAAAGGGAGGGGGGGGAAAGCGGCGCGGGTGGGGTGAGTGGGGGAAAATGCCGAGAGAGAGAGAGAGAGAGAGAAGAGAGCTCCCATCTCCGGGCGCTCCGGGGAAAGGGAGGCTTAATAACCCAGAAAAGAGAGAACATTGTTTGGGTTCCTTTTGCTGAGTTGCTTTTGAAAGCTCGCACGACTCGGTTTGCAAAGAGATAAAAGTGAGTCAGATCAGATCAAATCAAACCAAGCCAAAGCAGTGAAGTTTAGTTTGGAGGAACCGGCTCCCTTAGCTTAGGATCCCGCTTACAACCTCGTCCCCGAGATAGATCCCTGGCGATCTCTCTAGCCCGGTCGCCAAACCTGCATTGCTAAACTTGCACGCGCGCCAGGAAACCTCTTTGGGACGTCTTTTGTCGCGCTTCCCTTATACCGAGGATGTTATCAGCTGTGCGTGATGTACTAAGTCTCTAAACTGAACTCCCAAGAGGCCTGGGAGTAAGTCGTGGTCCCGATTTGCCCGTTTTGGGGACGGAGCCTCTCTAAGATCTAAGTTGTTCTTTTTCATAAGGCAAACTTCAGTATGCCTGTGAAGATTTTGTCAATCATCCAGGTCCTAGTCATCCCAAAGACTTTTAATTTTTTTCCCTTGAAAAAAATATTTCCCTTATTTATTTTCCTTGCAAACGTTTCTCTTCTCATCCAAGAAGCATTTTAGATTGAGAAGAGAAGCGTTTTCAAAGGGGAAAAAAAATAACCTCCCAACTGCTTTTTGAAAAGCACCTCTGGGGCAAACTTCAGCAAGTTGCAGCTTTGATCCCACTCCACGCCAACCACCCAGCCCTACCCCGTTTTCCTCCCAAACCACAATTTGCAACGCAGCGGGCGGAGAAGGAGGGATTTATGCCTGTGTAGAGGTATGGTGATATTTGGGGAGAGGAAAGGCAAGTGCTTACAATATGAAAGAAAGATCAGAGTCGCCTGCAGTAATCCAGGCTTCACCTGCCTGGCGCCCTCCAGAAATCTTGGTTTATATATCTCTCATCATCCCCAGGTAACGTTGCCCATCCTCCCGTAGAATAATAGGCCTTTCAGTCAAACGCTTCTGTTTGGCGGGGGTGGCGGGTGGCGGAGTAAGTCGGGATTTAACGCCCACTCGCTCGTCCCCACTTTAGGAAACGCGGGCTCGAAAGGGCCCGGTTGGGTGGCTGCGTTCTTGGCCTTACCGTTTAGCGCCACTTAGCGGACAACGGTTGCCACTGAAGACCGGAGGAGACGGGATAATCGCACCTAGGCGCCAGGCTCTTCAATCACCGAGCCCAGCAA
The DNA here is from genome assembly GCA_009733165.1 of Naja naja. NCBI lineage: Eukaryota > Metazoa > Chordata > Lepidosauria > Squamata > Elapidae > Naja > Naja naja. Next base: position 208,475,759 of record CM019148.1, on the reverse strand, counting down.
AACAGTAATTAAAAGCCACAACACTGAGCCAGCGCACATCCTCTGAAATCCTCAGAAGAAAGAGACATACCTGTGTGGGAGAACCAACTTGTTGCAACAGCTGCTAACGGGGGAAAGCAAGTTAGCCTGAGAAATTATTAAAACAGAATAAAGTCTACCTCTCTTTCCCTCTCTTAGCGCACCCCATGTTTTGTAAAAGTGAGTTTGAGGCATCAGCCCTGTTGCAATGCTGTGCCTCCTGAAGGACGTTAGTGAAGTCCATGCTTCCCATTGTCAATGCAAAGAATACTATTTTGGATAGGTAGCTTTCTTAGAGGCGTCCTGTTTGTTTTTTGCCAGGATGCCAGGATGTGAGACCTCTCACATCCTGGACATAAACTGTTTCAACACCTTCCCTCAAAACGACGCTATGGAGCACTGCACACCAGAACAACTAGACACAAGAACAGTTTTTCCCCGAACGCCATCACTCTGCTAAACAAATAATTCCCTCAACACTGTCCAACTATTTACAAAGTCTGCACTACTATTACTATTAACCTTCTCATCACTCCTTATCACCCATCCCCTCCCACTTGTGACTGTATAACTGTAACTTTGTCGTTTGTATCTTACGATTTATATTGACTGTTTTCTAGTATGATTTGATTGCTTATTGTACCCTATGACTGTCACTAAGTGTTGTACCTGATGATTTTTGACTCTTGATGAATGTATCTTTCCTTTTATGTACACCGAGAGCATTTGCACCAAGACAAATTCCTTGTGTGTCCAATCTCACTTGGCCAATAAAGAATTCTATTCTATTCTATTCTGGCCACTTCTTTCTTATACAAAAGTAGAAAGAGAATTCTGTTTGGAGAAGATGGGGTAGGGGAGTGCGTTGATCTGGTTTGGAAAAAAAATTCCCCTCACCTGCCCAGTTGGCTAAGACAATTGGGTGATTTTTTTTTCCAGGACCATCTTGCTTTATTGCAAGTTACTGTGAAATCTAGTAACAAAGCTTTGGGAGTTGTTCTTCAGCTGCTACACCCTTTCCTTGGTACAATTTTCATCTTAAAAGCCAGGTTTTTGAATTCCTCCTTAATTTTGCTGACTTCCCTGCCCCACTCACCTAACCTGCTTCATACTAGCTGCAGTCCCTCCAAGGCACTCTCTCATTCCAGTGTTCCTGACTGCCTCTTGCCTCCCCAGCTTGTTGTGAGCCTGTTCTTGCTCCCCTTCCCTCCCTATTGACTCAGACTTGGTCCTCCGGCTCAGGAGACGCCTTTCGACTGCAGATTCAAAGTGCACCAGGAAGTTTCGACTAATGAGCAACCAGAAAATGTTGATCTGAAAGAGAAAAACATGTTTAGTGACCCCAAAACTTTAGGAAAAGAGATGGCCTACTTGACTCCACTTATTACTTCATTTCAGGCCTTTAGATTCAAGAACAAAAAAAATCATATTTTAATATCAAAGTGGCCTAAAATGTTATCTTGACCATAACATAATACAGAACAACTATTGATGCACGTTAAAAATGGAAAGTTTTGAAATGTACAAGAAACCAGCAAATATCAAAATAACCTAATCAAAACATGAACAGAATGTAATGGCAAGTAAAAGCATTTCCTGGTCAATTTCCACAAAAGATTAAGGGGAAAAAGGATAAGATAGAACCTGGCAATGGCTTACAATTGGAACATTAAAAAGAAAAAAGAAACTGAAGGCTTGATTTTGGCTGCACAAGAGCAAGCTACTTCAGCTAATGTAGTCAAGGCCAGAATTGAAAAATCATCAAATGATTTAAAATGCAGCTTGTGCAGAGAAGCAAAAGAAACAGCAGTCCATATATTCAGTTCTTGAAATATCGCGCAACTGGGTTATAAACAATGACACAGCAAGGTCTTCAAAATAATTCACTGGAACATCTGTAAAAATTATGGAGCAGTAATGAAAAATAAGTGGGAACATATAGTTGAAAAATTAAAATACAGTGGGATTTCTAAATACAGACTGATAAAAGTCTGACTCATAACACACTAGATATAACTGTAATCGAGAAGAAAACCTATGCATAATTGATGTGGCAATACAAGGGGAAGAGTAGAATTGCAGAAGATCACAAAATATCAAGATCCATATTTTAAAATGGAACCATTATGGGATAAAATGGCCATTGAGTGCTTATCGGCACACTCAATAAATATAATGCCAAAAAAATCTTGGAAGTCTCTTAGAAAATCTGGTGCATTGACAAATTTTTCATTTGTCAAGTTAAAAGGCCACGTTGCTGGGATCTGCACATATGCTATGCTAATGCATCACAACATCCAGGTTCTTGGGAAGAATTCAATATTCAAGGCCAGCTGAAGAACTGGCAGCTATGATTTCACATTTCTCTGTACATAATAATATACCTAAATCTTACCTTGTGGATGATGTTATTAGGCCTTTTAATACTGCTGCTTGAGTGGGACACAGTGATATCTTCTTCAATTATAGAGTCTGGTTCCCATGTCTCATAGTTCATATGATCTGTTGCTACGCTGAGTAGCTTTTTGTGTGAGGCAGGGGCTATAAACAAGTGTAGCCCTATCATTCAGGCCTAATGAAACAGACGTGTAATTGTCCAGGATGGACTGCAGGTCATTGATGATACGTCTGACTGTGTTTTAGTTGAAGAGTGACAAGTGATATTCTGTTGTTTTCTTTCCTGATTATTTTCTTTAGACCTTTCTTAAACACCAGTGAGCCCTCTTTTTTAATATATATATTATGTTGGATAGATACTGTACTTTGAGAAATGTCTGATTTAAATCCTTAACTTGCGAGTCTGACAAGTCTGAACAGATTTGGTTGTTATATGTGGGATGGCAGCAGATAATGAATTTTTGCATGTATTTCGAGCAAAAAAAAGTACAAGAATCTAATCTTGTGTTTTTATTTCCTTTCTGTAGCACCACAGTAGTTTTTAGGAAACGACCCATTTGCATTATTTAATTCAACCCTAAGTTGATTGTTGGTGAAATTTATTGAATCTCAAGTAGAACTTTGCTAGGATTTTGTTTCCATGAGTCTAGGTTTTTTTTAATGTCATCAGTGTTGTTCAGATAATTTATAGGAACTATATGAAAACAGCATCATATTTCAGGTGTTAAGGTGTGATATTGTATGCAGTCACATGCATATTCATAGGAATGTTACTGATTTGAAGATATTGTATTTGTCTAAAGAGGAAATATTGTGGGTAATTACAAAGTCATAAGGTATGAAGTCTTAATATATGAAGACAACCAGAAATGAAAATCCTTGTGGCTTTTAATTTATCTTTCTGGGATAGGTTGCTACAAAAGAACTCAACATCTGTGGTAGTTGGAATGTTGTTTCTTGGGAGATTACCAGTCAGTTGCCTTTTTTTAGAAAACAATTTATTATCTTTATATCACTCATAATAGAAGAGCAACATTCAAAACAACTAATGAACAAACACTCTTTTCCTTTGGGCAGTTTGTCACTGACCTTAAGAACAAAGAATTTCAAAGACAGATTAGAATGCAAAGGAGCTGAGTGACAGTTCATAAAGATTTTTAATTTTACTTAATGTGTGTGCAGTAGGACAAAGCCCTTTATTTAAGGGCAATTGACCATGGCAAACTGAGCTGTTACTGACCTTTCTTTAAGCCAATCCATGTTGCAGTGGTTTGGCAATGGGGCTGGGTTGGTGCTTATTCTGAACTATGACCACAACAGGTTCCCATTGGTCATCTCCCCTCTTTCTTCCAGAAAGAGAAAGTAATCCCCTTCCCCAGCTAGCTCATGCATGGGCAGGCCTATCTGGGCTTGCCTGCCTTCTCTTTTTTAGGGATTGCTGTCCCTTTGCTAACACCTTTTGTTTCTTTTGATTTTACAGATGGTTATACACATGGATGTCTTCCCACCACTTTTCTACATTTTCTTCTTTGACACTAACACAGACCCCCCCCCTTTTTTTTTCTTTTTCTTTTTGCTGTAATGATTAAAGCAAAACAAGAGTATTCTTTCATTCCCTCATTCCACCGAGAAATTTTGTGGCAACGAAAACCGACATTCTACGTTCACACAAGCAAAGAGAAGGATTAGTTGATGCATTGTGAATCCAGCCTTCGTGCCATTATGCCTGCACTGTAATTTAAAGGTTGTTTTTACAGCTATATAGGACAGTGGCTGATATTGCAGGCGAGTGCTGAGAACGTCATTAGACTAAAATGAGGCAGGTAAATCAACCACTCCGGAGGTCAGGAGAAAAGACAGATCAGGAAAGAAAAAAGTACTGTCGAAGGAAAGCTTCAAAACATGACCAGAGACGCATTTGCAGTGGGCTGCATGTGGATAGAAGGTTTATGTTGTCTCTTTCAATGTCACTCAAGACAGACAACAAGGCAAGCAGAAGTCCAATTGATTAATCATAAATTAATCAATTCTGAGCATTTCAAGGATGTTTCTCATAACCCCAAACAATGTTTTTTGTGAATGGCCACACTGCTTACTGCATTTATTTATTAGATTTTAAAGGTAAAGGTTTCCCGTATTCCAGTCATGTCTGACTCTAAGAGGCAGTGCCCATTTCCGTTTCTTAGCTGAGGAAGCCAGCGTTATCCAAAGACATTTCCATGGTCGTGTGGCAACATGACTACATGTCACAGTGTAGAGCTGTGGTGAAACATAGAATGCTGTTACCTTCCCATGAAAGTGGTACCTATTTATCTACTCACATTTTCATGCTTTTGAACTGCTGGATGGGCAAGAGCTGGGGCAAGAATGGACGCCTTAGATTTTTATCTAGATTTTAGCTTTAGATTATTTTAGCTTTAGATTAGATACATACCCCACTTTTACTACTTTGTAAGTAATTCATACTTCTCCTTCTTCCTCTTGTTTTCCCCCAACAACAATCCTGCAAGGTAGGTTGGATGGCTGCATTTTATGTGTACCATATATACTTGGAAAGATTATTGTGAGCAAATTATCTAATTCATATTTAACCTTTCCTAATGTTGAATCTTGAAGTTATTGCTCTTGAATTTCAGATACCCTACATTTAGATATTACCTGCAACCCCAAGATTGCTTGCTTGATTTTGATAATCCTATTTTAGGAACTGGCTACATGAATCCTCTGTATAGATCACAATACAGACAGTGTAATCTATTAGTAGAGAAAGGAAAGGAAACACTTATGCAAATTGCTAATCTAGGAGAAGAAAATGGGTCATGTGCCATCCATTTTGAAGTAATGCTTTTAATTATTCTTGAGATACTAAATTACACTCTACAAATATAGTGTAGAGTGACTGAAAGGTCAGCAGATTATTCTGGCAATTCATTGTGTTATTTGTTTGTCATTTAAAAACAAGTCGGAATAAAATAGAGCGAGGTGTTGTGGCTAGGGTCAATTATATTTTTTCTATTACTGCTCAGCACTTCTTGACTCGAACCTAACATTGACTTGCACATAGGTTTATGATTGCTTGTTGTGAGTGGTGTGCTTGTTAGAGCAATGTGGAGCACTTCAAAAAATATTTGGAAGAAATATGAGCAGAAAATAATTCCTTTAAACTGCAAAAGAAATGGTAAAAAATCTTTAGGTTAGTTGTAAAAACAGATTCTGGTTCTGAGTTTCTGAATACACAACATTAATGCTGAATACAGAAAAGAAAGGGGTGTGTGTGTGTATGTGTGTGTGTGTGTTTTACATTTCCAGGAGCTCTGTATAGCAAGGGGGAAAAGGTGCCTAATGACAGTTTTTGAGATACATTCTTATTCTTCAAAAATACTCTACCTTAGAACCAAAATAATTTGACCGGTTTGGAATTTAGACTGATTCATTCTGTCCGGGCTGGGGCAAGTTTATTTCATTTTCCATGTGGGGATTTTTTAAAAAGTGCTGATATCACCACCACAAAGACAATTAGCTAGCAAGAACGCTGCCAACATCTTTCGGTCTCTCTCTACCCGCCTTTCCACCTCCAGTGACTATTCACCACCGAAAAAGCAATCAGTATTCATTCAAAGCAACATCCAGCAGGCTGGCTGAGTTGTTTACAAGCCAGCTGCTCGTGAGTCATAAATGTGTTTAGGAGACTGTCTCCAGCATCCTTGACTAGAGCATAATACTTGGTTTTTCTTCAGTTGTTTTTGCACTGCTAGTTTGTGTGTGTGTGTGTGTGTGTGTGTGTAGGTTTCCTTCACTGTTTATTGCACAGTTAATCTAGCCTGGACCAGTAATCCATTAGTGGCATTGCCTGGGAGATATCTGGAGGGAGGTCTGTTGTGTTGGGAAGATAATCTTAGCAAGTTATTGAGAAAAACAAAAAACAAAGATAAGGGGAGTGTTGTACTAGTTCATCCCTCTGCGGTCAGTATTTGGTGAAGTAGCAACACAATAAGGTTTGTAATTTCATGCAGACGTTTTTAGTTACTGATGGATTAGAGACAAATAGGAATAAAGCAGTATTTGCAAAGAGTAGAGCAGATGATATCTGTACTCATCCTCTATCACACTTTTTCAACGTGCAAAACTTTCTTATGTGAACTCATTTTCTTGGCTTTATAGAGGGAGTTCACCTTAAAACAATAGATTCTACTTCAGTTTCTTTAATTATTAGGAAATTTTCAAGTGTAATATGTAACACGATTTTGCAAAGTATTTTCATCTCCTACTGGGAAAGTTTTTTTTCCAAGACTCAGAATTAACTTGATTGTTCTTGCTCTTTCTTTTTGTGGCTTCATTGTTATAGAGTCCAATGCAGTGCAGGAGTACTCTAAAGTATCTAGGAATGAACTTGGGAAATTGGGCCAAGAGATGCTGCCAAGGGAACCATCAGATAAGGAACAGCAAAGCCCAAAGCTGGATAATGGGTGGGGCAAGAGCTTCACAAAAAATTTTCCCCAGTTTTTTGGGCTGTAAAATAGATGAGGGGAGAAATATATTTTCAGATTTGCAAGATTCTGTCAATGTAGCTTTACAATATAGTAGAATTAATTGTCTCTTTGTGTTTCCTATCTCATTTGCCACACAAGACTGACAAATATGTTGCCATAGGATAACCAAGAAATAGCCCTCCAGTTTTTGCTTAAAAATCAACACCATCTGTTAAGAACATTAGTTCCATTGTTGACCAGCTGCTATAGTTAGGAGAGTTGTCTAATGTTGAAAAAAAATCATTTTTTTTTAATTTAAATGCTTTTTTTCTTGATATATCTTCTGGAACAATTCTGAAAAATCCATTCCATCTTGTAAATGAAGACAGCTACATGTCTCCATGTAGTCCTGTCCTCTCCATATACTACAATTATCAAAGGGCTTTCTAAAATTTGGTGCCCAGAACTGGATATAATAAACTATGTGGGATCTGAGCAGCACTATGTATATTTCAGTCTCATTGCACTCACCACTTGTGTTTGCTATCAGAAACAAATAAATAGGACCCAGGATGTCTTTTTAAGAGCTAGATCATACTTAGAAGATGAAGCAAAGTCAAGAAGAATGAAGACGTCAAGAGCCCTGGTGGCACAATGGTTAGAATGCAATATTCCAGGCTAACTCTGCTCCACAGCCTGGAGTTGGAGCCTGACAAGGCTTAAGGTTGACTCAGCCTTCCCTCCTTCTGAGGTGGGTAAAATGAGGGCCCAGATTGTTGGGGGCCATATGTTGACTCTGTAAACCACTTAGGGAGGGCTGTAAAGCACTGTGAAGTGGGATATAAGTCTAAGTGCTATTGTTATTGCTAAGAATAACACTAAACCTTTGCTTTGAAATAATAGTTATTTTCAGATACCACATGGTTTTTATAAAATATTTATTGTATTTATCAGTGCCTTGGCTTAAGGGATCCAGTGAATGTTGAAACTAACCTGATGGCCCTCAATCATTGAATGAATTTCAATATGTAAATAAAGATCAGATTTCTTTGCAGTGCAGATCCTTGTTTTGGGTGAGATACTCATCAGTAGCAGCTCAGTTAGTAAAATTTTGAGAGGAATCTTTCTTCATATTTAAAATTAATGTTAGCATGAATAGCATTTATATGTTGAAATTAAGGTTTCCATCTTTTTTTCCAACAGGTTTCCATCTTTTTGTAAAAATGTGTTTCTCTCTCTCTCTCTGTAACAAAAGTTACAATACCAAATGTTGGATGTAATTGCTTCTCCCTATAAGGGAAACTTAACATCTGTTGAATTAAGCCTTGCAATACTTTTATGGTCTAATTGAGAAAAAAAATATAAGGGGACAGTCCAGAAAACTACTGGATTTACGCTGCTAGACGCAATAATATTATAATAATATTAAAGCAACATAATAAAAACAACCAAGGCTATCAAGGAAAAAAAATCAAACACACACACATTACTAGATTTTGCAGCAAAAAAGAAAGGTTCACCAGGAACAAGTCCATCTTAGTTACTGGTAATCTTGCTGAGTAATATTAAAAGCATGTGTTACTACCCAAATTAACATAATCTCAGATTTTCCTATACCCTACTAGGCTTTTTAAGCCTAGATTAATATAGATCACAAATGCATTATAATCTGGGATAATACAGTGATACAAATATGCTATATCTGAAAATTTGATGAGAAAGAAATCATGTTCAGGAGAAATAAATTTAAAATTTGGGCAATACATTAAAATGGTTAGTGTTATAAACCCTCTAGAGCAGGGCTGTCAAACTCGCCACCCACGGACCAGATGTGTCATGCGCTGGCCATGCTGATGCCCAGCTTAGCAAAGGGGAAAAATGGTCACGTTACATCACATGATGATGCTATGACAACCCAAATTTGACACCCCTGTTCTAGAGCAGGGGTTGCCAACTTTTTGGACCTCAGGGAACACCAAACTCATACTTTTAACTCCCAAGGACCACTAATACAATTTTTAAAAAAAGATAATATATTTAATATAAAATTTTAATTTTTTATATTAAATATAAATTTAATATTAAAAATTTATATATATATATATATATATATATGCTTATTTAATTATAACAAAATCATAAATGCTTAATCATAATTGTGGGGCAGAGCAAAGGGAAAGGAGGGGCCTCTCTCATCCTTTGGGAAGAAAGGGGCCTGGAGGCTGAGAAGATCAGGGACGGGGAGGAACTGGCTCCCCCTCAAATGGAAAGAAAGCAGAGCCCCCCCCAATCTTGTCTCCTGTCATTTCATATCTCCCCCAAGTCAGAGAAAACCTCTCTCTCCTTTGCCAGGTGTGGCTGCCTGGAGTTGGGGGAAGGAAGGAGGGTCGGGCTCGAAGTGCCAAGGAAGATGGGCTCCTAATAACCAGGCAACACCCCCCACTTCGGCCTCCACACAAGAAGAGTTCCCCCCCCCAGAGGCTAAGCTCCAGGAATCTCCTGCTCCTTCCAAGCACAGAAGGGTCCCTCCCTATGTGGAGGCCGAAGGGGGGGGGGTGTTGAGCCCAGCAAAGCTCTCAGCTGCACAAACAGGCTGGTTATTAGGAGCCCATCTTCCTCAGTTCTCTTGGTCTGGGCATTTGGTCTCCCCCCACCCCACCCCATGCCAAAGGAAAGCCAGTCAGGCTTCTCCTTCCCTCCAACCCTTCCCCCTGCTCCCTTCCCCCCGCACTCAATCCTACTTCAGGACAGAGGAAAGTGAGCTGGAAATGTGTGTTCCTCCAGCCCTGGCTTGCTGAGGGGGGAGAGTAACCCTGATGTCTCTGCTGCTCCCTCCCATTGCTGCCTGAGGAAGGCACAGGAAAAGAAAGTGAGCAGAAACATAGCTCTTGCTGGGGCGATAAGAGCAGAGATCGGAAGGCACAGGCAACAGAAAGTGGTGCCTTTCAAAGGCGGCTGCTTCCATCTTCTCTTGCCTGTGCCTTCTTCGATCTCCACTCTTTCGCCCCAGTGAGAGCTATGTTTCTGCTTGCTTTTCCTGTGCTTTTCCTGGGCAGTGATGGCTGGGGCCATGGAGGGGGGGCAGCAGAGCAACGTGCTGTGAGGAACAAGAAAACTGATGCCGCCCCATTCCAGACCTCTGAACTTGATGGTGAGTGCAGACTTGCCCACTCCGCCCCCTCCCACCACCACCAGCCGGTACTTTTCCTGCCCTGGGCTCTTCCTACAGCCCGCGGCCATCGAGGAAGAGCCCAGGCCAGGAAAGGCGAGCTGGAAGGTGCGGGAGTGCTGCAAAAATGCAAGTGGCGTGGTGCTCCTGCACTTCCAGCCATCTCCATTGCCGCTTCAGCCTGCCTGTGCCGCCAGCCCCTCCTTGCTGCAATAGCACCATTACCTCATCCTGGCTGGCAAGGGCTATGCTGCTTTTTGCAGGTTTGTGCTCGGCCGAAGTGTGGGGGCCAGCAGGTGGGTGGGCCTGTGGGTGGCACAGCCTTGTGTTCTTGTGCAGCCTGGATTAATTGCTTTGGGGGGGGGGACATTTCTCTGCAGCCCACCAAAATTTTCTCATGGACCACCAGTGGGCCGTGGCCCATCAGTTGGCGACCGCTGTTCTAGAGTAATGTTTCTCAACTTTAGCAACTTTAAGATATGTGGGTTTCAACTCCTAGAATTCTTCAGCCAGCATGTTTTGAAGTTGACAAGGTTGATAAATTCTTCTCTAGAACCATAGCTCAGTAATACAGTACCTATTTCTTTAATCCTTGGTATGTCCAAGTATTTTTTTTCCAAAGATTTTTTTATTTTTAACAACAAATATAAACAAACACAAACACAAAACAACAAATAAAACCTTTCAGTTGTACAGTGTGTTGGTTGCTACATATTTCTTGTGCACAATATCAATAAATAGTCTTTCCCTCTTAAATTTAAATTTATATTCAACGTTCCATGTCATATTATATTATTATTACATCATCGTTAGACTTTAATTGCAAATTCACATTATTCTTTTCGAGCAAACTTCAATTTTTACAAATTCTAATTCATATTATTGTTCCTTCTGTAATAATCAATTATAACGTATCATTACTATTATATTATATTTTCCAAGCATTTTTAATGGAGTAATAGCAGAAAGTGCAATGGAGAACCATGAGGTGTATAATCCCTCCCTCCCTCCTCCCTCCTATAGTACCTCATCTCCACAATGGAAAACAGAAGCTGATACTGTATTAGTTTTTGTGGGAATTGATGGATAAATCTGGGATAAATTAAGAATATATTGGTGTTGAGATAAGTGGAACTCCAATTGTATAGAATCACAGAGTGCCCACTGGTTCAAGCTCTGTTCAGTGCAGTTTAAATCAGGGGTCCCCAACCTTGGCAACTTTAAATCAGTTGGACTTTAACTCCTAGAATTCTGAGAGTTGAAGTCCTCCAGGCTTAAAAAACCATCCTTACCCAATGGTTTTTCTGCCTCCTACTGTTCTCCGATCTTCTGTTTCAAAGTACTCAAACTAACCACCAGGAGTCACTGTTGGCTCATGTAAACAAATCCGGGGTGACATTTATCCAAAGGAACAAAGTGTTTCCTATGAATTCCTAGACAGGAATTTCTTAACAGTACTGTCTCCTGTGATAGCATCTAATAATGGAAGGAACATATCTTTTAAGAGGTTCTCACAACCTCTCCCTTCACATGCAATTCCACATGACACATTCCACAAAAAGAATTTTGAGTGAAATTATCATTGTTTACCTGTCATTTGCACGCAAATACAGACTTGTGTGCATGCACACACACATGGCTATTAGAAGGTTGCACACACACGTGGATACCAGTTTTTCCAGGGATATAGCAAGCAAACAAGTAGTAGTAGATAAATGTTCCATGAGTACCCAAAATGGGAGTATCTACTTTGGAAGTGGGGAAATTAGTGCAAACAGCCATTCAATTTACTTATTATAAAAGAGAAAAAAATAAACCCTGGTCTATATAGTCCTACATGGTTTAAGTCCAGGGTACTTGCGGGAACATCTCCTGCTGGCATCACACTCGGATCGCCCTGTACGCTCCCACAGACAGGGCCTCCTTGGGATACTGTCGGCTAGACACTGTAGGCTGGCAGTGCCCAGGGGTAGGGCCTTCTCTGTGGGGCACCCACCCTGTGGAATCAACTCCCCGTGGGCCTTCATTTGGCTCCAGATCTCCGCTCTTTCTGCTGCGACTTAAAGACTTGGCTATTTCAGCAGGCTGGCCTGGACTGAACAAAGAAGGGGGGGGTCTGTTTTTTTAAATTTTTTAAATAGTTTTAAATTGTTTTGTTCTTAAATTAGGCTTGTATTGTTTAATCCTTTTAAAATTAATTTATTGTAGTGTATTTTTTATTCTGTGAGCTGCCCTGAGTCCTTAGGGAGAAGGGTGGCATACAAGTCTAATAAATAATAATAATAATAATAATAATAATAATAATAATAGTCAGAAGCAGCATATGGAGATTGGGGAATTAACACTCAGTTTAAGCTCAATTTTCTAAATGTCACACTTTTGTGGCCTTTTCCCTAGGCAAGAAACATGTAACAATCCATCCAAATATTTTCATCATACTAATTTTGTAAATATGGGAGTATGAAGTGTATCTGATGTTGTCTCAACTACCTTGTCCCATCTAGTGTGTCTTAACTATGGAGCCTCTGGTGAAAGGGAAGAGACTTCATGAGAGTTGTCCTAATATTTAATCTAATCTACTTCCTTGTAGTTTCAACACACTGGTTCTTTCCCCATCCTTGGGATGATAGAGAACATTTATCCCTTCTTTTATATGACCAGAATATTGCTATTCTATCTCACCCTGCACCCCTCGGTCTTTTCTTCTTCAGACTGAACAAAACCTGTTTCTTGCTAAGTTATTAAATATATGGGAAGTAACCATGCTTATATTAAATGGAGATTATTTGGAGAGTGAGTTTTTGTATTTTTCTTCAGCCCCTTCTTTATCCTAGCTCTACCCAGTTTTTGGCATGTGGCCCAAAGAATTAGGTTGCAAAAATCTGGATGGTCTCTAAAGAGCAGCAAAAAGGTTTTTTTTCCTATCTTTTTGCTGCTAGATTTTTATAGACAGATATAGTTGTGCTAGCTAGTATGTCTATAGTTCAAACACAATCCCTAACATGAAAAACTTTTTTTTGGTTTATTTTTTTTGTAAACCTTCTAAGGCATTACAAATAACATTCCTTTAAAAAAAACTTAGTAGTTTGCGGTATTGTATGTAAATTTAAATAGCAAAATAACAGGATGGTGATATTAGTACCATACAGAGAACTATAAAAAATAAACTATTGTAAAAGCTCAAAAGTTTTAAAAGTATCATTGTTTAATAGATGATTGAGCATAATGATTCCATTATGAGCCATATTTTTTTAAAAAATGTATTACTAATCATTTTAAAATAAGAATTACTCCAATATGTCAATTTCTAAGAAGAAAAAACAAATTTAGTTTTTCTGTCCAATAAGGCCAAGAAATGTCTAGTTGCTTTCAGTGCTGGAAAAGCAACCAAATTCCTACTATAATTAGTACCAAGAATTTGCCATGACTTCAAAGGTATTTTCTGAGCTCACAATGGTGCATATTCAGTATTGTTTCCATTCAGTGCATAACCGAGGTTAATGGATAAGCCCAAAGAGATTATTTAACATTAGGAGAATTAAAAACACCATTGTCACAATGAAGACATAACTAAGGAGAAGGTCTTAAGTATTATACTCCTTTTATAAAAATGTAACCACATTAATTTATCAATCTATTTAAAAGATTGAAGTGGAACCAACATAGCCATTGTTCTCAAATGTCTATCAGATTTGATGCAAAATTCATCATCATATTAATTCTTCCCTACAAATTAAGTGTGTTTTAATTCATCTCTTAGTACATTCCTTCTTCTGGATGATACATTTTGAAATGTTTGTATTGATTAAACTGGATATTTTTCTAGGGATAATAGTCCCCAGGTGTTTAATAACTTTTGCACATTATACAAAATGTTTTTTCTCTACCTTCTTTTGGAACCTTCTTGGCAGTTGGCATAGTATTTTATTATCGTATATTAGATATTCACTTTACAACTGTACAGCTTCTACAAATGTAGGTAAAGATTGTTGTTAGTCATTAAAAAAACTAATTATTGTCTACATATAATAAGTATGCACAGAGATGTAACAACCTTAGAAACAAATAAATAAACTCTATAGAAATCTAAGGTTCTGCAATACATGAATTCCTGATACTTATTATAAATCACTACTTATTATAAATCACTTTGGGATTTTTAAATTAAAAGGCAGGCTATATGGTAGGTATTATAAACAAACAAACATATGTCTAGTGGTACTATTGAAGCTAGAATTTAGCAGGTTGAATAGCAAATATCAAGCCCCTTTTCATGCTGTTTTCAAAGGCTCAAAACTGATTTCTGTACTCCAGCAAGCTTTAATAATTTGTAATTGAAGATTTTTTTTCTTCCATTTGATCATATCTGATTCCCAGAGACTGCCTGGAGGAGTCACTGCACTTTTCTTGGTGAGGTTTTTAAAGAAGTCATCTGCCCTTACCTCCTTTCCAGGGTTAAGAGAGAGTGACTGGCCCAAGGTCACTCAGCTGACTTTGTGCCTAAGGTGGGATTAGATCTCACAGTTTCCCGGTTTTAGCCTGATGCCTTAACCACTACACCAAAATGGCTCTCTGATTTGAGATAAATTTATTTATATTTTTGCACTTACCCATGTCCTGTGATGACATGAATAAACAGATAAATTTTACCTTCTTAGTGCAGGCTTAGCATGGCACCATCATCCTTTAAAAGTAATTGAAAAGTTTTGTTTGTAACTATAAACATGCTTGGTTTGGTTTATTTCTTCTGGCAAAAATATTTAATAAATTAGAAAAAGTCTGAATCTGGAGCGAATGTACTGGACAAAACCTTTGCTGCTTCTGCTGGATGTTCACAGCTGTATGCTTCCTTTATGGTTGCTTTGTATTAGGATGTGAAAAACAAAAAAGAAAAGGAACATGCGTTAACAGACAGAGAAGGGTAAGTCATGTTCCATGAAGTTATGAAAGATCATATGAACCAATCCCATTTTATCCAATCCATGTTCCCCAAAGGCATACAGTGAAATATACATGTAAGGCAGAAAAGGGAAACCCTATGTAATATTCAAGAACTGCACAATTTCATTTCTGTTTAAATGCATTTTAACCTGTAAGTCGGTGAGCAGATGGGAGTGGGGGAACCCACCATTTTGGAGGTGGTTTAGTAGATTGGAAGAAAATGCCACCTCAGCTCCATTTACACGCTAGTCCTTTTTTAAATCTTACCTTTGATTATTTTTCATGTTTGAAATAAACTTTTCATTGTTTTATATTGCATTTTATAATGTTGTAAGCTGCCCAGAGTAGCTTGATGGGTGGCATATAAATTTAAATAATAAGTAAACAAACTAAAAGAAGGATTATTTTTTGCTTTTGAAGTAACGTGGGGGACTTTACCACAAGATCTGCTTGTCTTCTGGCAAATGTATATGGCTGAGGCTACATACAGGGCCAAGCTTTATGCTAAGGCTGAGTTTAGGCACTGGCCTAGGGCAGTGAAGTTCAGGGAATGCCAGCATTGCCCTGGCTTCCGAATAATTCTGAAAATGCATTTTTTTTCAGGGGCAAGAGGTGGCACCATCAGTTAATGTGGTCTAGGGGTGCCATATACCCTTGAGCCAACACGGGACCATACCCATTATGTTACATTTCTGTATGACTATCATAAAGATTTGATTTGATTTGATGCTCATTATTTGAACGGGCAAACTTTGTCATAGCAACCAATCACATCCCCAGTGGCAGGGCAAGCTACTGCATATAAACAGAGGGCAATTCCCCCATGCTCATTCATACTGATGCTGTTCTCTAGTTGGGCAATGAAATGTCTGCAAGAAAACAACCAAGCTCAGAGACCATCAAGGACTCCAATCCCGAGCTACGAATGTTCTCTTCTATTGAGAGCTATTATAGGTTGGTCACAATGTTGACATGATGTTAATTCTATACTGATACATCTTATTGGAAACAAGAGTTTTCTGGCTGATATTAATCATTATCAAAAGACTGGGAGTGAATCTGAGGTTTCTTAAAATTACAACTTCAACAGATTATTGCTGTAATGATCTGGGATTACAGGATACAGAATGGCCAAATTTAATTCATTCCTTTCTGATGCCACGTAGTTCTTTCGGAATGCAAGAGGGAGCCAGTCTGCAATAACATGGAATTAAGATTGTTACACAGCCACATTGAGTTTGATAAATAATTTAATAAGCCTGCTTCTGTTTTGCACATAGGTGACTACCTATGATTATTGCTGAAGCCAAAACACTACAGTTGACATATTTGGTTCCTCCAGGTGACATGTACAATGGACTTGGCCCATTTTTCAGAGGTTATTTTTGAAAAAACACTCTCCTATTTTCTTCTCACACCAGAAGAAAGTGATCAGAAGAACATTACAACTAATCTGCAGATTATTGTATGATACACCAAAGCTAGGTCTTTCGTGCTTTGCTTTCTGAGAAGATAGCTCATGATGCTGTGGTAAAGAGATTTGGAAAAAAAAGGGTGATGCCATTTTAAATCTCCTGCCAACACCCAGAGGATGGACAAAGATCATCACTACATTTGAGAGCATATTTTGTGGTTATTTCTTCTGCTTCCCTAATAATTATAATGATGTTATCAACACAGGCCAACTGCTTTTTTTATAGTAAAGAAAGTTATGTTTCTGGCACAGGTAAGGTTTAAGGTTTAAGGTTTAATGGGATTTATATGCCGCCCTATCTCCCAAAGGACTCAGGGTGGCTCACAACAGTAAAAAAAACATACAATACAAAAATTTAAAATTATTAAAAAATTATTAAATAACAATCCCAAACAATTATCTAAAACCAACAATGACCAATATACTCTAAAAAATCAATAAAAAACCCACCCTCCTCAGTCCAGGCATCAATTAACAGTTGATGATGCCACTGCAGAGGCCCAAACCATTGTGACTCATAGAGGTGCTTTCAAATGTAAAAGGTTACAGTTTGGAGTAAGCGTGGCACCAGGCATCTTCCAAAGCCTTATGGAAAGGATGCTCCAAGGACTGCCAGGGGTAGTACCTTACTTTGATGATGTGTTAATCTCTGCTGAAAATGACACTAAGTTACAAGAGAGACTCAGAGAAGTCCTTACCAGATTCAAAAAAGTGGGGTTAAAAGTCAAGGAAGAAAAATTCACTCTTAGAACTGACAAGGTTGAGTTCTTGGGCTATGTGATTGACAAGCATGGTATCTACCCCACAGATGCCAAGGTTCAGGCAATCAAAGAAGCCCCTAGACCAAAATGTAAAACAGATTTGCAAGCCTTCCTTGGACCCATTAACTTTTATCACATGTTCCTACCTCAGAAGGCAACGATTGCAGAACAACTGCACAGATTATTAGACAAAAAGTCTGCGTGGGTCTGGGGCAGAAAAGAACAATCTGCATTTAACAATATTAAAAGACTAATCACGTCTGATGCTGTACTGATACAGTTCTCTGAGAATTTGCCTGTTGTACTGACTTGTGATGCATCCCCTTTTGGAGTGTGTGTGTGGGGGTTTGAGCCACAGGCTTCCCAGCGGGAGGGAAGCTCCTATTGCATTTTACTCTCACACCTTGACCAAGAGGAACTACAGCCAACTGGACAAGGAAGCCTTGGCAATTGTTGCAGCTGTCAAGAAATTCCATGAGTATTTATATGGGAGAACATTTACTATTGTCACAGATCACAAACCTCTGTTAGGCATTGTGGCAGGAGACAAACCTACGCCCACTATTCTGTCACCAAGAATGCTGAGGTGGACTGAATTTCTTGCTGCTTATTCATACAAACTCATCCACAGGCCTGGCAAAGACATTAGGCATGCAGATGCTTTGAGTCGCTGCCCACTTCCTTCTCACACTGAGGACTTTGCTCCTGAGACTTACACCTTTTTCTTAGAAACTGTTGCCAAGCTTCCAGTACACACTGCTGAAATTGCCAGAGAGACTGCCAAAGACACTTAATTGGCTCCTGTTATAGGCTGGATTAAGAAAGGTTGGCCTCTTCAAAATCTACCTCAACTTGCCCAACCTTTTAAATCCAGGCAAACTGAATTATCTGTATTAAGAGGATGTATTTTGTGGGGTAACAGGGTGGTTATTCCTGCAAAACTGCAAAAGAGGTTTTGGAAATGTTACATGAGGGTCATCCAGGTATTGTCAGAATGAAGGGATTGGCCAGGAGTTATGTATGGTGGCCAGGTATTGACAAAATGGTTGAAAACTGGGTTGCATCTTGTCCCAACTGTCAGGTAGTCAGGCCTGCCCCACCTCTCACCCCCACACAGGAATGGAATGTCCTAGGGGCCCGTGGTCCAGGATTCACATTGATTTTGCTGGCCCTACCAGAGGGCACACTTTCCTTATTACATCTGAACCACGTAGGTCTCAACGTACACGTAAGAGCCCCACCTATTTAAAAGAATACAATAGATAGGCTGGGGTTTGAGTATGGACTGAACCTAGTGGGGAGGGGTGTTATGTATGCAGGTTTAAAGTCATTGGTTTAGTTTGAACTGTTCTTGTAAAATGTAAGAAATGATTGGTTTAAAAAGTGCGGGAAAACCCTGCACTCTGATTGGCTGGCAACTGCGGCTGCTGGCTATAAGTAGCAGCCGCAGCCCAGCCAAAGTGGGTTCGTTCTGAGCTGTAGTCACTAATAAACAAAGAGCTTGAAGCACTCCGTGTCTGTCTCTTCATGCAAACTTAACAACCAGCACCTTGAATCTCACCCAGAGGGCAACCGGCAACCAATGCAGTTCATGCAGGAGGGGTGTAATATGGGAGCATCAGGATACTCCCATCACAACCCGCGTGGCCGCATTCTGCACCAGTTGAAGCCTCCGAGTGGTCCGCAAGGGCAGCCCCATGTAGAGACCATTGCAGTAGTCCACACGGGAGGTAATGAGTGCATGAGTAACCATACGCAAGGCATCTCAGTCCAGATAGGGGCGCAACTGGTGCACCAGGCAAACCTGGGCAAATGCCCCCCTGGTCACAGCTCCCACCTGATCCTCTAAACTGAGCCGTGCATCCAGGAAGACACCCAAGTTGCGCACCCTATCTACGGGGTAGGTAGGATCATTTCATTTCTTCTTTACTTCAAAGTTTTCAAAGTTTTCATATATTGTCATTCAACATATAGTTTTTAAAGTAACATCCATAGGAAAATTGGGCTACTGTTAAAACATTTTTATTCTAATTTTTTTCATATTATTTTGTTGTGATTCTTAAACAAAATCCCCTTAATTTGACATACTTGGAAATCTATTCAAAGGAAATCCCACTGAGTTCAGTTAGGCTGACTCTTAGATACAATGGTTACAATCTTGTATTTTATTTATTGACTTGATTTCTATAGATGCACCCATCTCAGCAAAGACTCTGGATGGCAGACAATTCAAACATTGCAGTCTTAATTGGACAGAAAATATCTGGAAGTTGAGACTTTTAAAAGTCTGTTGGTGGTGTAGAAAAACAGGAGTAAACTTCCTCCCCAATTATTTTGTTGCTTCGCAGGGTTCATGGTGCCCGTAGGAGAATAGGTGATGCATTGCCACACCTTATAATAACACCACATTGGTTACTAAGTAAAGGTAACTGTTCTTAGAATTGATGAAAATAGAATAGTCTCTTAACATGGAGATATGGCACTAATATAATTCTTGTCAATGATGAACTGAAGTAATGGGATGTAATGGGATGAAGGCACAACAGCATCCACAATAGGGGCAAAAAGGGCATTGCAGTGTTACATTTGGTGTCTGAAATAATGGTTCAGGGACTAGCATAGAAACCAGGTGTAATGTGTTATGCATATGTACATAACGTAGTTGGGTTGACAATATATAAAGCACAAATATATATGTCTGTAGCTTTAAGGAAAAATACTGTAATGTATTATGCTGTGTTCTGATCGGTTGAGTATGCTGCAAGTTGCCATAAGAGGGAGCTATAGATCATGGTTTAACTCTCTCTCCCACTGAAGATCTCTCTTGATGCTGATATTGATTTTCTCTCTGACTGAATACAGACTGATACTGACTAACTCTGTTTACTTTGATATTCTGTTGATATCGAAGATTATCTGTTGTATTATGATTTGATACTTGTCTGCTGTAAAAGACTTGAAAAGGTTTGTCTGCTGTTAAAGACGTGAAAAGGGTAAGAAGACTTTATAACTGGATACTGCTGGACTGTTAAAACGTGTATGACCTGGACTGTTTTCAGACTGTGCTATTTCTTCAAGGAAACATTAACACAATTTGGTGTATCTCTGTGTGGCTGTGTATTTATTCATAACTGTTCTCATAAACAGTGCCTTGTGCATATCCTTGCTACACAAGGGTTATTCTGCATATATCCTAACATTATATATGAGAATAACCTTGGGAGACAAGAGGAGGAGAAAGAGCTGCAACCTAGACAAAGGTGTGACAAGAGAAGTCCAAAGGAGGGATGGAGGTGGAGGAAGCATCTTAGAAGGGACCCTCCCTATTTCTCTGGAAAGTGTAAGGCAGGGGAGGGTGTGTGTATGTTTTCAGACTTACACAATACTTTTACTACCGTGTTTCCCCGAAAATAAGACCTAGTGTAAATCTCCAGTTCCAGGAAGACTTTTCAGGGAGCAACCGTGCACCCGCGAAACACCCCCCCCCTACACACTCACACCCACTATTTGGCACCATAAATATATAAGACCTACCCCAAAAATAAGACCTAGTGTGTTTTTGGGAGCCAAAAAAAATATAAGACAGTGTCTTATTTTTGGGGAACACGGTATAACCTTGCAATAAATGTGGGTTTAGTACTCAGGGCTTTGGTTTCTTGACTGAATTACTTGAGAGGCTAACAAATAAAGAGTGCCAACAAGTTCAATTGTTATAGTAAGAAATTCAACTATTGAGCAGTAGCCAAATTTGGCCACAGGTTTGGGCTAAAAATCTCTGGGTGGCCATTAGATGGCAGGAAAGATACGTTGTTTTTGCTCTTCCCATTTGATAGTCTTCATCAAGGCAATTCTGTGACCGGCCAGAGCATTATTATTTATTTTTAAGAGAGTGATTGATTCCTAAAACATTTTGTAGGCACAGAAAGCTGCTCATAAAAGAAGAAGGTCAGAAACGGAAGCAAGCGTGTTGCGTTGGAGTTTTCACAGAATAGGATATGGCTTCTGAGACCTCTGGATTATAGATAGAGATGGTTCTTTATGACATGCAGAGAAAGACGCATGGCCTCCGGGCTGATTTCATATCTGACAGAGTCAGAATGACAAAAGCAGCACCACAGCATTGCCTTGCATGAAAGGCATGTTGAAAAGTGTGGGGTTGTGATGTATTATTATTATTTTTTTAAAAAAATTCCATCTCTTTTATAGATCAGTCAAGATGGCAAACGTGCCCAATATGCTTGCCTGTTTTCTCCATAACAACAACCCTGTGAGGTGGGTTGGAATGAGACAGTGACTTGCCCAAAGTCACCCAGCTGCCATTCATGCCTAAGGGAGGCCTACAATTCACAGGCTCCTGGTTTTAGCCAAGCACCTGAACCGTTGCATCAAATTGGCTGCCCATATGTAACAATCCAGTGCCCTTTTGGCCCTACTGTGTGTGTTCTTCAATAGGTATGCATTTTTGTGTGATAAACTGTTGAATTGCTTCAGGTATTGTAAGATGTTAGTATATTTTGGGAGATCTGTCATAAGTTTGAAATCTTGTTAGGCAACTGGTGGTAAGTTTTTTTTAATTACATTTATATGCCGCCCTTCTCCAAAGACTCAGAGTGGCTTACAATTTTTGGGATACAACCCAATGCACTCAGCAATAGCCTTAATTCCATTGTATATGCCTGCTTATTACTAAGCGGCATTGTTACAAAGTCAGCTTATTGCCCCCAACAATCTTGGGTCCTCAATTTACCTACCCCGAGAGGATGGAAGGCTAAATCAACCTTGAGCCTGGTGGGATTCGAGCCTACAGCAGTTGTAGGCAGCTGGAACTTAAGTGCAGGCATTTAACAGCCTGCACCACCAAGGCCCTTAGTTGAAGGATACCATATATTTATACGGTAAAACAACTGCCAAAACAACTAGACACCAAGATAGTTTCCACCCCCTCATGCCTTCACTTTGCTGAACACTTAATTCGCACAAACAGTGCCCATGTTTTCAAATCAGACTGTTGTTAAAAATAGTAACCTTTACACCAATATAGACCATATGAGGAGTTTGCTGGGTAAAATACAAAACTTTACTTTAGAATATCATTCTACTGTATTAATGAATTACTGAATTCCTTTTGGAATTGATTTTGAAGGATGCTGGGGTGCTTGGCTACCTTGGCTGATCCCCCAGCATTAATCCTGTGACCCAAGTCACAATATATAATTGCTCAAAGCATAGACATTCACTTTTCCAAAATGTATTCTTTGGTGTCCAGTGTTCAGGGCTCAAATCCTTGATGGAAGGAGGACAGGGCTGCTTTCATAGTTTGAAAATAGGGGAGCAATTTTAATGAAACCTCACCATGGCAAGTTACAACTCTCCAGTTTATAAAAAAAAAAGCCTTGGCTTTCAAATCAGAGCCATCTTTGTGCTGCTGCCAATACACATTTGACAACACTGCTTTATGAGCCTGTAAAGCTTCCAAAGAGGAAAATGTACTATGAAATAGCAGACTGTAGAGTTGGGGAATCAAGCTTGAGCGTTTCTTTTCCAGGCTAGCAAACCTACAGGAGATAAAATCTTCAAAGACATGACTTCTTTTAACCAGATGTTCCCAAATGTCTTCATTTTTTTCCTCTGGAGAAACTCTCTTTCTGCTGACCCTGGTAGCTTTTCCTGCAGTCACTGGTGCTACAAAGTCCTTTTTTGCATGCTTTAAAATGATGTTATTAATTTTTAAAAATATTTCTAAACTCCTTATGTTTGGAATAATCCCCCCCTCCATATTTCTAATCTGATCAATAAATATTTGGCACTGCAGCAGATTTATCATATATGAGTGGCAACCCAGGGCTAAAAAGGTTGCAGGTGTCCCTTCAAACTCTAGTTTGCAGACCTCAGATTATATCATCCATATCTGATAGCAAAAGTGCCATTCCCCCCCCCCTTTTTTTTTGTAAAAATGGCAAAAGTCACAGTGGAAAATGTGAGAAGCTTTCAGGACAAATGCATTTGCAAGTAGTCCTTGAGTTATGACAGTAATTCAGATTGTAATGTCCATTGCCAAGCGATATGGCTGGGCCAAACAGAGCAGCAGACACAGAATCATATGGTTCGGTATCTGCTGCTCTTCAGAGCTACCGCTTCTATAGAACTGGGCTGAACCAGTAGCATCCCATCCCGGGTTAGAATGCAGTATTGCAGACTACTTCTGCTGATTGCCGGCTGCCTGCAAATTGGCAGTTTAAATGTCATCAGGCTCAAGGTTGACTCAGCCTTCCATCCTTCTGAGGTCAGTAAAATGAGGACCCAGATTATTGGGGGCAATATGCTGACTCTGTAAACTGCTTAGAGTTATAGTGTAAAGCACTGTAAAGTGACATATAACTCTAAGTGCCATTGCTATAAAATAGGGGAAGATGGTTGAATGGGAAGGGGAAAATGTGCAAAGTTTCCAATTAAACTCAGTAATACAGGGGAACTGCATTTGTACCTTAAGATCCAGCTTATGCTACTGCACATTAGATCATTCTTACTTGACTTCGACCTTTGATCTCCTTGGTTTTACTGAAAACCCCCTTCATTTATATTTCCCCCAACAAGGCTCAGTTCATACAATCAGCACAATGACTCTATTGTAAACCTCCTACATGTTGTCACAGCAGAAAAGTCAGAAAGAAAAAGAATGAGTCTGCAAGAATGTTACCCTTCAATCTATTAAGTGCCACTTCCTTGGGAATGTAATTGTAGGCTGCAGGTACAGTAGGTAGAGAAAATTGCCCATTCCAATTTTCCTTGAAGGGATGATTTTGCACTGTTTCTACCAATGGGGATGAAAAGAGTGTCTGTCCCTAGGGAAAAGGTTATTAGGAAGCAAGGATGAACATTCCTCTGCACGGAGTAAATAATACCCTATTTTGTTTTCATTTCCACAAAGAATTCACCTTGGGCCCTGATCCCCAAATAGCTAAAGCTCAAAACAGGCAAGAAATTATAGATAGGCGAGGCCATCAAATTTGCTTGCCAGGGTGGTGATGGGACTATAATGAAAGGATGGGGAACATGCCATTCTTCAAATGACATTGAACTCCCAAGTTCCATTAGCTCTAGATTGTGTAACCAACAAACAGGGTTGATTGGAAACTAAGTCCAACAAATCTAGATATCAACACATTGTCTATCTTTGCCCTTTGAGGGAGAGGCTTACAACTTAATATATTTGCACATAACATGTGCTACTGTGATGGAAAAGGTAACCCAAACGCAACCAGTAGTGAAATGCAACAGAAAAGGCCATTAGCCAGTCAATGACAACATTCAGGTGAACTTGAAAAGACCTTGTTAATATATAGACAAGAGACCACCAGGAAATTTCACGACTGTAGGTTAGATCAGAAAAGAATCTGGAAGAGGCTAATGGCAAATAAATTCCATTTGAGAATGAAGGCAAATGTATGTGTTCCAGGATAATTTGGCAGGATACTCCATTTGGTTCCAAGGAAACTATACGTTCATGAATGTATTCATGAAGTTACCAAGAGTCATATTCAACCTAACGGAGACCTTAACCTTTTTCATTAAAACAGTCAAATCAAATCACTGGAAAAACCCACTTGGTTAGGTGAAAATCTGCATTCACTTCATTTACACATCTAATAATGCAACCAATACAGCAAGATTCCAGAAAGGAGATAAAGAAGTTCCATTGTGACCTTTTGTTAGCACTATCTGCATTTTCTCCTCAACTCTCTAACTCTTGTCATAAGTAACTGTGTAATCATTGCTAGGTTGCTCTTTGTTTCTTTGCAAACTATTTTACTGTTACTATGTTGCAAAATGTAAGCATTTTTAAAAGTGAAGTTTTGACCCTCTCTCCAAGCAGTTCTGCAGAAGGGTTCTCCCCTCTGGAAGAGTACTAAAAATGGCTGAGAGGAAATCAGAATGACTTCTGTTTCCTGACACAGCTGTTCCATGTTCCACTATTTAGATCATGACTGCAGACATTTCTTTTTAAGGGAGATTGGGGAGATGAGGTTAAACTCCCACATAGCCTCATGTTGTTTTCTTGTCCTTCATAGCACTTCCTCATTAGGCTGTCTAATATAGTTCAATGAAGGACCTTGAGTAGAGGTGCTCCATAAAGATAACATTGGAGGAGTTGCGTATTGGTTGAACAATGCGCAGTTAGAATTAAATTGTTACAATGCTCTTACATCAGGGGTGTCAAACTCAAGCCCCCCTGCCCCAAGCTCCACTTTCATTGGCAGAGAGTTGCAGGAGGCTGTTGCAGCCGAAAATGGAGCTCAGGATGGGAGCCCATTTTTGATGGCAGAGAGCTCAGGCCACCACAGGTGCCCCCGACACGAGTGATGTTGAGCTGGCCACACCCACCCCAGCCTCCTGAGGTCAAACACAACCCTGATGTGGCCCTCAATGAAATCAAGTTTGACACCCCTGTCTTACACCAACTTGATTTTCTTCAGGTAAAGTTTATAACTAGCAAACTGCCTTGGAATTGGCTGTCTTCTTGAATGTCCTTGAATGAACAACTAAGTGTTATATGTTGGCTGTCGGCTGTCAGTGCCCCGGGGAAGAGCCTATTCTGTAGCGGCTCCCACCTTATGGAATCAACTATCATTGGAGCTCCGCTTGGCTCCCGATCTCTCCTCTTTCCGCTGCGATCTGAAAACTTGGTTGTTTGTACAGCCCGGGCTGGACTGACCTCCTGGGGGGTGGGATTTTAAATTGGTTTTAATGAGTTTTATTCAGCTTGGCTTGTTAGGTTTAATTTCTTTTAAAATTATTTATTGTTCTGTGTTTTTATTTGTGAGCCACCCCGAGTCCTTTCGGAGAGAGGCAGCATACAAGTCCAAGTAAAATAAAAATAAAATAAAATAAATATCTTATGATTCTTGACTCTTGACAAATGTATCTTTTCTTCTATATACACTGAGAGCATATGCACCAAGACAATTTCCTTGTGTGTCCAATCACACTTGGCCAATAAATAATTCTATTCTATACTATTCTATTCTGATGGGAGAAAGTAGAAATCCTAGAAGGAAAATAAAGCATGGAATTTTACAGATCAGAAAATAAAACATATGTTTTCATTATAATGAATTCAAATGAATGCTTTCTCAGTGCCAAAGGTAAAAAAATGAATATGACACATTCTCTGTTTTAAGTTCTGTAGAATGGGACTGATGCTAAATCTCAAAGTGATAATTTTACCTTTTACGCTTGGTCAAAATATTTTACAATTACTGTTAATTGTTTTTAACACCACCCTGTGAAATAAATCAGCACTAATTTGAAGTTGCAGTGGAGTTTGGGCAGGAGGGAAAAAACAACAACCAATCTTGCCCAAAGCCATCTAGAGTCTCTGTTCCATTCTGGCTTAGCCAATATGTGTCCTGAAGTGAAGCATTTCTGCAGGCTTTCAATGTGCTTTTCATGACATAATTTTTGGGTGTGTTAAGTAAATAGGGCAAGGCAACTAAGTGAACAGGCAGCCCGAGGCATATAATTTTCAGCTTCAGCTCAATGTGACTTTCAGAATTGGGGATTAACAACTTCTTTTTTTTCTTATACCACAGGTATCTTCCAGTTGATGAGGTGCATAGAAAAGCAGATTGGCTTCCAAGGTAATATCTAGATAAGGGAACCACTTTGCATAGAAGGTCTTGCTTGGGATAAAAGTGCACTTTGGCTGCAGCTGGCCAAAATGTGTCAGAATTAACTCTACTATACTTACAATCAGGGCTTTATGAGATATGAATGTTGGTAAGGCTAGTAATCTCAGTCTGTGCCTTTGATTTGATGAGCTGATTGAGCTGTGGTGGCGCAGTGGTTAGAATGCAGTACTGCAGGCTATTTCTGCTGACTGCCAGCTGCCTGCAGTTTGGCAGTTTGATTCCCACCGGCTCAAGGTTGACTCAGCCTTCCATCCTTCCGAGGTGGGGGTAAAATGAGGACCCAAATTGTTGGGGACAATAGGCTGACTCTGTAAACTGCTTAGAGGGAGCTGTAAAGCATTAAGAAGCAGTATATAAGTCTAAGTGTTATTGCTGTTGCTATTGATTTACTACTAAAATATAATGGGTGACTATTGATTGAATAAGACATAATGGATGGTAGAGGTCTATCACCATAGGACCATCTGCTGCTGATCCTTGCATATAAAGAGTTGTGATGGCAACCATAAAAGGAGTAAATGGCAAAGAGTATGAATTAACAAATAAAACAAAATTTGAGAGAAGATGAACATGTGAAAGGGAAGTATCACACTGGGGGAAGAGGAGGGAATTGGTAAGATGACAGATGGAGTTGCACAATGCAATCCTCACTCTAATTAATCTGTGAAGAACCATGGAATGACTTTCGTAGGAAGGAAAATGGAATGAATGATTGCAAATTTTATGTAAATGGTGAAAAACTAAAGGAAGTAGTCACATTTGTGGCAGAAGGTACAAAAAAATCAGATGAATGCAGTGAGAATGATGTGCTTAAGAACTGCCTATGGTGAAAAAAGAATGAATGAATGAATAAATGAGTGTTGAACAAATATGGACTGACCACAAAACTGAGAGACCAGAATAAAAAAATGCACTGAATTATTTCATCATATAGATATATGATTTGTTCCAGCTATGTAATGAACAATTCAATATACTTCTTTTATCCTGGTCACTCAGTCTTGTGTTCAATTGACAATCCACTAATTCATTAATTAATTAATGTCATGGATGAATGATGTCGATGAGATCCTCAGAAAAAGAGAGGTGGCCAATTTAAAGGACAAAAGATAACAAATATGAAATTGTTATGGTTAGTGCTTCTTGGAAGGGTGAGTGTGACTACAGATTCTGGAACCAAATACCCCAGTTCCCATATGGACTCAAGGTCTTTTTAACTGTGATTATTTAAATCTTTAGTTTATAGTCAAATGTAATTCCTGTGAACAATGGTCTGTAATAAATTTCCATTATATAAATGGTTCACAGTATCCTCTTTTTTAAAATGTGTTGCCAACACTGAGCATTCACAGCCTCTTTGCCATACTTCCATTTTCAGAATTCTTCGGAGTTTAGCTAGAATAGTTAAAATTACATGTTTGCAATAATTATAGTCTGAAATGCAGATTTACTTTGCAACTTAATTTTATCCCTAATGGCTGGAACAAAAGTCTTACATTGGTCTCAGGAGTCAATAAATCCCGGATAAACATAACTCACAATATAAAAACGTATCATTCAAAAAACCTCTAGATTTCTTTTTTTGCCATAGGGCACCTGTGCAAGACATGTTGATACAATTCCATGAGGTCAAAGTCAGTGAAGTGATGAGCAGGCTCTACCCATAACATGAGTGTAGCATTTAGAGATTTGCAGATCAGCCTGTGGCTAACTATATCTTCTTTCTGTAAGATCCTTGATGATACATGATTCATCATTGGATATGAATCACCACTGATATTGTGTGTAAAAAATGGGCTGGCTGTATTTTATCAGTAATAGCAAGATCTAATCATAAGATCTGTTTCTTCTCAAAGGAGGCCTTGAACAACAAACCCTGTAACATTTAACTAAGACTGTGACTACTCAACTGCCTTAAAAGTAACATGGCCAATTGTCAAAATGGCCTGGCCTGAAGGAAAGACCTTTGGGTGGTATCAACAGATAAAAATACACAAGGGCTCAAATGAAAATGGCAATGCACTTCTTTTGGATTCTGCAACATATTTTTCCTCTCATTGTATTATGTATCCATGAAGGCTTTTTCCTGCCACTTCTTTGTTGACTTGAAGCAGAGGGTTGCCGAAAATGCTTCAGTTGCAGTTATTATGTGTACTTATCATATTTTGGATAACATTATTATGCCTAAATCCTACTCTCTAGAGAAGTCTGCAATGTTGGGAAAGGTGATTCAAGAGAGAAAAAGAATTTAATCAGTAGGAAGGTAGATGGATTCAGTTACAGCAGCAATGGGTACACCATTAGAAAATCTGCAAGGCCTGGTTGGAGACAGATTGTCCAACTATATGGCTGCTAAGAGTCAACCCAACACAATAGCACATAATGAATGAATATGTGTTGGTTCCTTGTCTTGTTATGTAACTCATATAATTTCTTAACAAACCTATTTTTCCATTTCCCCTCTTGTTCTTCAACGTTTACATGTCATGCTTAAAAGCTAATAATTGAACTAATTAATAATTAATAATTGATTATAAATAATATTATAAATAATAACTAATAATTGAATTAATCTTCATCTTCATTTAAGGACCCCATAATCCCTTGCGGGGTGGAGTCTGGGCAACTGAATGGAATTAGCAGAGTGTTTTAAACTTTTAATGGCCGGATGCCCTTCCTGTCACCAATGCAGAGTTTTGTTCAGCAGATATATTCTCATTGCGCCCAAAGAGAGAGAAATATCTGCCTCTCTACCTAGGATTGAACTCACAGCCTCCTGATTGTGAGGCAAGAGCTCCACTTCTAGGCCACCACACCACTCCCTTATAATCGTAATGTAGCCTCTCTACATTTAGTCTCTTTTCAGCTCTCTCTAAGAGGTTTAGAGAGTCAGCATATTCCCCTGCAGCAATGTAGCCTTGATGGTTATAAAGTTTGCCAACCGTCATTTCTTAAATCATTTTTGGAAATTGCTTTTTAACTGCTTTTCAACTATTTGGAAACTTTTGGAGCAACAGGTTTTATAGCATCAGGTGAGTTTCCTTTAATTTTTTTTAAAATTACATTTATATGCCGCCCTTCTCCGAAGACTCAGGGTGGCTTACAATTTTTTGGGATACAACCCAGTGTGCTCAGCAATAGCCTTCATTCCATTGTATATGCCTGCTTATTACTAAGTGGCATTTTTACAAAGTCAGCTTATTGCCCCCAACAATCTTGGGTCCTCAATTTACCTACCCCGAGAGGATGGAAGGCTGAGTCAACCTTGAGCCTGGTGGGATTCGAGCCTACAGTAATTGTAGACAGCTGGATCTTAAGTGCAGGCATTTAACAGCCTGAGTCACCAGACTGTTGGTGGAGATTGGAGATTTAAAATGGAGCTTTAAAAACAAGTTGAAGGGCTTTTAAAAAATCTTTTTTTGTTTTTGGAATAAACAGCAAAAGAATGATCAGAACATTGATTTTTTTGGAAAGGTACAAATAGCAATAGCATTTAGACTTATATACCGCTTCACAGTGCTTTTACAGCTCTCTCTCTAAGCGGTTTACAACATCAGCATTGCGCCCCCCAACAATCTGGGTCTTCATTTTACTGACCTGAGTCAACCTTCAGCTGGTGAGATGAACAAATGGACTATGGATCCAGGTAGATTTGAAATAACATTTTCAATTATTCAATAAGAATTTTTCCCATGGAACAATGCTGTTTTTTATTTTTTATTTAAAAAAAACCACACTAAGATGGGAATTTGAATGTTGGATATTAGAGGGAACGAGAAAGACATAAAGATTACCATTAAAGGAAAAGAACTCTTAGATTTGACTTACTAATACAGAATGGAATCATCCACCTCTAGGCCACCACACCACTCCTTTGAACAAGCTGTAATGACCCATCAGTTTACAAAATGGGTTCATTTTCCCTACCAAGCAGGACCATTTGTTGGCCAGAAGGCTGGCAAGATATGGGAACCTGGTTTGAAGAAGCCAATCTTCACACAGGAATTGAGAAAAGACAAAACACCTTTATTTCTGTACTGAGGCAGAAGAAAGACCCGCTTTGGGTTTCACACCTACGGGGTGAACCAAAAACCAGGTGCAATTATTTTTATACAATTGGCTGCAGGAAACAAAAATAAGAGAATTGCTGATTGGTTGCAAAGTTACAGTACATGACAGTCACACATGTGCACAAAGCAAAGCCACCCCGTAATACTCCATTAATGATTTGATTCTACTTCATTATTATATTATTATATAAGCTGGCTACCTAAGGGTATGTATTTTTACTATACCGATGATAAACTTTGCCAACCTCCGGACTCCTGTCCGGACCCCTCTAAGGACTGTTTATGCTAAACATCAAGTCACCTTCCTTCCTTCCAGGAACGGGTTCGCTTGCAAGCTATGAGTGTCAAAGCCACAACATATCAGCTAGTCTATATAAGAGTCATTTGTGGTCAATCTATAGTGTATTTGTGGTTGCCCCCTCTAGCTGAGAGGTGTTAAAGAGATGTTACTTCAAGCAGGCAAAAGCACGAATAAACTAACTAGCTCTGTCCAAAGTTAATTCATATTTGATTATTTGATTATTTATAAACAAGCAAATAAGCCTCCAGACCCTCAGGCTGGAGGATTTTTTTAAAATTCATATTTATATCCCGCCCTTCTCCGAAGACTCAGGGTGGCTTACAATTTTTGGGATACAACCCAATGCGCCTTCCTTCCATTGTATATGCCTGCTTATTACTAAGCGGCATTTTTACAAAGTCAGCTTATTGCCCCCAACAATCTTGGGTCCTCAATTTACCAACCCCGAGAGGATGGAAGGCTGAGTCAACCTTGAGCCTGGTGGGATTTGAGCCTGCAATAATTACAGGCAGCTGGAACTAAGTGCTAGGCTGGAACTAAGTGCTAGGATTGTCACAGCCATAAGTAAAAACTAGGCAAATTTCCACTCCATGCATTTCTACACTTTTAGAAACACAGCCATAGGTGAGAGGGTGTTTTCTCAATCCTTTGGCTCAGAGACAAGTTTCCAATAAAGGAGAATCTTTGAAGCTCAGGGTTGACATGTGGGTTCCTTGCTGCTTTCTGAACTTGCCTGTTTTCTTGCAGACATTTCATTACCCAGATGAGGTCACATCATCAGTGCTAGAGACAAGATTGAATCGAGAGCAGAGGTGGGTATTCAGCAGGTTCTGACCAGTTCTGGAGAACTGGTAGTGGGAATTTTGAGTAGTTTGGAGAACCGGCAAAAACCACCTCTGACTGGAGATTTTACAGTATCCTTCCCCTGCCACGCCCACCAAGCCACGCCCACAGAACTGGTAGTAAAAAAATTCGAATCCCACCATTGATCAAGAGCTTTGGATTTTCAGACTTATGGGTATTATGATTGGGATCATATCATTGGACTATTTAATTACTTCTATTGCAGTAGTGGTATGCTACCCGTTCGGCCCAGTTCGGTCAAACTGGTAGCAAAAATTCCTATCGGTTTGGCTGAACCGGTAGTAAAAAAAGCCTCCGAGGATCAGCTGAGAGGAGAAAGAAAAGCCAGCTGAGAGGAGAAAGAAGAGAAAGCACAGGATTGGCCCTCAAATCCGCCCCTGCACTTTTCTCTTCTTTATCTTGTCAGCTGATTGGCGCTGCAGGCCTCAGCTGGTGTGTGGAAAACTGCGAGCACGTTAGGTGAGCACACGTTAGTTATGCATGTGCAAGCGATCACCGAACTGGTAGTGGAACAGGTAGGATCCTACTCAGGGGTGGGATTCAAATTTTTTAACAACTGGTTCTGTGGGCATGGCTTACTTGGTGGGCATGGCTTGGTGGTCATGTGATTGGGTGGATGTGGCTTGGTGGTCATGTGATTGGCTGGGTGTGGCCAACTCAATATCACTCACATCGAGGCATGCATCTCCTCGCCTGGCGTCTCATGACTGTGGGGATGCTGCGACAGTCCTAAGTATGAAAAATGGTCATAAGTCACTTTTTTCAGTGCCATTGTAACTGTGAATGGTCACTCCACACAAGCAAAGTACCAGCAAAGGAGGGGGAAAAAATTCCAGAGAAGTTCCTGAGACAGGAAGTCCAGTCCTGCCAAGAATGTAATAAGGGTTAACGGAGAGGCAGTTTCTGTAAGCAACACCAGAATGTTTCCTTCCTGCCTTCCTTACAGGATTAGGCCAGTGATTTCTTCTAACAACAGGTTCTCCGAACTGCTTAGAATGTTAACAACCAGTTCTAGTGAATAGGTGCAAACTGGTAGAATCCCACCCCTGATCCTACTGCTGTTCTATTGGCCTTCATCCAAAGCTCTGGTTCTAATCTTTAACTCTTTATGGCTGAGTGCAGAGAATCCCAAAGACTGTGCCCAAAGCATAAAAGATTATTCTCTGACGGTTTCCCTAATGAGATATGAGAACTACTAAGGAAAGGAGTTTCTTTTAAGCAGTGTCTCCATCTTATGGGATAACCATCTGACAGGACTGCAGAAGGAACTGCAGAAAAAAATAATTGCAACCAGGCTGCCTTCTATTGAGGACCTGTATAATGCATGAGCCAGAAAGAAGGCTGTGAAAATATCTACAGACTCCTTGCATTCTGGACATAAACTGTTTCAATTTCTTCCCTCAAGATGATGCTATAAGGCACTGTGCTCCAAAATAACTGGACACAAAGATAGTTTTCCCCGCCCTGCTATCACTCTATTAAACAACTAATTCTCACAACGCTATCTATGCCCTGAGATGTCAAACCACCTAGTAGGGCTATACTACTTATTATCCTTCTCATCTGTCCTATTACCTGTTTCCTTAGAGTCTTATGACTATAACTTGTTGTATCTCATGATTTATGTTGTTTGCCTTTATTTAGTATCCTATTATGGTTTATGTTGATTGCTTTAGTATCCTATGACTCTCACTCAGTGTTGTATCTATGATTTATGATGATTGTATTTTATGATTTATGGTGATTATGATTTATCACTTGTTCCTTGTATGTACATTGAAAGCTTATGCATCAGAGAAAAAAATTCCTTGTGGGTGTGTCCAATCACACTTGGCCAATAAATAATTCTTTACTATTAATTAATCTCTTTGCCACCACTGCCTTTTTAGAACTGGGTTGCAGAAAAGCAAACTCTGTGCTAAATCAGCAGTTTGAAAAATAAGGAACGGATAGGTTAGAAAATGGTTGAGCAACAAGACACTTAGTTTTTATAGTAACCCAAGTTCTAATGGGAATAATGGATGGAAATTGAACAAAGAGGGATTCAACCTAGAAATAAGGCAGGGGCCTTCAAACTTGACAGCTTTAAGATTTGTGGACTTCTACTCCCAGAATTCATCCTCCAGTCATGTTAGCTCAGGAATTCTGGGAGTTGAAGTCCACAAGTCTTAAACTTGCCAAGTTTGAAGACCTTTGAAATAAGGAGAAATTTTCTGACAGTGAGAGCAATCATCCAATGGAACAGAAGTTGCCTTCAGAAATTGTGGGAGCTTCATCACTGGAGACTTTGAAGAAGAGACTGGACTGCCATCTGTCAAAAATGGTGCAGACTCTCCTGCTTGGGTGGGGGGTTGGACTAGATGACCTACAAGGTCCCTTCCAACTCTGTTAATCTGTTAATTAAAAGGACAAGATCCAGCCAAGAGTGAAGCTTTTGTCGCCCTGAATTCCTACGTAGGAAGAATCCTTCAGAGGCAGATAATTTTCACCTCCCTTTTCAAGAAGTTAGAATTCTTCTCAGAAAGTAGTCACTGACAGCTAGCTGGCACAGCTTGGTGTGTTTAACCTTGAATGCCTGACTCTCTGAGGCCAAAAGCCCATTCCCAATTAAAGAAGAAACAGAATCGCAGGCTTTGCCTGCCCGATTTCTCTTTGTAGTTTCTTTTTTAAGCAGTAACAATGAAACTGAATTTGGGCAGCTGGACTGAAAATAACACACTTTGTTTTCCTGTCGCCTAAGGAAATGTCTTCCTGTTCTAGATGTGTCTTTGGGAGATTGGCCTCCAAATATGTCAGCCAGGAAGTCTGATTCAGAGTCCCCTTTGCAACAGACACCTGATAGAGGAACAAAATGGTGAGTCACATTTCCCAGTTTGCAGGCAAGAGTGATGGTTGCTTGTGCTCCTGCCAAAGGCAGTGATGCTGGTTGACACAGGCTGCTTTGCGAATACATGCTCTTTGGTGCATTCTTATCGCATTCCTCCCAATCCTTGGGAGTGTTGCAAAAACATGCCTGTGTGGGCACACCCTTCAGCACTCCTTGCTACAAGTCAGAGTAATGGTTTCTGGTTAATGGTAGCCATGCATTTGCTTCTCAGCCAAGTCCCATCTGAACATGAAACCAATGTGAAACAATTCAGATTTTAACTTTAAGAATGACACATTACAGTGTTTGGTAAGGCTCTGCATGATTTCCCCTCCTCTGTTACAGGTAGTCCTCAACTTATTAGTGACTGTTTGAAGTTACAACAGCACTGAAAGAAGTGACTGCTGGCCGTTTTTCACACTTAGGACCATTGCTGCATCCCCGTAGTCATGTGATTTACATTTGGATGCTTGACAACTGACTTGCATTTATGATGACTGCAGTGTCCCGGAGTTATGTGATCTCCTTTTGTGACCTTCTGACAAACAAAGTCAATGGGAAAACCATTGTCAAGGCTCCAAGATGCACCCCCATTCAAATCATAAGTCTCTAGCTGCATGGCGTTTCCTGGTTGAAGCCGACTGACACATCATTTATTTCACCCTTGACCCTGGCTTTCTCTCTACCCCCTGGATGATGATTCTCCAATGAGACACATCCATAGCCAAGAGTCATCAATCATGCTCTCCAGTAATAATCTTGCACGCCAACCACTTTGGCTGCCATAGCAATTATCTGAAGCATTTAGGAATGCACTGTTTTCCCCCCATTCCCTTTCTGCTGGCAATTAAAAAGACCAAAGAAGTATTTTTTTTAATTGACCACCATATTCATTTAACAACCATGTAACTCATTTAAGTACTGCAGTGCTTCACTTAATGAACGTGGCAAGAAAAGTCATAAAATGGGGGAAAACTCCCTTAACAAATTTCTCACTTAACAATATACATTTAGCACTCAATTGTGGTCAGAAGCTGAGAACTACCTGTAGTTTATAACATGTCAGCCAATCACTTTGCAACAGTCTAGGACTGCTATCCTCAAGAGATTTCCCAAAGCATCAAAATGCTAAATGTCACTCTCCTACTCTTTCTGCCATGTTTTGGGTTCAGTCCTTTATTTTTAAAAGGAATTACAGGGAATGGCTAACAAACCAAAAGCCAAGCAGCCGCCTCTTGTATTATTTTTATTTTCCAAAAAAATGCTGTGGGCCTCAGCTATAGGGCAATGAAGTTCAGTATTTTATCAGGAAGTGTGTTTATCTTCTTCCAGCAGGGGAAAATAAGTAAGCCAACTGAGGTGAAGAGCATCTTGGGAAAGCAAACGGGGCACTGGGAGTAACCTCATTAATGTGCCTTTTAATTAATGGATATATGACTGGACACATATAGCAGCCACGTGGTGAGAGTGCCCCCTGGCACATTTCAGGATCACAAATGTTCCCAATAGCTTTTTAGAATGACAAGAACTCAGACACCAAAACTCAACTAGGAGGAATATCTGGACTTTTCTTAATCAGACCAGTTTAGACGGGGATTAAAATCTTGTTCAGGATATTATTCTGAAAACTCCACATTATATGTGAGTTGATAGTTATTTTCTCATTAATGAATGGAATCTTAGCTGTGAAAGACCACTATGTCCATCTTGGTGCTCAGTGCAGGAATCCAGATTCAGAACTTGGACAAATGACTGTCATTGGGTAGACTTTGCGATGCAGTTAGGCAAACCAAGGACAGCTAGTTCCACTCCTACAACGTAAGATAATACCAATTAGCACAAAGAAGTATCTCATACAAAGCTTATTCATCCCCATTCTATGTTACCAGTGCCCAAAGATGGACACTTACAATAAAACATAAACAAAAGTTAGTCACCATAGAAATGAGGTGTTTGAGGAAAGCTGATGGAGTGACCAGAAGTGATAAAATCCGAAATGAGATCATAAAAGAAAAAATTAGCAAAGAAGAACCAATTCTAAACTACATACAAAAACAGCAAATAAAGTGGTTTGCTCACCTGGAGAGGAAACCTTGGGATTCTGTATTGTACAAGGCATATACAACAAGAGGAGAAGGTCAAAGAACATAAGGCAGACCCAGAAGAAGATGGAAAGACAACATTAAAGACACATTACAGTAGCATCAAATAACAATTATTGAGGATGCCAGAAGAACAAGAACCAGAACTCTGTATCTCCCTTAACACCCATAGCAATAAAGACGAAGAGAAGGAGGAGGAGGAGGAGGAGGAGAAGGAAGAGGAGAACAAGGATAACGATGAGAACAACTACTACTACAATGGGTAGAAATAAGAGCCATCTACCATTGACATATAACTCCTATATTGTTTATTTGTTCAATATTTATGGCTGCCCATCTCAGACAATGACTCTGGACAATTCACAAAATGTATTAGGATTGAAAAAATTAAAAAAAAACATTTTAAAACAAGAAAAAGAATAAAACCAGTAAAAACATTAAAAACATCCAATTCAACATGCACAAGAGCAAGATATTTGGCTAGTTAGCAATACAGACAAGAAACGGGGTCTTTAACACATTCAGCACCCCAGACTCAGCAACATAGCCAGGTTTTTAGGGCCTTATGAAAGGCTAACAGGGTTGGGGGCCATTCTGATCTCCCAACAGGAGGATGTTCCGTAGAGCAGGGGCCACTGCAGAAAAAGCTTGTCTTCTGGTCCCTGCCAGCCAACATTCTTTGGTTGATGAGATCCACAGTATGCCCATTCTGCTTGGTCTGGTTGGATGGTCTCTTGGAAAAACATGATCCCTCAGGTACTCTGGTAAATTGTGTATCTGGTACCATTTACTACCCACACGGCTGCATTCTGCACCATTTGGAGTCTCTGGGTAGTCTTTACAGGCAGCCCCATGCAGATCGTGTTACAGTAATCCTACCTGGAGACTATAGAGGCACGAATTATTGTGAGCAGGGCCTCTGATTCAGATAGAGGGTACAACTGACATATCACCCAGAGTTGTGCAAAGGCTCTCCTAACCATGGCTGCCACCTGCTCTTCAGATAGGAGCCATAAGTCCAGGAGAATCTCCAGAATGTGAAGAGAGAGAGGGAGGGAGGGAGGGAGAGAGAGAGGGGGGGAGAGGGATATGTATGTGTGTGTATGTATGTATGTATTTATTTATTCCTGTAAGAACTTCCACAATATTCTGAAAATCATCTAGACTTATAATCTTTGTTCAGTGAGTTTAGCAGTCCAGCCTTATCCCCAAATTCATGGGAAGATCTCACTGGGATTTTGAAATCAGAGTGAGGAGTGATATTAAGCTCAAATCTGGGCAATGGAGATGGAAA
The DNA here is from genome assembly GCA_009733165.1 of Naja naja. NCBI lineage: Eukaryota > Metazoa > Chordata > Lepidosauria > Squamata > Elapidae > Naja > Naja naja. Next base: position 208,437,344 of record CM019148.1, on the reverse strand, counting down.
GGAGTGAAATTTCCAGGTTTTCCGTTGCAAAGTTGATCTGCAAAATTATTGGCAGTTTTCTTTCCACTGCAGTGTCTAATCCCACCCCCCAAGTTATGTGCTTTGTCTGCAAGAGCAGGAGTGGCACAACTGATTTTAGATATTTTGTCGATGCTGAGACTCATCTCGAATGTCTAACTATTATTTGGGCTACCTGCCGAATAATCAACACTTCTACAGGCCAGACATTATTGCTTGGTATATAGTGAGTGAAGAGCAATCATCTTTCTGATATGTTAAGATTTTTTTGTGTTTTAAAGGATGCCTTCAGTTATGTGATTCATTACCTCTCCCTCAAGCCACAAACTAGAAATCAAGAAATTGTTTCCAGCAATTGTGTCCTCTCTAACATTCCTCAGACTCTGGACTGGAAGAACCTAAACCTTGCATTGTTGTATCTTCATTTATGATGCTTCCCTCTGGCTGAATACACAGGATGTAAAAACAATTATTGATGGTGGGTGTATGGGTGGTGTCTACAATCTGTCATCCTTGCCAAATATGGATGCTGGAACTGAAACAAAATTCGAAAAAAGTTTAATTAAAAAAAAGTTAAGGAGTTAAAGTTAAAAACCACAGAGTGAAACAATATAACAAATAGATAGTCCAAATCACTCTAACTACTTAAACCAAAATCTTTCTTTGTCCAAAGATTTTTTGTTTTCAAATTTTATGATTAATAAAATCCTTCTTGTATATCTTTGGGAAGCAGTCAGCAAATGGCTGATAATTGATAAATCAAGATTTGCAGCTTGGTCAGAGAGTAGTAACAACAGTGGAAATACCAAGAATTCAGAAATGGATTTTCTATCTAAGATAGCAGGCAATTCCACTTCTGGAACACGTGTGCAACACAATCTTCCAAGGTGGAATTTTGCTTCCAAGAAACTTCAAAGTTTCTGCCTTCTGTTCCTTTCCTTACCTTGTTTTCCGCCTCCTCAAGGGCCAGTCTACCTTTCACTGATAACAACCCTGATCTGCCTTTCCTAGAGCTGTTCTCCTTTCCACTCCCTCTCCCCTGTTGGATCTTTGCAACGAGGGCATTTTTAATACTTCTGCAACCTCCAGCATTTCCTGACTTATCAAAGGATTCCATTTGTCAATAAATACATACTCAATGCCCTTTGGCTCTGTAAGCTGTGACATAGCCTAGCTTATATTATATATTACACATTACACATTATATATTATATGTTTCTACTCTACTCTACTCTACTCTTATTACCTTGAATGCCTCCTCCCCTATCATTTCAGTTCAGCAATTCAGTCTCACCATATGTAATATGAGTTGTGTGAAAATATCCATTTATATGTTCTTCCATACTATTATATTTCCATGTTTGCTTTTTTTAGCAGCCTAATTAAACAATACATTTTGACTAGCCTACATGTGCCAGCATTGGCATCAGTAGTGGTGACATGCCAACAATTGATGACGGGGGTGAGTAGATGCATGCGGTGAGCTAATGCAACTAAGCGCAGGGAATCAGCCTACCGGGAAAGGGCATTAATGAATGCCTCACATGTATCAGCCAGAACATCCCTTCCATTAGCCTCAGCACATATTAATTGGGCCCGAGTGAAGTGAATTGGCAGTGTTGGCTCCTTGTTAAATAGTTAAATTGAATCCTGTGTGACAAAAGGATATTGAACACATTTATGTGGAATATTCTAAGAATTCATGGGTGTTTTTATCCAGGCTATCCTCTAACTTAAAAGGTGAGAAATTTTATTATTATTTCACTACTTTTCTCCTTATGATAAATAAAACTGATAAATGTTCCGCATAATTGGCTCTTGACTTTATTTATTTCTTTTCCTTAATATTTTTATAAATAATTCATCAGCAAACATACCCACCACTCCTTTCTCCTAGTTTTTCCACAACAACAACCCTGTGAGATGGGTTGAGCTGGGAGGGAGACAGTGACTGGCTTTTGTATTTTATTATGAATGCTATGATAGGGTTGGGATAGGGATGAAACCTATGCAGTGCATTAAAATGCTCGTAGTGTTGAACTCTGTGTTATAACTGAAGCAGGATTATTCTCTCCATCATCTCATTAGGGGGACCCAGATTGTTGGGGGCAATATGCTGACTTTGTAAACCACTTAAAGAGGGCTGTAAAGCACTGAGGAGTGGTATATAAGTCTAAGTGCTGTTGCTATTGCTATTAGAAGTGTAGAATAAAATTAAATGCATTGGGGATTGATGGATATGGAAGGAGATAACTGAAAGAATGTTCTTGAAATAGATGTTCCAAATCATACTGAGTGGTTTAAGCCACTCAGCTTTGTGCCAGAGCAATGTGATCTTTGTTTGATTGGTTATTTAAACCAAAATAATGATTATGCATAATAAATAAGAACATAGACCATTTAAAACAACTAATTTAAGCCAGAGAAGAATTTTTATTTATAATTTATTTAGCTCAGCGTAGCATGCAGTTATCAAAAGACAAGGGCAAGTCAATAAATTAAAGTTCTTATGTCCACATTCTTTGCAAGGCAACATGAATAAACAAAAACAAAAGCATAGTATGGGAGAACATTTTCCTGTTTAAATGAATACCAGGTTGATAGAAAATAGGCCTAGTATCTTTTATGATATTCCTAAAAGGAAAAAAAACCCTCAAGGGCTGGATCTGACACCACTGTGACTAGTAGAACATTTTCCCCACCCAGGTTTTATCACTATAGATATTAAAGCAGTGATAATTAAGATGATGTCATTTCCTCTTTTTACACTTGTGTAACTCTGGTGTATGTGCTGATAACAATTACCATATAGATAGAATATGAAACCAGGCTATCTTATCCGAGCTGTGAAAATATCCAACTCTCTGCTGCCATCTACTGATTCTCCAGGATTCTACAGCTCAAGTCTTGCAGGCAAAACCTGCTTTCTTAAGACATTTCAAAGCTGCTGTTCAGAGGAACAAGCCTGTTTTAATAAGGCAAAAGAAGGTCAAATATAGTCATTGCTCCTGACACATTTCCTCAATCTTTTATTGGATAAGCCAGTGTCCAGCAAAACAAAACAAATTTGTTTGTACTGCTGAACGATTTTCTCCACACCTGAAAAAAAGGAATTTGAAACATAACACAAGAAGTTTAAAAATTTAATTTTTTTTAAAGTGCTGACCGAAGTCAAGCAGACATAGAAAAAAAACCCTGCTTCTAGAATAAACACTGAAAATCAGCAAGTCATGATTTTTCAACATGGTGACGGAAGAAATGGTACAGCCTCAAAAAGTGATCTTGGATTAGGGTTATTATAAAGTTATAAAGATTATGTGTTATAAAATTCTTCAACAAAGGAAAGGGTATGAAACAGCTCTTGTTCTAAGGCAGAATATCGATCTATCAGAGATTATTTTGCTTTTCTCTCTGGTTGTCTGAAACTGTCTAAAGGAAGAAAAAAAAATAAACAGGGTTATAGATTGGTCAGTAATTGGAGGAGATAGCATCAGGAAATGCCATATACAGGTAGTCCTCAACTTATAACAATTCATTTAGTGACCGTTCAAAAATACAACGGCACTGAAAACAGTGACTTATGACTGTTTTTCACAGTTACGACCCTTCCAGCATCCCCATGATCATGTGATCAAAATTCAGGTGCTTGGCAACTGGTTCATATTTATGATCGTTACTGTGTCCCAAGTTCATTTGATCACTTTTTGTGACCTTCTGACAGGCAAAGCCAACAGGGAAGCCAGATTCACTTAACAACCGGGTTACTAACTTGTCAACTGCAGGGATTCACTTTAAAACTGAGGCAAGAAAGGTCGTAAAAGGGGCAAAATTCACGTCACAAATGTCTCACTTAACCACACATAAATTGTCAATTGAGCCCAAAGGGTATGCAGTTAAGTGAGGCATTTGTGATGTGAATTTTGCCCACTTTTTACAACCTTTCTTGCCTCAGGTGTGGTCATACATCAAGGACTATCTGTATTCTGCCAGTCTGAGAGATGAACAATAACATCCTGCAAAAAAGCAGCAGCAAACCATTCCTCCTGTTGGCAAGAAAACTGGGTGGTTATATCCATGGTTATCCTCAGTCTGAGGGAGTTTTATTGTCTTTTGGAAAGGGTACCTCAGTAGGGGGATTCAATTTTTTTTACTACCAGTTGTGTGGTTGTAGCTTGTTGGGTGTGGCTTGTTGGGCGTGGCTTGTTGGGCGTGGCAGGGGAAGGTTACTGCAAAATCCCCATTCCCTCCCCACCCCACTGACCTGTTTCCAGCTCCATTCTCTTGTGCAGGGCAACCAAAGAAGTCCCAGCCAATCAGCTGGCAGTCGTGAGGCAGAGAATAGATGGGGGCAGGGCCAGTCAGAGGTGGCATTTGCCGGTTCTCCAAACTACTCAAAATTTCCTCAACCGGTTCTCCAGAACTGGTCAGAACCTGCTGAATACCACCTCTGGCGTACCTGTACTGAGTCCTGCTATGATGCTCTCTCTTGACCAAAGAGTTGGAAAAAAAATGGAAAGATGTTACAACTCCAGAAGTAAATACAGCTAGTCTTCAACTGACAACTCTTTATTTAATGACTGTTCAAAGTGACAACAGTACTGAAAAAGGTGCTTCTGGTGGTTTTGGACTTATAACCCCAAATCCCCCACAATTGTGTACTCAGAATTTGAGTGCTTGGTGACTAGCATGCATGTACAAGTGATTCAGTGTCCGGAAGTTATTTGTAATCTTTCCAGCTGACCTCTGACAAGCAAATTCAGTGGGTGAAGCTCTATTTGCTTAATGACTGTGTGATTGGCTCAACAACTGAAATGATTCACTTTACAACCATGGCCCCCCCAAAAATTGGGTAAAACTCACTTAATGAACCACCTTGTTTATCAACAGAAATTCTGGTCCCAATAACTCAAGGACTACCTGTAGCCTCATTCCAAGCTGTTTTAAAAGGCAAAATCTTGAAAGGATTTGAGTTCTTACATTCCCTACTCAAACCAGAAATAGGCAAATGGCCCGAAGCTTTGGTACAACATTAAAGATTATTGTTCTTTTTTAAGTTCTTCTTCCTCCTTCCTGTGAACGTATCTTGCTCATTATGAAGGTCCAGCATATTGATCAAAGCTCTAACATGCTGCAAATCTTTGAAAGGAACTTTTGCTTTGCACCCCATTACAAGGCATTTAATGAGATCTAATATCTTAAGCATACTGAAAAGGGGGAATCAGGATCTTGAAAATAAATACAATGGACCACGAGATGTCCCCATGTTCATTTTTTTCTTGTGCCTTAGTAAATATTGATTCCCACTGGTGACTGCTGGGAAGTATCCTCACAGTTTTCTTTCAGGTTTTCAGAAGTACCTCCTTTCTAGGGCTGAGAGAGAGTAACTGGCTCAAAGTCACCCAACTGGTTTTGTGCCCAAGGGGAGGGGCACCAGAACTCACAGTCTCCTGGTTTCTACCCTGGTGCCTTAACTACTGCATCAAACTGGTCCTCTTATGGATAGTTATAGAAGAACAATGTGCCTACACTGAAAGTAATCTCTTTAGCTGAAGTTGTCTCAGAACACTTTTTTCCAACCTGATGTCCTCTAGATGCCAGATGTAGCTAATTACAGCTTCAGCATCATGATAGGAGCTGTAGTTCAATCCATTTGGAGTTGGAGATGTCTATCATAAGAGTTTCCATTTACAAACATCCTGTGAACTGAGATTTCAACCTTCCAAACCATCTCTTGAGCCCTGAATTTACATCCTTTCCTTTGTTACCCCTGAATTTCAATTTCAAATTGTTGTTACCAGAAACAGCTATTTTCCAGATGCTGGCAGTGATTTGACAGAGTTCCAGCCTTTATCCTGAGGACTGTATAATCAAAGATTTGCATTTCTTCCCCATAAATCAATACCTTCCAGTTTATTATAAAGAAAGAGCCATGATAAAGGAGGATTAAAGGAGAAAGAGATGATGGCAACTCAGAAACTAATAGAAACTAATAGAAAAGGGAAGGGAAGGTCACAGAAAAACTGAATGGAATTTTTATGTGTGCCTTCATTGCCGATATCCTTGTCTAAGTTGACTTTTTCTGCAGAACTAAAACAGATCACTATGATAAGAAATGATTAACGTGATTGGATGGTTGATCATATCCCACAGTTCAATTCAACTGAGAGGCCTTACAGAAATTTAAATTAGTAATAAGGTAAACACAGTAGCACCAGGAAGAATTGATATTTATACAAAATAAAAAAGACAGGAAATTCATTGTGTCCACACATAAAACGTACTTTGCACACTGGGCTTCAGCTCTTAATCATCCTTTTTGCCCAGGAAGCAATAAATTTTAGTTAAGTATTACAGAAGTTAATAACATGGAACATGGGGCATGTATTGGCTTTTGAGGAAGGGAATCAACAATGGAGCAATATTTACTCACTTGAATATATGTATCTGTGAGGGCCTAACACTAATGTGTTTGTTAAACAAAGGGGTTTTTCATTTTATCAGCTATATGAAAAATTACAAAAAGAGAAAAGGATGAAAAATACCTCTGAGCAACACAGTCAGTGTAATCTCATTTCTCCCTGTACTTTGAACTGAAATCCAGCTGTTGTTTTTCTAGTGTCATCCCACACAATAGTTGAGTAGAAGGTTTGGTCTTGAGAAAAGCTGAGGGAATTCTCTGAAACGTTCACCATTAAGACCTGATATGGAAAAGAATCTTTAGAATGCAGCTTAAGCCGGAGGTCAAGGAGAGAAGGAGACTGATAAAGCAGGATTAATGCTTGACAAGTGTAAGATTGTGGAGGCTGAGGTAATTTCAAGGCTGGAGTTTGTTGAGATAAATGACTGCTTTCCTAGATCCTAGCTGGAAGTAGTAATGTACAACTTGGGATGTGGAGATTGTTCCAGAAAAGACCAGAAATGCACAGACCAAAATGTACACCATGAAAAATATGTGTTGCCTTTTTTTATTCTAATGAAACAAAAATTCTAGAGTCAGGAATAGCAACCCAGGATCAGTGAGAGATCATAAGGAGCATGCTTAATTTATCAAGTAATAATAGCAATATACTACATCCTTTCCTTCTAAAATACAGACCCTACTATATCTACAAATCTAAGCACCGGGGTAGCTTTTCTTTGTGAAATGGATAACATTCCTCACTATGCTTGGCAGGAATGCTTGATGTGTTCAATAACAGAGGTCATTGTGGAACAACCATCAGTTGTGTGTCTATTTTGGGGGCAGGTGCTTCTGATGCTAATTCACAAATTAAAGTTGAATCTCCAACCGCATTCAGGGTGCCTTTCTGTACCTTCTCTGGTCAATGTATCTCTCCAAGTCTGAGTAGCAGCAATCTTTACAATGTAAGAAAGAACACCAGGTCTCTCCTCGATCTTTCCAGTTGCCTGTTTATACTCCCCCTTTTATAGCTTCTTGCTAGTACAGGTTGTCCAGTGGAGAAGAGTCTTGTTTCAGCATGATTAGATTGCTCAACTCACTTCAGATGTTTGTCCCGAACACCTCAAATTAGCTTGGAAAAGGTCCAGCATGAACTTAGGGCATGATCTAAGAACGTTACTGGCATTTTGACTTATTTTGCATACTGCATTATGCTATGCAAATAGCAAATTTTAAGCTTTTGATTCAGTGGGATAGTTTCTCCAGATAATGTTCACAAGGCATGAATGAAACTTTGGGCAAACTTTTCAATCAGTTTATGTGTAGCTGGACAATGTAATATTGATACTATATATAAATCTGATAACACTCTTTTTCAAGAATAGCAACAGCACTAGCATTTAGACTTATATACCACTTCACAGTGCTTTATAGCCCTCTCCAAGCTGTTTACAGTGTCAGCATATTGCCCCCAACAATCTGGGTCCTCTTTTACCAGCCTCGGAAGGATGGAAGGCTGAGTCAACCTTGAACCTCGTGAGATTTGAACTGCCAAATTGCAGTCAGCCAGCAGTCAGCAGTAGTCTGCAGTACTGCACTCTAAGCATTGCACCGTGGCTCATGATCTACCTATTGGGATACTTGACTCAATAAAAGTACCGTATTTTTCGGTGTATAAGAATGCACTCCCCCCCCAAAATGTGGATGGAAATGTCTGTGCATCTTATACAGCAAATATCGCCAAAGCCCTGCCCACCCGCCGTCCCTCATCCTTCAGCCTCTGCCTCCCAGCAATTTGCCTCCTTGCAGCAAACAGCAAACAGCCTGGTCAGCCTCAGCACAGCGTGATTGAGCACAAGCTGCTGATTGTTGGTTGGAATTGCCTCCCCACAATCAGCTGTTTCAGGCTGCAGGAATTGTCACTGCCTATTGCTGCCTCCATGCGCCCCATTTTCGGTCTGTGCATCCCATTTTCGGTCTCTGTGCGCCCCATTTTCGGCCTCAGCGTGCCCCATTTTCAGCCCGTTCCAATCTGCACCATCCAGAACAGGCTAAAAATGCGGTGTGCAGAAGCTGAAAATGGGATGTGGAGGCTGAAAATGGGGCACGTGGAGGTAATAGGCAATGGCAATCCCTGCAGCCAGAAACAACTGATCGTGGGGAGGCAATTCCAACCGACAATCAGCTGCTTGTGCTGAAGCTGACCAGGGTGTTTGCTTTTTGCTGCAAGAAGGCAAATTGCTGGGAGGCAGAGGCAGAGGCAGGTTTTTTTTCTTGTTTTCCTCCGCAAAAGCTAGGTGTGCCTTATACTTCAGAGTGTCTTATAGTCCAAAAAATATGAGTAATCTTGGCTACAATGGAAAGACTTTCTGTGAGGGGAAAACATGTCCAAGGAACTCCCATGTTGACTGTTTTCCATATAAAAGTAAACAAGACAAACCAATTCCTTTGCATGATTGTATATCCTTTTAAAATGTGTTTTGTGTCTGTGTCATCTAAGGAACTTTGTGCTGCATTTGAAAAGCAGCTGAAAATAGAATGCCATTTTGTGGACTGAAGATTGACAGCAGCAGCTTATAGTCAGTGATGAGGGTAAACTTCCTTTTGTGCGAGGTCTGGATTAAACTGATTAAACCAGTCTCCTTACTTCTGTTTCTGTTTGTGCATAATTTTTATTTGCAGCCTGGAAAAGTGTGATGTAAAGGCAATTGGGCATCCACTGTTTTCTTCCTTCCTTGCTGTCTACTATTGCCACATGGAGAAGTATCTCAACTCATTGTCACTGTTAAACCAAAGCTATAATGTTTCAGCACTGCATCTGATGTCACAGTTTTCCTTTATTCTGTGAAAGCTTGTCTGTGCTATTTAGTCTAGCAATCCTCCCTCCTTATAGTAAACCATTCAAAGGGTATAGCTTGATAGCTAAATTTGCAGAATTGACTATGGCAATAACATACAATCACAGGCACATTTAATTCATCAACGATAACAATAAACTACCATGCAGCTTACATCAATCCTATTTGAATCCCTGTTGGCTATCTTGAAACTATAGACCAATTCTCTGAAATCATGTCCATCTCAACATTCTTTTCTAAAACTTTCTTTTACCATGACAGTTAAAATGAAAGTAAGAGATTTAAATGATACAAAGGAAATACATTTTAGAATCTGCTGGGTGATCTGAATATCACATGTTATGGATCATTGTAGGAGCTGTGGCAGCGCAGTGGTCAGAATGCAGTATTGCAGGCTGATTCTGCCCACTGCCAGGAGTTCAATCCTGATGAGCTCAAGATTAATTCAGCCTTCCATCCTTCTGAGTTTGGTAAAATGAGGATACAGATTTTTGACTCTGTAAATGGCTTAGAGAGTGCTGTAAAGCACTATGAAGTGATATATAAGTCTAATTGCTACTGTTATTTTCCATGAGACACTGGGGGTTATATCACTATGCCATATTTACAACAACACCTTTGGGACTGACTACAATGACTTGGAAGTCAAAAAGGTGAGCAAGCCTCCTATAGATGCCATAAGTTCCTCCAGCAATATTTTTTGGGGGAAGTCCGACTTGAAGAAATTGGCACTCAAAAGAATATTTTATAGTGAGTGGACTGTATAATATGTTTATACTGCCTATTACAAAAGAAGCTAGATTGGGAATAAGGAAAATTTGTCAATCAGTAGATATAGTTAAGTTATTGATGTTGTGCATTAAACTTCTAATATTTGTGCACTTATTACAATGCTCCTAAAACAAGGTCTGAAACCTATTATATGCTTTACTAGATGGAAGATGGAAGAGAGTTAAATTTAAGTGGGATAAACTTTAAACTGGTCACTCTGTTTGAGCTTTATTTCTGATGTGTAGCTGCAAAGGTGAACAGGAACAGATGAGCATGTGGCAACTATTCAGAGATTGCCAGCAGTGTAAAATTGGGTTGCCTTTTTTTAAACCTTATAGACCATTGAGTAGGCTAAAGTCTTAGAGTTGAAACAATTAGATCAGAAATCCCAATAATCCGTGGGATTTTAGGAAGGAAACTGCATAGACAATGATAACATCCTTGTGTGATTTATTTCTCTGAAAACTTGGCCAAGAGAACTGTGAAGTTGATGGGAGAGCAATCCTTTCCCTTCAAATTGTTGCCTTAATATAAATTGCAAAATGTGTTTTCCTTAACTCTCATCTGATTTTTAAATTAGAACTCAGGATATGATAGGAGGAAAAACATGTTAAAGTTCATCAGGCCTGATTCCCCCCACCAAGTGTTTACTAAAATTACATATGCTTTTAAAAACAAAACATGGAAATCCTATGTAAATGACCATCCCATGTTTTCCAGGAAATATGTCTTGGTTAGAAGAATAGATAGAGCTTGTATTTATTTTAATTTTAATGAACCTTTTGACAAGATCCTTACAAAATACCACTTCCCCTGCTCAGTCACATTCACTTTGTTCTGCCCTTTTTCCAGTATTCAGGGTAAAATTTGAATTACTGTGTGCTGCTTGAAAGTGCCTTCTTTCTTACAAATGGCTCTGCAGAGGAGAAGTGGGGTAGAAATCAAGCATCCTGTGCCTTGAATGTGCTTAGAATTCAGTTCTGGTGGCAAGCTGTATTAACCATGCAAAGCAAATATTTTATTAGCAATTTCCAGCTGTTACACCTTCCTATTTAATATAAAAGCTCTTTTTTTTAACATATTCCAGAGAAAAGAACAGTGCTAAGAGTGTGGGGAAGTGGGGAATAATCCTAAAAGACATTGAATGAAGTAAAGTAGGTTTGCTCAACAGGGTGTCTCATATTTCTTGATTGATCAAGCTTTCTCTGTGGGAATGATTTACAAGTAGGAATGATATTTTGATAAGGATTTTAAAATGTACACATATAGATGCTGGCTACTCTGCAGAAAATTCTGGCATCATGTGGCTAAGCATTATTCTTTTACAAATCCTTGCATAATGTCAGTTTTATACAGAAACTGCAAATGCAAGCAGAAAGTTGGAAATATACCAGTATGTGACATGCCAACATGTATAGGAACAATATGATAAGTTATGGAGAATTCTGGAAGATGTTCATTGAACCTACTATCACACTTTCTCAATTTAATATATCTGGGGCCAATTCATACATTTGTTGCCTAAAGAGGAAGAATAAACATGTTCTTCCTCACTCCAAAGTCAAGACCCATATTATCCAAGGCTAGTTTGTTATCCTGATAGCTGAACAGAAAACCTCATGAGCTTCTGTAGGAGAATGAATATCATGATGGTGCAGTGATTAGAGTGCTGTATTGCAGGCCACTTTGGTGGCACAGTGGTTAGAATGTGGTATTGCAGGCCACTTCTGCTGACTATTGGCTGCCTGCAATTTGGTACTTCAAATCTTACCAGGCTTAAGGTTGACTCAACCTTCCATCCTTCCAAGGTGGGTAAAATGAGGACCCAGATTGTTGGGGGCAATATGCTGACTCTGTACAACCACTTAGAGAGGGCTGTAAAGCACTACAAAGCAGTATATAAGTCTAAGTGCTATTGCTATTGCTATCATATCATGATATCATGATCATGATATTCATATCATGATGATGATGATTATCATCACCATCATCCTCTCAACAATAACATTTGCAACTGTTTTGCAATACTAAAACCAGTTGTTTCATCAATTACAATTGCCTCCCTTAGCTTCATGACAGGGAAACCCAATTACTCTGGGTGATTAATAGTTGAAATGAGATGAAGATGGAGGAAAAAATGCTTATGTTTGGCTCTTGCTACTGCTTCTACTGTTTTCAAAGAGGAGACAAAAGGGAAGAGAAATGTTGCTTCAAGAGTTGAAAATTGCATGGCAGATATAGTTTTGGTGGTAGCCACAAGGTGGGATTAGGAGGAAGTGAAATCTTCTGAGCCCTTGATATAATCATCTCAAAAACTTAGTATCAAGCAGAATAGAATGTTATATCCTTTGTTCATGTGTAGTTTCAATGTTAGCACAAATGTGAACAAGGTGTGTCTTTGTATTAGTGTAGCCACTCCTTTTGTGGGGGAGACTGGAATCTCTGGAACATTTGGGATAGTCCACTCTGGGAATGAGAAACAGGAGAAATGAGGAAGGAAAGGGAAAAAATGTCAAAGATCTCATCTCAAGAGAATTCATAGAACTTTTGACAAATCTTCATATTCATTTTTTCAGGTATGCTAAACTCTGCTTAATAATTGCTTATGGCATTGTTTAAGTGGAGAGTCAGTATGGTGTATTAATAAAGATGTTGGACTAAGGCTGGGGAAATCAGGTTTGAGTCCATCCTTGGCCAAAAAACCTCAATGGAAGTCTTTAGACTAGTTTATTTTCTCAGCCCAACTTATCCTGCAGGGTAGAAGTCCTTGGGGGAATTGAAAGAAGTTTCTCTATGTATGTAGCCTTGAGTTCCTCAAGGAAAGGCAAGTTAGAAATCAAATACATACAAAATACTAAATTTAGTAACTCTGAACAAGAGCCACATTTAAGCACTTTCAAAACATCAAATGTTTCAGAAGTAGATGCAAAATATGAGAAAAACCAGTAACAGCAAAATGAATGTGTGCATTTTATACCATCTACCAAGATATGATAAGGAGAAGAATTATCTGAGACACTAACATATGGGGAAAATAAATCCAAGATACTGAGGTCTTTCCATTTCCAAATCTTTCTGAAATTTTGCATGTTTGCAAATCTAGGCAGCTATCAGTTCTTTTAATCTAATACCTGATTAAGAAAACTTCCAGTTAATGAATGCTCAGTTTCAAACAATGGACGGAGAGTAAGTGATTCAAATGAGATCAAACAAAGATTGAGGGAGTATATTAAAATATTGTACTGTAGAGATGTCAATATCTAAGGTACTTTAGAGGATATTCCCTACTTACAAGAACTTTTAGTATTAGAAGATGGGGTCAGATTTCTGCATTCTGGTCATTAACAAGTTGGAAGGCAACAGGAGCTGATTCAATATGCACAAAAACAGATGAAGAATCAGCCAAGATTCTAAGCAAACTATGTCAGCAAATGTAGAGAATGACACAGTGGCCAAAAGAGTGGAAGAAGTAAATCGACTTCCAAGATCAAAAAAAGAGACTTAACAGAACGTGCAAATTATTGTACAATATTTATTTATTTAATTTATATCCTGCCTTTATTATTTTTATAAATAATTCAAGGTGGTGAATATATCTAACACTCCCTCTTCCTTCTCAATTTCACATGCCATTAAAATAATATTTAGGATCATCCAATCCAAATTAGAGCCTTACATGGAAAAAGAGATATGCCAAATGTTTAAGGTGGCTTTAGAAAAGCCTCAGGTACAGAAACCATTATTGCTGTAATATACATTGCATGATTGAGAAAGCCAAAGAATATATATTTAAAAAATCGCTATACACTTCATTGATTATAGAAAGGCCTTTGATTGTGTCAATCTTATCATGCTGTGGAAAATGCTCAGAAAAATGAGAATCCCCGAATATCTCATTGTCTTCATGAAAAGCACATAGGTAGGTCAGGAAGCCACAGTTCAGACAGAATATCATGGAACAGACTGCCTCCTTGTTAGTAAAAGAGCAAGACAAGGCTCTAAATTGCCCTCCTTATTTAGTCAACTATATGCCAAATATAAATTATGGGAAGCTGGGCTGAAAGAAAATAAACATGGCTTCAAAACCAAGGGAAGAAACATCAATAAACTGTGCTATACTGATGACACTCAAGGCCAAATGACCAGGTTGAAATTATCCTATTTCAGACATGTTGTGTAAAGACTCTCTGGAGACGGCTGTAATACTGGAAAAATTAAAAAGAAGAGAGAAGAGGATGACCAGCAGGAAGGTGAATGGTTTCAGTTACAGTAGTAATGAATGCACTGTCGAAAGAGCTGAACAATCAGATTAGGGACAGCTCATCATGGAGAAAATCTACGGGGTTGCTTAGAGTCAACAACAATTTGGGGGCATGTAATCATCATTCATTGATTGCTTTGTCCTTGTTCCTTTGTCTTATGACTAAGCAGTGCCCCTTCCTCAAAATAAGGAAAAAGAAACCATCCGGCTGGCAAATTTCTGTTCCCTTAAAGTGACTGGTAAATCAGGATTCCTGCATTTTGAGCTCTTTTAACAATCCATTGGACTGGTGGGAAGCAAATTGGAGGAGCACAGACCACCCTTTAAAGGGAGACAGCATACCATTCCCAATTCAGGAACAGCAATTGCTTCCTTGAAATAGGCTTCCAGCCCAAGACTGTTTATCTCCCAATTAGTTTTGGGCTGGGCAGTTCTTCGAATCCTGACGGCCTTCAAAGGGAGGAATAGCCTCTTGCATAGACCACCCATGTGAGACCTTTCACTAATGTTGCCTTCCGACAGTGTTTATAATGATTGAGATTTGACATTGCCATAAATAGAAGATTACTATCTCTGAAGTGAATGAACATCAAACTTCTGCAAAGCCTTTGATTCAGTGGTCCATGACAAACCACTGTTAAAACTAAACTCTTACGGCATTTCCGGATCCCTTCATAAGTGGATTACTGCGTTCCTGTGAAACAGGAAACAAATAGTAAAAATAGGGAGCGCTATATCAAACCCTGCTCCAGTTAACAGTGGTGTCCCCCAAGTCAGTGCTCTAGGACCCACCCTCTTTGTACTCTATATAAATGACCTTTGCAATCACCTTATAAGCACCTGCGTCCTCTTTGAGGATAATGTAAAACTATTCAACACCACTGACAATGCTACTATCCTTCAAAGCGACCTTGATTATGTGTCAGAATGGTCAAACATCTGGTAACTCCAAATCTCGACCAACAAATGCTCTGTCCTACATATTGATAAAAAAAATCAGTACACCAAATACAAACTAGGTGGATATGACCTCGTTGATGATCCCCACTCTGTCAAGGACCTTGGAGTTCTCATATCAAATGACCTAAGCACCAGAGCTCACTGTAACAGCATTGCCAAAAAGGCATTAAGAATTGTAAATCTAATCTTATGAAGCTTCTCCTCCGGAAATATCGAATTGCTAACTAGAGCATACAAAACATTTGCCAGACCAATACTTGAATACAGCTCATCAGTCTGGAATCCACACTGCATATCGGACATTAATACAATCGAGCGAGTCCAGAAGTATTTCACTAGATGAGTACTACACTTCTCTGCTCGCAAAAGAACACCCTATATCACCAGGCTTGAGATTTTGGGCTTGGACAACCTTGAACTATGCTGCCTACAGTTAGACTTAAGCGTAGCACACAAAATTATCTGCTACAATGTCCTACCAGTCAATGACTACTTCAGCTTCAACCACAACAATACAAGAGCACACAACAGATACAAACTCAATGTAAACCGCTTCAAACTCAATTGCAGAAAGTACGACTTCAGCAACAGAGTGGTCAATGCCTGGAATGCACTACCTGACTCTGTTGTTACATCCTCTAACCCCCCACTCCTTTAACCTCAAACTATCCACTATTGACCTCACCCCATTCCTAAGAGGTCTGTAAGGGGCTTGCATAAATGCACCATCGTGCCTACTGTCCCTGTCCCATTTATTCGTACCTATTTCCTGTATTCTTACTCATGTTTATACTTATACCTATTATCTTGTAAGCGATTGAGAAATCAAATAAATAAATAAAATAAATAAACTAATAATAAATAAATAAATAAATAGACTGTCTACTATTGACCTCACCCCTTTCCTAAGAGGTCTGTAGGGGGCGTGCATAAGTGCACCAACATGCCTAAGTCTCTGTCCTATTGTTTCTTTTTATTTTTCTTACAAGTATCCATTTCATGTATTCATAACTATGTTTATACTGATACCTATTATCTTGTAAGTGATTGAGAAATCAAATAAACAAATAAACTAATAAATAATAATAAATAAAATAAATAAACTAATAAACAAACAAACAAACAAACTCCTGAGTGGCGAAAACTATCACCTAATATCAGTCTTTTGATCCTATAGGACATTCATTTTCTTTTTGTCTCTCTAGGAGGAGCCATTCTAAATTTCTCACATTAATCTTTTCCACCTCCTTAACTCAGGTCCATTTTGCTCTTCCATCTGACTGCATTTCAATCCCCTTGCTTGTGAAAGAGGCAACAAGTAAAACAGATGAAAAGTGAATAAAAGTCATGGGGCCAATTTAGAGGCCAAACTGAGAAGCAAAGTGAAAAAAGGATAAATTCTCAAAAGACACCAGAGTTGCTTGCATATGCATTAGAGACAAAACAGTTGCTTTTATTATGAAAATAAATCAACTTCTCTTTTGCAGCAGGGATGCACAGCCTTCTCCAGGCCTTTGAGGACAGAAAGGGACAATTTGCCACAGCCAACTTTCTGTGGACAACTCACCTTGGCCAACTCTCCCATGGCCAACTTACCATGGGACAACTCTCTGCAGGACAATTTAACAATTCAATGTAATTATTTAAAATAAATTAAAAATATTTTACTTTTTGTCATTCACATTTGATTCTGTCCCTCCTTTTGCATCCTTACTTTAATGATTTTATTCCACCATTTCTTTGATATTAGTGATACTCTTGTTGAGTTGTCCCACGGAGAGTTGGCCATGGCAAGTTGGCTGTGGCAAATTGATCACAGTGAATTCTCATAAACCCTTTGAGAAGCACCCATCAGATCACACTAAGGGTGGGGGGGGAGAGAGAGAGAGACTGTATTTGCCTTGTTTTAAAATGCCTTTAAACTACATCTGCTTATATTCCCCTTTCTGTCCCATAATAAAAAAGAATTGAGTGGCAAACAGTCGGAAAGATTCAGAGGCCCAGATGCAGCCCTGAAGTGGTAATAGGTTAAGGGAGGGGTCTGATATTTTGGTTCATATCACAGCTGCTAACTTTAAATTGCATCCCGAATTTTTCACCTGAGGAGACCAGTTTTGGCTCATTTCATTAGTAATCTTTGTCTCGCTGTATCATTTACTACTTGCTTTTAATTCCCAACTTTACATTCTTATTCCAGGTTGACAACAGTCTATTGTCAATTAGCTGGCTGGGAGGAAGAAATAAAGAGCTAATCAACTCTTTGCCTTGTGATTATCCAGCAGCAATGCAAAACCCTTTTCTCCATGACAGCTGTCCTTGGAAGCAGAAGATCAAATGACCAATATATTTGTCTTCTTGGGCACTGCACAAGTCAGCCATGAAAGAGTCATGGGACACAGAATGGATGGGAAAAAGGCCAGAGAAAATAATGAATTTACCAGCCTGTCAGGTCAATCATCCCTAGTGTTTTCCCAGTCTAGTTGCAGGGCCAGTCTTTGATCTAAAAAACTTTGTCCCTGGTTTATTTGCTTAAGTCTGTTGCTCCTGTTAAACTGTTACCAAAGCCAGCCCAGTTTGACAAACATTTCTTATCTCATTAAGCAGGAGGAACACTTCAACATGAGAAGGTTCTCATAGGCAATTACTAGATTACTTTCATGGGTTAATTTCTCAGCCTGGCTGATGGTCTTAGCGCAAACCTGGGCTTTCAAATTTTAAGACATGCGTGGAGGACAAGGGATTGCTTTGCATTTATATTCATCTCTTTTAGAGTGGCACTGTGAGCTTTTGATCAACATCCACCAAGAGGCCATGGCATCTGAATTCACTTTGTCAGCTCTCTGCAGCTTTTAAAGATCACTTGTTGAAAGACATCTCAGTATCCATTTGTCTGAGTTTTGTTTTACTAAGATCAAGCATAGGCTAAAATTAAAAATATTGACTATTGCTCTTTTGATCATGCTTGATTATGACTCTTAGCATGGGACTCAGAGCTGGACTGGCAGCAATCCAGTAAAGACAGGAGTTTTCTTTCACAGTATACTTTTTGTGGCTTGCAGAACTGTAACATCAGATCCAAGCAACTTGTTAACTGATGTCTTGTAAGCAATCTTTCCCTTCCCTGAGAGAAACACGGCAAAACATGTTTTTTGGACTCCTATATACATTTTCAAGTCCATTCAATCATTATCATTCTTTCTTCCCACCTTTTCCCTTGCTGCAGAGCATTGCTTGTTCATGCCGATATGTTACACATTTACAAGTCCAGCTTTAAACTTTAAAATAAATGGAACCATATTCTAGTGTTTAAAAATATCCAGGAGTAGAACACAATTTAATATATTATCATCACTGATATTTCTATATTTTGTAACAATAAAGTAAGTTTTCTTTATAAGGAAGCCAAGCATCATGCCTCTAGCATCACCACAAATATTTTGCATATGTTTGTCCATAAGTACATTAAACAATCAAAGAAATATCACATACACTCAGCAGGCTTTGTGCCTAAGGTGGGGCTAGAACTCAGGTTCTCCTGGTTTCTAGCCTGGGAGAATTCTGGGAGTTGAAGTTCACAAGTCTTAAAGTTGCCAAGTTTGGAAACCTCTGGTTTAAAGCATCAAATCTGAGAAAAGGAGAAAAGAAAGGGTTACAGGTACCATTGCTGACACTGAGGCCATTCTCAGAACACCTCTGGGAATGGTCTGTAAAACAGTAATACCTCTGAAAACCTAGGATTATGGTTTTGGCCTTTCAGGTGAAAAAGATTATCCCTGTTAAATGAAAACATCACTCCAATAGTGTTACTGTGTATTTCTCCTTTCTTTCTTTCTTATTTTTATTGCTTTTTAATTAAGAACAAAAAAGAGAAAACACAAAAATAATGGTGAAAGAGAGGAGAATACAAGGAGAATATAAGGAGAAAATACAAGGAGAAAGAGAAACCAGTATACAGTTAGTTCATGTCTTACAAACAGGGGTGGGCTGCTGGGGGTTTGCAGGGGTTCGGGAGATTCTGTGCAGTTTGGAGAACCCCCAAATCCCGCTCTTGGCTGGCCCCGCCCATCTCTCCCCTTCCAGGAGTCCCCACGTGGCCCGTTTTGGATGCAGGTAAGTGCAGAGCGTGTGCAGAGGCTCGGGGAGGGTGAAAAATGGGCCTCCTGGAAGTTGGGGAAGGCTGGAAATGGGCCTGTTTTGGGCTTCCAGAGAGCCTCCAGAGCCCGGGGAGGCCATTTTCGCCCTCCTGGAGGCTTGAGAAAAGCTTCTGGAGCCCGGGGAGGGCAACCCCCCCCACAGTGGTACAGGAGGCTGACTAGGCCCGCCCACCATGGCCATGCCCACCTAGCAACCGGGCAGAGAACCCTTTGCTAAAATTTTTGAAGCCCACCCCTGCTTACAACCACAATTGGGACAATAATTTCTGTTGCTAAGCAAGGCGGTTGTCAAGTGAGATTTTATGTTCCTTTTTTGCCATGGTTTTTAAGTGAATCACTATGGTTGTTAAATGAATCAAGTGGTTGTTAAACAAATCTGGCTTCCCCCATTGATTTTGCTTGCTGAAAGCGGGCTGGGAAAGTCAAAGATTGTAATCACATGACCCTGACGCTACAAATACCATAAATGCATTAGGATTGTGAAATATCCAAATGCTGATGACCAAATTTTGATGACTCTGGGGAATGTTGTGATTGTCGTAAGTGTGAGAATCAATCGCAAGTCACATTTTTCGGTGTCAATCTAACTTCAAATGTTTGCTAAATGAATAGTTGTAAGTCAAGGACTACCTGTTTTCTATATAGAAAGCAAGAACCCAGAAAGAAGCAAAACTGGAATTAGCTGGTGAGTGAGCCTCTCCACTCACCAGGAAAAGCTCCTAAGTTGTGCAATTAATTTACACTTTGCACTTGTTCTGAATAAACTCAAAGTCTAGAAGTCCCAGGCCATGTGAGAAAAGACAGAGCATGTGATTCTAGATGACTCACTGTTTCTCCCTCTAACCTATTCTCCAGGTTGCTGCAACAATATTTTGAATAATTGTTATTTGATTAATTGCTGAGTTTCTCGGAAAATGGGTTGCAACTGCAATCAAGAGGTGGTATTCAGCAGGTTCTGACCAGTTCTGGAGAACTGGTAGTGGAAATTTTGAGTAGTTCGGAATACCACCTCTGACTGGCCCCGCCCCCATCTAATCTCTGCCTCCCAAATCCCAGCTGATTGGCTGTCTCTTCTTTTGTTGCCCTGGACAGGAGAACGGAGCTGGAAAGCAGGTTAGTGGGATGGGGAGGGAATGGGGATTTTGCAGTAACCTTCCCCTGCCACACCCATCAAGCCACGCTCACCAAGACCATGCCACGGCCACCAAGCCACACCCACAGAACCAGTAGTAAAAAAATTTGAATCCCACCACTGCTGCCATCATAATGAAGCCTCACCTAAGGAACTACCTAGGGACCAAATAGCTAGAGCATAGACCCAGTCTAGCATTTTTAATTTTAGAATATTAAACAGGTTTATTAAAAACATTCCCAACCCCACTCACAACGAAAAAATGACAAAAAAGCAATATCTCAAATAATATAATCGGGTTCTTATAAGTGCAGAAAGTCCTTGACTTACAATAGTTCACTTACTGACTGTTTGAAGTTACAACGGCACTGAAAAAAAGGGACGTATGACCATTTTTCACACTTATGACAGTCACAGCATCCTCGTGGTCCTGTGATTTACATTCAGTTGCTTAACAACCGATTCATATTTATGAAGGTTGCAGTGTGCCAGGGTCATTTCACCTTTGGTGAAATTTTGACAAGCAAGTCAATGGGGAAACAGATTCACTTAAGAACCGTGTTTACTAATTTAAGAACTGCAGTGATTCACTTAACAAATGTGGCAAGTGAAGTCATAAAATGGGACAAACTCAGTTAACAAATATTTCACTAATGCAACATAAATTTCGGACTCAATTGTGGTTGTAAGACAAGGACTACCTGTATTGATTTCTGCCTGGTAGCAAAGTTGTTTCCATCCACCCACCCACCCCTTCTTGTGCTGTTGGCATCGCACATCATGCTGCTGGGCTCCTTGAATCACAGCACAATCCTAGAACAGCATCAGCTCTGCAACGTCTGAAATTTCCGCTGGCAGAGAGCCAGTGTTTTTCTTACACAATCTGATGCTCCACCCGTTGCAGGATGCCCTGCCCAAAGGCAGATTCAGGAAGTGACCAACAGATTTGTTTTAGAATAAGAGTGTTTGCTGGTACGGACAGGAAACAAACGTGAATCCAACGGTGCTTTTTGCAATGCCAAGGTTTGGCTGTCCTTGAGGGACCTGACATTCTTCTCTGATAAAACCATCATCCTTCAAGGTTAATTGTTATATTAGGCACAATCCATCAGTCGATATGTAATGCTAAGAGCAAAC
Source organism: Naja naja (assembly GCA_009733165.1). NCBI lineage: Eukaryota > Metazoa > Chordata > Lepidosauria > Squamata > Elapidae > Naja > Naja naja. Next base: position 208,415,653 of record CM019148.1, on the reverse strand, counting down.
CAGGAATTTCCTTTCTGACCTCTGTGGATCCTGGATCTATTATGAAAGGTGGATGCTTCAAAATATCGGCTGAGGCTATGAAACTAACATGGTTTTGGCTTTTAGTTTCTTGGTCACTGATTGACATTCTGTGAGCTCACAAACATGCATAGAAATTACGTATCCCTACTTTAAAAGGACTATGTCTTTGTGTCTTGTTTCAACGAGAAATATGTATTTCAAAACCAGTCATAAATGTTTAAGAAGCCCATCAATCAGGTGTGTCAAACTCAAGGCCCGCAGGCCGCATCTGGCCCAAGGGGTGCTTAGATCTGGCCTGCAAGCCTGTCATGAAAATACTGAAGGACTGGCCCGCAGTGCCTCTGCCAGCGAAAACGGAGCTTGGGAGGGCCCTCTGAGCTCCATTTTCACTGGCAGAGGGTTGCAGGAAACCGTCAAAGCTTAACATGTAGCTTGGGAGCCTGAATTCACTGGCAGAGCGCTCAGGCCTCTACAGGCACCTCTGACAAGAGTGATGTTGAGCTGGCCACACCCACCCTGGCCACACCCCTCAGCCCCCCCTGCGGTCAAACAGAACCCTGATGCGGCCCTCAATGAAATCAAGTTTGATACCCCTGCCATCAGGGGTGGGATTGAAAATTTTTAACAACGGTTCTGTGGGCATGGCTTAGGTGGTGGGCATGGCAGTGGTCATGTGACTGGGTGGACATGGCTTGGTGGTCATGTTATTGGCTGGGTGTGGCCAACTCAATATCACTCACATCGAGGCACGCATCTCCTTGCCTGGCCTCTCATGACTGTGGGGATGCTGCAACAGTCGTAAGTGTGAAAAATGGTCATAAGTCACATTTTTCAGTGCCACTGTAACTTTAAATGGTCACTCCACACAAGCAAAGTACCAGCAAAGGAGGGGGAAAAACTCCAGAGACGTTCCTGAGACAGGAAGTCTAGTCCTGCCAAGAATGTAATAGAGAGGCAGTTTCTGTAAGCAACACCAGAATGTTTCCTTCCTGCCTTCCTTACAGGATTAGGCTAGTAATTTCTTCTAACAACCGGTTCTCCGAACTGCTTAGAATGTTAACAACCGGTTCTAGAGAATAGGTGCAAACTGGTAGAATCCCACCCCTGCCTGCCATAGATCTACAGTTCCTGGACCCATATAACAGTTAGCCGATATATGCTCCAATGGGGTGAGACCTTTTTATGGCCATTGTCTTACTCAAGACCAGGGATGGGAAGCTTTAAGTGGAGCACACATACTTTGACTTTTGGGGCAACCCACCTGAGCTGATGGTAGCTTCTCCCATTTTTCGTGGATTAACTTTTTCTAAAAGTAGAAAAATGAAGGCCATCCCAAAGAATGGAATCTCTTTGGGGTCCCTTCCTGGCTTTTTTGACCAGTGTAGCATATGAAACAATGGCTCTTCCAAAAGTAATGTTATTGATCTTACTAGCACTGCCCTCTCAGTCTCAATGGACACCTGTCTCAAAGGTCACTTTTGTCTTTACAACTATCCTTGAAGCTCTCTTATTTTCACTTTTCCCCATCTTCCTGTAACACTGGGAAACCTGAAATGTTTTTAGCCAGTTGCCTACAGATAGTCCTCATTTATCAAGTGCCTCATTTAGTGACTGTTCTAAGTTATTATGATATAAGAAAAACAATTTTGCAACCAATCCTCACATTCTGCAGCCACGTGAACTCCATTTGCATGCTTCCCAGCCATTTTGCAACTAGCAGAGTTCAAGGACAACATGGAAGTCACATCTCGAGTCGCAATCAGATGTTGTTTTCCTTAACTACCCGTGGTGACTTGCTTAACAACCCAATGGGAAGTTTCATTTTAAGTTCATTGTGGTCATGCAGGATTCCATTTAGTGACCACAGTACTTAGTGACAGAATTGCAGTCCTACAGGTGGTTGTTAACCAAGGACTGACTGACATATATTTAGCCTGTTCAGTTCCAGTTCCAGTTCCCTGAGGAATTGTATATTCTCGACATCTTACTTAGAGATGATGCAGGCCAGGTACAGTTTATGAACAACCTGTTTCAAAGACTCAGCATGTCATTCCTGAGACACAGAAGCAGAGTAAAGTATGCCAGTTACCGAGCCTCTTGACCTGCTTCCTGTGTGTAAAATTATAAAAGTATAATCACTTTGATCAATATACATCTTTGGTGTGCAGGATCCCTCCCTTTCCAGAAATTGATGCTCTCACTTTGTACGGTTTTATTGTTTCATTTTTACTATTTTAAAATGTTGTAACCCTTTTTATTTGTAATGTATGTTTTTGAATTGTGAGCTACCCAGATTCGCTTGCTGAGATGGATGGCTGTAGAAATAGAATAAGTAAGTAAGTAAATCAACAAATCAATACATTTTTTAGGTTTTGGGTCCATCATGCAGATGCCTTCAAGATCATGGGAACGACTTTCTATGCATTTGTCCTACAGCTAAAGAAGAAATAAGAAATAAATAAGAAATCTCTTAGGGGGAGCCTGGAACACCCACAGAGTGCGTTCTTGGGTGGCGGATGGGGGGAGCTACCCAGTATGGCTTTTATGCTGTAATGGTGAGTTGGAGAGAATCAAATACCTCCTGTGGACCAACAGGCTTGCTGAGTGGCAGCTGGCTCATCAGTATCGACTGAAGGCAGAGACAACATTGGTCAGAATGGCTTCAGAAGAACAGCACATGGTCTGATGGCAACCACTTGAACAGCATGTGCAGAGCAGTGTAGAAAGCAAAGGGAAGACCACTACACTATATATATTTCCCAGGAAAATCATGTTAATGGCAACAAAACCTAACAATGGTCCTGAGTACAGGCACCCCTTAAATGGGGCAGGGATGCTAAGAATCTCCTGGTCTGCTAGAAGCATGATAAACCCAAAAGTACAAATTGGAATGTGGCAAGCAAGGTCCAGGCAGAAGAAGAACATCATGGCTTCAAAATCTAAGGGATTGGTTTGGACAAAACTTAGCAACACTTTTTGTGCGGCTCTTGGTAAAAATAGGATCGCCAGCAGGATCACAATGATGATGGATATGGCAGAAGAAGAAGAAGAAAAAGAAGAAGGAGGAGGAGGAGGAGGAGGAGGAGGAGGAGGAGAAGGAGAAGAAGAAGAAGAAGAAGAAGAAGAAGAAGAAGAAGAAGAAGAAGAAGAAGAAGAAGAAGAAGAAGAAGACCTTATGCCACCAGACTTAAAATTCCAGATCTAGAAAACCTAGAACTATGCCGCCTTCGGTCCGATCTAAGTATAGTATATAAAATTATACATTGCAATGTCCTACCTGTCAATGAATACTTCAGCTTCAACCAGAACAATACAAGAGCACACAATAGATACAAACTCAAGGTTAACTGCACCAAACTTGATTGCAGGAAATACGACTTCAGCAACATAGTGGTCAATGTCTGGAATACTCTACCTGACTCTGTGGTTTCTTCCCCAAACCCCAAAAACTTTAACTTTAGACTGTCTACTATTGACCTCACCCCTTTCCTAAGAGGTCTGTAGGGGGCGTGCATAAGCACACCAATGTGCCTACCGTCCCTGTCCTATTGTTTCTTTTATTTTTCTTATATGTATGAATTTCATGTATTCACAACTATGTTTATACTTATACCTATTATCTTGTAAGTGATTGACAAATCAAATAAATAAATAAATAAAAGAAGAGGAAGAGGAACAAGAGAGGAACAAAAAGAGATTGGACAACCAATTGTCTGAAATGGTATAGGATCTCCTGCTTGAACAGGTGAGCTTTGCTGGCTGAGGAATTCTGGGAGTTGAAGTCCACAAGTCTTAAAGTTGGTAAGATTGGAGACCCCTGCACTAGAAGACTTCAAAAGTCCCTTCCGACTCAGTTATTCTGTTGTTCTTCTGTTAAAGCAGTCAGGGGTGCAACATTCATGTCTTTCCTCTCTGACACAAGAAATGGGTCAAATCACAAGATTGGTCATGCCCAGGCATTGCCCACACTCACATGTAGGAAAGCTTTATGGGACAGTGCCTTGCTGAAGGAGTCTTGGTGTGGTTGTAAATGGGTAGATGAAGAAAACCCAAGGAGACTTGATACCACAGGTTTTAGGAAAACTGGTGACTGCTAAATATGTCAGAACTCTATGTAAGAACCAAAAAAGCAGACCAAGTATGTGCCACTTTAAGCCTGGCATTTTACAACAATTATGTTAGAGCTGTTCCCTTAATTGCACACTTTTGTTTTCCTGGTTATGAATCTGTGAGCTGTCAGCAAAAACTCCTAGCCTGAGGTGTGGTACCGTATGAGGCTATGCTACATGGTTTGACGTAAATGCAATTCGAAAGGATCTGATGAGCATGGAGGCAATTAAAACTTTATCAAAAGGAAGGGAAGGTGCAATAAAAGCTATAACCAGTGCTTCAACAGAACACCAGCTTCAAAACCCATTTTAGTGCTTTTACATGTTTAACCTACTGTTGCTACATTTATTATTATTTTATACACTGAATTTATTCTTGCTATTAGCTCTACTACCCATATGATTTTATCTGGGTGTGTATTGTGTGTGTTCTGTATAAAAAGCTTTAATTGATGTCTCTCCTGCATTTATTAAGGGTCTAGAACCACAACAAGAACTGGAATTGAAATGAAGACTTAATGAAAAAGAAGTGGGTGGTAGAACTGAAACTGGTTTGATACCAGACTGATTCGGTGCTATCTATCTCCTTACAGGGCAGTGTCTGCCAAATGAGCAAGATTTCTGTTTCAGATTCCACCCCACTTCATATCCCTCCAATCTGCTCTGAGGGCATTGGGGACCCTCCACATGGTTGATCAAATGCTACAGGAGGTATAGGAGAGTAACCTGCAATCTTGTCATTCAATGTCAAGATGAGTTATTATCGTGTTTCCCCGAAAATAAGACCTACCCCGAAAATAAGACCTAGTGTAAATCTCCAGTTCCAGGAAGACTTTTCAGGGAGCAACTGTGCACCCGCGAAACACCCCCCCTACACACTCACACCCACTATTTGGCACCATAATATATAAGACCTACCCCGAAAATAAGACCTAGTGTGTTTTTGGGAGCCAAAAAAAATATAAGACAGTGTCTTATTTTCAGGGAAACACGGTATAACTCATCTGCCATAAGTTCTACTGACCTGTTCCATATTTCATGCTTTTTATTTATTTGGACCCATTCCAGTGATACCTTAAAATTCCATATTTAACTTGTTTTGCATCAAGAAGTGACATTCACGATGTGTATAATTGCAATTGTATCCCTAGAGAGCTTTTCCACTGCATGGATATTATTGATTTTAGATTTAGATTTTTTTAAAAAAAATCTCACTTTTATTATTTTTATAAATAATTTGAAGTGGTAGACGCATATAATACTCTTTCCTCCTCTTATTTTCATCACACCGACAACTTTGTGAGATGAGTTGGGCTGAGAGAGAGTGACTGGCTCAAAGTCACCCAGCCAGTTTTCATGGCTAAGGCAGGACAACTAGAACTCACAATCTCCTGGTTTCTAGCCCAGTGCCTTAACCACTAGGCTAAATTGGCTCTTAATATTTGATATTTATATTTGATATTGCCTTAAACATATTATTTCAGTGAAGTCTCTTCACATTCAGCTTCCAGCATCTACAGCTGTGCCTGCATAGAAAGCATCCGTATATGATATTTGTCCAAAATGATGGAATTTATTACGTTTATTGCAATTTATTTATTGCATTTTGGGGAACAGAAAAAAAATGGCTTTAAATGATGGTGTTCAGGAAGTCACTGTTTTTTTAAATTGTATTTCAGCCTGGATTGTGGCTGTACTAATAGAGTTCTTAGCAAGAATAAAATAGTTTCATTAACATTCACTGCTTCTTGATCAAAGGAGGCATTTGTAAAAATAATGATTCTTTGACCGTAATGTCAAGAGTTTAATATTTGCACACATATCCCACAAACAATAGTTTCCAACACTGAAGAGACATTTGTCTTCCACTCTTTCTCAATACCAATTATGAGAGTTCAGATACATGTGGTTAAAAGGCCAATTACTCACAATGTTCACAAATTGCCTCAGTAGCAAGCACTCTTATAGATGCTGCTTGGAAAAAGATTTTGTGAGCAAGATGGTTAGCTAAATCATGCACAAAAATCACAAGTTCGGTTTATCTACATGGAAGAAATTAGAGCATGACAACAAGCTTAATCTTTATGAATGACTTCATCCTTAGGCTTCTTCTGGGTGAATGATCCAACCTAAGCACCAATGCCATGATAGCTAGTGATATAGGGACCCATTTGTCACTAAGTCCAATTTATGACTTAGCACAGAGCTGGAAAAACTTTGCAGGTCTACAGGTGGGTATTGTATTATCTTGCAGAATAATGAAGGTGATTCTCACTGAAATCTCACCTCAAATATAGTGAGACTGTGCAATCACCCAGAACAGGAGAGCACAGAAACTTTGGCAGGATTTTTGTTTGACATTTTTCCAAAATCTCAAGAGATCACAGCAAAAGTTTCTGAAGATATGACAATGTTGTGACATTTGGGGCATTTTTAAAAGTGTGTGTGTTTGTCTGCCCAATGGAGGGATTATATAAAACGTTTAGGAGTTTTGTGGTATCATCATTTGCTGATTTCTGATTTGTGTGTAGACTGGCTCTTAGATATGTAAGGAAGAAAAGTTTGTCTGAAATTCTGCTTAAGAATTTAATTACTAGCATTAATCTATGGCAGTGATGGCTAACCTTTTCATCGTCACGTACCGAAAGTGCGTGCACATGCATGCACGCATATGAGTACCTGCACCCATAATACAATGCACGTGCGACACCCCTGCCCCCTGCGCATGCACACTTGACACCCCCCATGTGCACTGCGCACCTCTGCACATGCACACATGATCCTTCGCAGCATGCATCTCTGTGCATGTGCACGCAACCCCCCATGCATGCCCCCTGTGCATGCATGCACATCTCCTGTGCATGCGTTTTCCCCCATGCATGCGCGACAGATACCTGACAATCAGCTGGCTAGTGGACACGTGCATGCACAGTGGATCTGTTCCAGGTGACGGCTTGCGTGCTGGCAGAAATGGCTCTGCGTGCCACTTCCAGCACACATGCCATAGGTTTGCATCACAGATTATAGTGTATGTGTATTATTATATAAGATGCCTCTTTGGTATCTTTTTTTTTTTTGGTATCTACCAGGTTTTTTTTTTTGGTATCTACCAGTTCACTATCTAACCATAAATATTTATTGTTGGTTCATTGGGCAGAAAGAGGATTGAGAAATTGTTTTTAATTTTTGAACATTAATGAAAAAATGGGCTTTTGTATGAATGGTTGACTTTATTTTTCCTTAAGAGTTCTCTCAGGCTGGATGTGACACAGAGAGGGATTGTGTTTCTGAAAAATTAAGCTCATTTCAATGAGAACTCACAAAACTTTGCTACCAGAAATCTCCAGCCAAACGGTATCTCCCTTTAAGAAGCCAATTTTAGAAACTTATTGCACCTTTCATACATCACTTCCTACTTCCTTATAAGAGTAAAGAAAGACCATCCTGGCACAGGCCAAAGTTCTCTTTGGTCCAGCATACTTCCTGCAGAGGTTAGCCAGATGTCTCTAGGAAATCCAGGAGCAGGAGATGACCAGTAGTTGCCTTCCCATCATGACCCATTGCACTGCTTGAAACAAAAAAAGTTTTAACCACTGAATACATCTGAAACTCCTCACCTTGTAAACGATACACAAGGCTGTATTTCCATGCAGGTTGCAGTTCTCTGAATACTTATATGAAAGTCCCATTGCTCTCAAGAAAGGGGCTGATTTATTGAACTTAATGAATTTCATAAACTTGTACAGGAGTGCACTGCAAAACTATACTCTGCATTTCATACCAGAGCAACTGTTTTACACAAAAAAAAAACACACGGGATAACTATAATTAAAAGCACAACCTATACATTACTATCTGGTGGCAATCAACATCAAAATATCATCACTGAGATCTGGGAAGAAGAGACTTGCGCAAGAGGCAAAATGTGCATTGTACATTGAGCACAGGGGATGCAAATTCCTGGAGATATGGGTGGTTGTTGGGATACAGACTCAAGAAGCTATGCTATCTTTGTTGTTTGCATGGGGTGGCTAACCTATGAAGGGGACTGTGTTCTCAGCTGCTCTCATGTCATCAACTGGAGTGGCAAGACAGAGAAATAAAAAGTTTTTCCTGCGAAGGACAATTTAGTAATTATCACCTTTCCATTTAGACCAAGTTCAGCCTTTCATGACATTTTAAAGACTAGTTGGGCTAGCTCAGTTTTTTGTGACATTTTAAATGATTTTATTCTTTTGCTAGAAACAAAATGATGGGCAGGATTATAGTACAACATGCAAAGTCGCTTGACAAAATTTCTTTTTCTAATAGATTGTGGATTGATTAAGTTGCTATCTGGTTAAAAGTGCAACAGAATAATAAGAAGATTTCCAAGAGGGTGAGATTTGCAAACTTCCAGTACCACAGTTACAAAGGTAAAACTGATAATAAGCCAGAACCTCAATGACTTAATACAATTAACTACACAACTCGATCAGGGCAAAGCAATAGACGGAATCTGCATAGACTTCTGTAAAGCCTTTGATTCAGTGGTACATGACAAACTACTATTAAAATTAAAATTATGGTATCTCTGGACACCTGCATAACTGGATAGAAGCATTCCTGTCACACAGACAACAAATGGTCAAAATTGGGAGCATCTTATCAAATTCTGTACCTGTTAACTGTGGTGTCCCCCAAGGCAGCGTTCTAGGACCAACTCTCTTCATACTCTACATAGAAGCCTTGGTGGTGCAGGCTGTTAAACACCTAGCACTTAGTTCCAGCTGCCTGCAATTAGTGCAGGCTCAAATCCCATCAGGCTCAAGGTTGACTCAGCCTTCCATCCTCTCGGGGTAGGTAAATTGAGGACCCAAGATTGTTGGGGGCAATAAGCTGACTTTGTAAAAATGCCGCTTAGTAATAAGCAGGCATATACAATGGAATGAAAGCTATTGCTGAGCACATTGGATTGTGCCCTAAAGATTGTAAGCCGCCCTGAGTCTCCGGAGAAGGGCGGCATATAAATGTAAATAAAAATAAAAATAAATAAATAAATAAATGACCATTGTGATCATATTAAGAGCAACTGTGTTCTCTTCACTGATGATGTAAAGCTATTCAACACCACAGACAATACTGCTACCCTTCAAAAAGACCTCGACTATGTATCAGAATGGTCAAACGAATGGCAATTTCAAATCTCAACAAATAAATGCTCTGTCTTACATATTGGCAAAAAAAATCAGAAAATAAAATGCAAGCTGAATAGCCAAGGCCTTGTTGATGATCCAAACTCTGTCAAGGACCTTGGAGTACTTACTCATCTCAAATGATCTAAGTGCTAGAGCCCACTGTAACTACATAGCCAAAAAGGCATTAAGAGTTGTTAACCTAATCTTACGTAGCTTTTTCTCTGGTAATATCACACTACTAACTAGAGCATACAAAACATTTGCTAGACCAATACTTGAATACAGCTCATCAGTCTGGAACCCACATTACGTATCTGATATTAACACAGTAGAGAAAGTCCAGAAATAATTCACAAGAAGAGTTCTCCACTCCTCTACTCATTGCAGAATACCTTATGCCACCAGACTTGAAATTCTAGACCTAGAAAACCTAGAACTATACCGCCTTCCATCCGATCAAAGTATAGTATATAAAATTATATATTGCAATGTCCTGGTCAATAAATACTTCAGCTTCAACCATAACAATACAAGAGCACACAATAGATACAAACTCAAGGTTAACCGCACCAAACTTGATTGCAGGAAATACGACTTCAGCAACAGAGTGGTCAATGTCTGGAATACTCTACCTGACTCTGTGGTTTCTTCCCCAAACCCCAAAAAATTTAACCTTAGACTGTCTACTATTGACCTCACCCCTTTCCTAAGAGGTCTGTAGGGGGCGTGCATAAGCACACCAACATGCCTACCATCCCTGTCCTATTGTTTCTTTTTATTTTTCTTATATGTATCCATGTATTCATAATTATGTTTATATTTATACCTATTATCTTGTAAGCAATTGACAAATAAAATCAAATAAAAAATAAATAAATTCTGGAGACTCCCTTGCTACAATTTATGAAGGCAGATGAAAGCAAGCCTACCTCTTGAGGTCTTCATATTTCCTGATTAGAAAAGTCCTCTCCTTCTGAATGATATCCTTTCCACTGCTGCTAATTGTCTTTATTGGACTGGCTCCAACTTGAATATGTTGCTGTGAAGTTGGCCTTGGAAGAAGGCAGACTGAGGGAAAAAATGTCCAGCTTGCCAAGCTGCCAGAAGCTGTTCAATAATTGCTCAGGGATTTAAACTCACAAAGCTCTAACAATAGCACACTTCCCAGCCAGCAGCTTCTTAGTTAAGACTTGGATTTGCTTCCTGTTGCAGCATGGCTTCTTGTTGTTTCCTAAGCCTGCTCATTGGATCTTGGGTGCCCTTAACAAAAGCATGTTGCACAGAAAAGGAACCCCCAAGGCCTAGGCAGAAAGTAGAGCTTGGGCAGAAGGTTAATTATCTAAAGATGAGATATCCACCTGGCCACCCTGGGGAAAAGGGAGTAGGACTTAAGGCAATGCTTCTCAAATTGGGCAACTTTAAGATATGTGGACTTCAGCTCCCAGAATTCCATAGTGACTTAGAAGAATGAGAGTCATGCCATTTGATCTCCCATTGTTTAGTTTCCTAGAGTGGAGGTGCACAACATCCGAGGCTGCACACTTTCAACAGTTGCCATCAGTGGTAGGATTCAAATTTTTTTTACTAGCGGTCCTGTGGGCGTGGCTTGGTGGGCGTGGCAGGGGAAGGATACTGTAAAATCTCCAGTCAGAGGTGGTATTTGCCGGTTCTCCGAACTACTCAAAATTTCCGCTACCGGTTCTCCAGAACTGGTCAGAACCTGCTGAATACCACCTCTGGTTGCCATAGATGGGAAGTGTCATTTTGAATGTCACAGAAAGGGGAAATGAATAAATACACCAGGAGTAACAGTCCAAAGAGTATTTAATTAATTGCTTTAGAGACAAATTTGTTAGCTTGTTTGTATGCATATTGTTCTGGTGGTTTTAGTCTGGCTATTTATTTATGTTTTTAATTGTTTAAACTATTTTCTATGATTTAGTAAGTATCTAATGAATGAGCAGCTATCACAAATTTAATAAGTTGTTTATGTTGGTCTTGCCCCTATTTTTTCTCTTTGGGGCATGCCTCCTGTTATATGGTCCAATAGGTAACCACACCTTACTAACTTTGTTAGTAATGACTATTTTTTTTAACATTGGCAATGATTGGTTTAGTATGAGAGAACAAAGAGCATCTTCTGTTAAGGGATGGAATCTATCTATGAATCCACAATTCTGTCAGCCATTGAGGCACTGGAGAGACAGAGCTCAAAAGTGAGAGTAGAATTGGGGCTCCAGAATGCTTAGGCCCAGCAACGCCCTTTGCTTGTGAATGCATTGCAGTTTTCATGCTTTTACTGCAGACCACCAACCCCCGGGTGCAAAAGGTTACTCCTATGTGTGGTCTCTCTGCTAACAACCTGCTTGTGCTCATCATTTAACCTGCCAGTTCAGATGGCTTCACGCTAGGGAGGGAGTAGAAGATAGAGACATTAACCCAGGGGGAGCTTGGCCAGGGTCCCAGGGCTCACTCTTTTAATTCTGAGAGGGAATTAACATTGTCTGGCTTTGCAAGGTTACTTTCAGAAGAACAAAACTTGGGCCTTTCTGACTGACGACTGTGGAAAAGGAAGGAGGGAGAGGCTATTTCAGTGCTGTTGAGAAACTGCTCCAAAACAGGAGACCGGAGAAAAATCATTTCATTGCTCAAATGGAGGGGGATGGATGATTTGAAATCCTTTGGACTCCCATTTAGCTGACAGGAGGGCAGCCAGGGGTGGGCTGCTATGGGTTCGCCCAAGTTCAGGAGAACCTGTAGCTAATGATATGGCCGGTTCCAAGAACTGCCAAATCCCACCTTTGGCTCGCCCCTCCCAAAATGGTCATAAATAGCATAGTCTGCGAAGATGTCCAGAGTGCTTTCCTTTGGGGAGGTCACAGAATTGTCAAACCAGTGAGGGGGTTGATTAAGAGAGGAATGCTGAAGTCAAACAACTTTCAGCTTTCAAAATAATTACAGAAGGAGTTTGGCGGCAATATCAGTAGGATATTTCACATCTACACATGATGACATCTGCAGTTGTCACAAAGTCTGCCTTCAGATGCTTGATCACCTCTTCCCCTATGGAGATTGAGAAGGAGGCATACTGGGGCCTGTACGTTCTCATTCTGTACAAAGATAAGGCAAGAATCAATGTTTACCAGGTATTGCTTAGGGATAATATTCATTTCATCTGCGTATAAACGGATGCCTCACAATCCACTTCCTTAACTAAGTGTTGTTTTTTTAATTCATATTTATATCCCGCCCTTCTCCGGAGACTCAGGGCGGCTTACAATTTTGGGATACAACCCAGTGCGCTCAGCAATAGCCTTCCTTTCATTGTATATGCCTGCTTATTACTAAGCGGCATTTTTACAAAGTCAGCTTATTGCCCTCAACAATCTTGGGTCCTCAGTTTACCTACCCCGAGAGGATGGAAGGCTGAGTCAACCTTGAGCCTGGTGGGATTCGAGCCTGCAATAATTACAGGCAGCTGGAACTAAGTGCTAGGCTATTAACAGCCTGCACCACCAAGGCCCTTTTGAATTTGGATAGAGGCAGAATTGCTTCTGAGGCAGATAACTTCCAAATAATGGCCTGTGTCAGTAATTAAAATGCCAATGTAGGTCCAAAAAGGAAGTGATTGACTGTCACTGCTGCTTAACAATAAAGTTTGTGTGTCTTCTTAGTTTGCTTGCTTAATGTGTTTTCTAAAGAGCTGGAGGTAAAGAGTCTAGGTACTGTTTTCAGGACAGATGTTACCTTTGTAACTTTATCTGAGGGTGGTAATCTTAACTTCTAATTTGCATTTTACTTAAAGAACAGGCGATGTGGTAGCACTTTCTTCAGACTTTATAGTAACACAAAGCTTTGAGGGCTAGAAATAATGTCAGTAGTTGTATGAAGCAGCTTCAGAAGTAGTCAAAGTGCTGTGAAAATTGTAATTATAATGATAATGATTTTAAGTGGTCTAACCAAAAGGTAAAGTGATATGTTACTTTTATATAGAATGCAGATGAATAGAGGAAAGGATGGAAATGGAAGACAAGAGGAGCTGATTGTGGAACTTCCAAAGGTGTAGCAACAAGTGAAGAAGAGGAACAACTTGGAGCGGTAGGTGGTCTACCTAGAGAACGAAGAGAAGTTAGAACGACTAGAGCAACGAATAGGACTCATCTTGATAAATTGTTACATAACTACAATTATTGCTTATTATTGGAGTTCTCTTTGATCTACCACAACTGGTCATCCACTCCCTCCTATATCTAATCTAATCTAAAATAAATACTGTATGTATTTTGAATATATTTACATTGGCCCCAATTGGCCAGATTAAACTGTAATTTGGTTTCTTAGAGCAGGAGTGTCAACTCATGGTCCACAGGCAAGTTGCGTCACGTGCTGGACCCACCCAAACCTGGTTTAGCGAAGGGAAAAAAGTCCTGATACATCACGTGATGCCACCATGACAACATGAATTTGACACCCCTGTCTTAGAGCCTTAAATTGTCTAAGACTCTTCATATTATTTGCTGGAGGAAAATGTAACCTACAAATGTTTTTCAGGAACAACGGAGTCATAGTTTTGATCTCCTATTTCAGGGGTCCCCAAACCCCAGGCCACAGCCTATTACTGGGCCATGGCCTATTTGGAACTGGGCCACGTGACCAGAGAGCTGGCGCAATACATGTGTGCCCCAGCCTGCTGCTCATGCAGCCATTTCCCATCTCCCTCCCCAGACAGGCCACCAAGCCACAAAGGTTGGGGACTGAGGTCCTGTCTGAACCATGGAAACCACTCAATATTATATATATAACCCAGAGGTGGTATTCAGCAGGTTCTAACCAGTTCTGGAGACCCGGTAGCAGAAATTTTGAGTGGTTCGGAGAACCGGCAAATCCTACCTCTGACTGGAAATTTTACAGTATCCTTCCCCTGCCACGCCCACCAAGCCACACCCACAGAACTGGTAGTAAAAAAATTTGAATCCCACTACTGATATAACCTGACTCCCTGCCCAACCAGACTGCCATATCAAGTATGGCCATGTCTTAGAATCAAGCCAGCTGGTTTTTGTGGGTGAAATATGGAAGAGACACCAGGTGATTCAGATAGCATAATGTTATGGGTTCACCCTGATCCCAGATATATTGAATTCCCACCCCCTTGCAAAACTGTCTAGTCAAAAGAAAGTGCAGGGGTCTTCAGGGTAAATATAATTCAAATTATACTGCCTACAGGAAATGACTTTTTGTTTGTCTGTTTTGGCCCTTGTCAAGGACATATTTCTTGTTGCTGCAAGTCCAGCATATCATCAGCATTCAGGGCATAAACATTTAAAGCATGGATGTCAGGTATTGGGCTGAGTGATCTTTAAGCTACTGTTGCCAGAATGATCTCACTGATGATGGTGAGGTGACTCTTCTGGAATCAATTATCTGAGACAGTTAGTGCTATTTTTCTTTTTTTTTAAACACCCTTTGCACGCTGCTTTTCTTTTTCTTAATGAAACTGAATCGATAGGCAGTTGAGTCATTTGCCGAAAGAGCCTTTCAACATCTGGGTTATGGCGGCTTCAGGAAATTCTCTGCATTCTTAAAAGAAAATCTGATAAATGCAGAGCAGGTGTTGAGCTTCCCAAGACCTGATCTCTTCATTGTACTGTAAAAAGGGATCAAAGCAAGGAGTTGCAAAAGTGGATGCCTGAAACTATCTTGTTTTCTAGCGTAAAGTATATATCTCCCATGGCCAAGCTAGACCTGATGCTAAATGAGTCCTTACATTTAGCTTATCTATTGCAGGACGGCAGTAGGGCTATCTTTTGCTGTAAATTCATAAAAGTGCAATGCTGGATTTAGAATATTTTCATATAAAGTCCTTTGTGTGCAATAACTCTACCTTATTTGACAGGCAAGTTGACAGGCTGTAAGCAGAAATGTTGTCTTCTTTGCAATTCTGTGTTTTGCTGGTGGCTTCTTCACTAGATTTTTGCTCTCACAAGACAACGGCAAGGAGATAAAGTTTTTTTTAATTTACATTTATATGCTGCCCTTCTCCGGAGACTCAGGGTGGCTTACAATCTTTAGAGCACAATCCAATGTGCTCAGCAATAGCCTTCATTCCATCGTATATGCCTGCTTATTACTAGGGCTTTTTTTGCCCCCCCCAAGTGGCATTTTTACAAAGTCAGCTTATTGCCCCCAACAATCTTGGGTCCTCAATTTACCTACCCCAAGAGGATGGAAGGCTGAGTCAACCTTGAGCCTGGTGGGATTCGAGCCTGCACTAATTGCAGGCAGCTGGAACTAAGTGCTAGGTGTTTAACAGCCTGCACCACCAAGGCTCTTCGAGCAATACAAGTTGATATTGTATGGCATTTCTTGATTGCTGGTGGAGGAGCTACCCATCTTGGAAGTAGCTGTAGTGGTGGCTGGTTTTATGTTAGATACAAAGAGCAATCTTAAAGGAAATCAATGCAGAGGGGAAAAAATTCTTAGGAAAAGATAAATTCCTCAGTTTTATTGGCTTATCGTTTGAAGGGCAAACAAGGGGGAAAATGTTATTTTTCCCATACCACATACAGATTTCCTAACATCCATCCACTAAAATCCACTAGAAAGAACCAAGTGTGTTCTTTCCAGGCTGGAATAGCTGCAACGATCAACATTCAAGTATCGCACAATAGTGGAATATTTGGAATTTTGTGAATGTAAGATTTCCTTTGATCCACCTACATCAGGGGTGTCAAACTTGCGTCGTCATGGTGGCATCACATGACATATCGGGACTTTCCCCCCTTTGCTAAACCAGGTGGGGTGGGGCTAGCACGTGACACATCCGGTCCATGGGCCCTGAGATTGACACCCCTGATCTACACGTACCTTTATGTTGAAACCTTTATGATTCTGAAGAGGAAGGTCCACAATATCATATACCCCGCTGCCCACAACACACAGATAAGGTATGGTCCCAGAAACCCAATGTTTTCTAAGTCACAGAAGAAAAACTCACATGGATTCACAATGCTTACTTAACAGAATGTTTACCTGAATGATATGATGGCTGACAAAGCATTAACAATTGCTTGCTGAAATAAATATGCTTATGCCTATCTTTTTATGTTGATTGCTTAACCATAACTCTTACATCTCTTTGTACTGTTCTGTTTTATTTTGGGGTTGATCCATATTATTTAAAACCTGAGCTATCATTCTTGGTATTATTTAACTTTTGATGACGCTCTTACAACAATTTTTCCCAATATAGGTGTGTTATGATAAAGAGAGACAAAGTTCTGATTCCCTATAATATCCATGCAGCTCAATAGTGTTCTTTGGAAACATTATTCTTTACATTAATACTTAAATAATGTTCTTTGGATTTTGAGTTTTCTCCTCCAGTTCCTTGTGAAAAGATGCTACCTGATTGGCAGTTTAACAACACATAGGCAGCAAAATGTCACCAGTGCTTTTAAGAAAATTTGATCACAGCTTGCTTTCATTTTCAAATTTACCTCACCACCTGAAATCAATTGGAACTAGGCCTCTGACAGAGTTTGCATACCAAAAACAGGATGCAAAATCAGAATAAAATTAGAATTTGAGAACATATATTTTCAAGAATTTGTTTCCCTAGTAGCAGGGATTAACTAAAAATGCATGTATTTGTATTAAACACCCATTAGTTTATTTGAAGGACCACCCTGTTGTCAATTTCCCCAAAGGGAACCTGCAAAGTTCTTCCTCCCACATTGTGGTTTCCATTTTGCTTTATCTATTTTATGTTACAGGATAATCTCACCATCAGTAGAGTTTTTCACATGGTATCTCTCCAGATAGGTTTTATCTAGAGACTTTTTGAGGTTTACCAGTGAGCAATTATGACTTTTTATTTTGGCGTCTGTGAGTCAGTTATGCTTCCTGACAACTGCCTGAACAGGTCCCTGCAATTTTTTTGGCAAGGCTGTCCAGAAGTAGCTTGCCATTTGCCCTGCCTTCTTCCTAGAGCTGAGAGAAGATGACTGGCCCAAGGTCACCCAGCTGGCTTTGTGCCTAAGGCAGGACTAGAAGTCATGGTCTCCAGTGGTGGGATTCAAATTTTTTTACTACCGGTTCTGTGGGTGTGGCTTGGTGGGCGTAGCAGGGAAAGGATACTGTAAAATCTCCAGACAGAGGTGGTATTTGCCGGTTCTCAGAACTACGCAAAATTTCCGCTACTGGTTCTCCATAACTGGTCACAACCTGCTGAATACCACCTCTGATAGTCTCCCATTTCTAGCCTGGTGCTTTCACCAGTATGCCAAACTGCCTCTTAAGCATGACCTTGGAAACAGCTAAAAAAAGACAGGTAGTTACTGTATTTACCAGGAAGGAATGTTAAATTTAATTCAATTCTCCCTGAAAAGAATATTACGCACACACACATACACAATATTAGAATCATATACCTATACCCAGAATTTATAAAACAGATGTTCCAAATATTGAGATGACTGTATTGCAGGAGTCCTCATCTTACAACCATAATGGAGCCTGCCAGTCATGGCAATCATAAAATGGATGACCCGCACTATTGACTTAATTTTATGTTCTTTTTTTTGCAGCAGTCATTAAGTGAATCTATTGTTTGCTATGGACTGTTTTTGCCAAAAACCATAAGTAAAAGGTGGTTTTCAACAATAAAGTTGTAAATTGTGGTCATATGACCACAGGATGATGCAACTGACAGTAAATGCAGGCTATTTGCCGAGCAGCTGAAATGTGGCCGTGTGACCCCAGGGGAAGACCTGGCCATCAGAACTTTTGTAAGTACCTTTGGGGAGGTTCATCATAACTTTGAATGGTCACTAAATAATCAGTCATAAGTTGAGGACTACCTGTGAAGAATTTTAATGTTAAAGCATTAAGTTCATAGCACTTCATGCTTAATTTAGATTTTTATTTTTTTACATTGAGTCAAATAAATTAAGTATTTTTTAAAGATGTGTAACTATTCTATTCTTGTTTGTTAGAGGTCTGTAGAGATTCTCAGTAATCCAGGCCATGGTTGTCCCATAGGTGCTTGTTTCTTCTTTGAAGACGTTTCTTGTTTCTTCTTTGAAGATGTTTCACTTCTCATCCAAGAAGTTTCTTCAGCTCTTTGTTAGAGCTTTAATGCCCCTGAATAAATGAGCAAGGGTTCAAAATATCTACTTGTCTTTTGGTAAAGTTCAATTTTTTAAAAACCAAAAGAAATACTTAATTATGAACCCCCCCTACTTTTTGACCCTACTCATTACAGGAAGGAAATGTGGAACAGTTCCCCCTTTGCTCCATTAATAAAGTGCTGAATAAGTTTTAATGGCAGTTGTCACTTAGACTAATGACGCTGTAACATTTAGAGGAAATTGAGATGCTTGCACATGGATCTATTTAAACAAGATTGCTAAACATGTCATGTTGAAGAAGAGAAATGATGCTAGTTATAGCTGTTGTTGAAATAAATCTATAGGGGTTAACTGAAATGTGGTGTTTTTCTTCCATTCCATTCCCTTCTTATTGTGATCCAAATCCTCAGACTTCATGTAAAGGAAACTACTCAAACTTTCAAGAAGACATTTCATTATTTGCTGTATTTGCTGGTTTAGTTGTAGAGACTAGCTGTTCCTGCAGACCTAAATATTGGAAAGAGTGGTTTCAGTGATATTCCATTTCAACTTTCTTACCACTAGCTGCACAGAGTAAAATGTTAATATATATCACAATGGTCTGATTATTCATGGATATTTGGCAAGTATGCTTATCATAATATGTTACCAGGCCCATGATTACCACTACCTAATCTGGTTGATTCAAAGGGTTAATATGGTCTTGAGTTTTGAGAAATAGAGCAGTATTTCCTATACTTTTAGGAAGTAAAAGTGTTCTAAACTTCAGAAGTGCTGTATATTCAACATTTTTCTTAAGTCTACTGTAGAAAATCCTTGACTGTGATATTTATATTTTTTTTCTTCATGATTTTGTTCACAGATCATCAGATCTGGGCAGTTCTTGATAAAGGGTTCATGAATCCAATAACGAGCTCCATCAATTTCCTTATTTGAGTTAATTTAATTCTATATTCTACATTCATAGACCTTTGCTTTTCCACATCTAGAAAGAGAAATGAAGACTTGATTGTGCATACTCTGTGCACATACAACAGACTGATGAATCAGTCTGTTAACTCTCAGTTATGGCTTAGAGCAAACATGTTCATAGAATACAATTGAATGTTATGGTTAACTATCAATGATAACATCTTTGAGCTGAGTTCGTTTTTTACACTGTCTCTTTAAAAAAATTCTATTTGATTTTTTAAAAAACTACTTTTTAAATAAATTATCCACTCTGGAAACTAGCAATTTTAATACAGTAAAGTAGCATGGAACTTTGATTTAAGGGTATTATCTTCTTGTAGTTGTGGATGCTGCTTCTAACTATGGAAAGATTTGCATGGTGTATGCGTGGGTGTACACACACTGAAAATGAAAAGACAATTTTTTGAAATTTGCATGTTTAGCAGGTTTCGGAAACATTGGCATCTGAAGCGGAGGGTGGGCGGGAAGGGGATGAATAGTGAAAGCTGTGCTACCCAATGTAATGCAAGCTCTAGCTCTTTTGTACAAATAATATAAAAGTTGTCACTATTTTTCCTAGCCCAATACTCTAGCCCAGGGCTGTCAAACTACTGGCCCGCGGGCCGGATGCGTCATGTTCTGGCCACTCCTACACCCGATTTAGCGAAGGAGAAAAAAGTCCCAATACGTCACGGGATGCCGCAGTGACAACATGAGTTTGACACCCCTGCTCTAGCCAGCATACTGTGGACCAAATATCTTTTTATTGAGGGAAAACAGACAGACACACAGCTCAAAGGGACATATATATCTAGGCAACGCTGTCTCAGTCTGTCTGATTTTATTACTTCTTTATTACTTGAAGTAGAAACACAGAAAGACAGGCCTTTTGACACAAGGCCAGAGGAAAAAAAACTGGAACAAAATGAAAAGAGAGTAATTCCCTTCATGTAGATTCGCTTCACGGTATAAAGTGTACTATTTATTAAAGCTGGCTTCTTGCCACATCCTCTGCCTGCAGTTCACTTACATCAATGTTTTTCAAACTTGGCAACTTTAAGTAATGTGTGGACTTCAGTTCCCAGAATTCCCCAGCCTGCATCGTTGACTTGAAAAGCACTGACTTATGTGAAATGAAGTATCTGAGCACTGGTTGGCCTGGGCTTAATTTCCACTGGAGATGATTTGCAACTCTAGTGCTCTGTGTGATACAACCAGGCTCATTATACTTTAATTTTTGGCTTTATTTCCAGGAAATTGAAATGACTTTCTCTCCAGAAAAAAAATGTTCCCTTCATTTTTAACCACAAAATCAACTTGCATTATAATTTGGCAAAAGTAAGGAGCAAGTGGATTGCAAAGGGGAAGGGGAGGGGCTACAGAAACACATGAATGTCAAAGAGAGTGATTGACTCAAAATCACACAGAGGGAGCATTTCTCAGAGAAGCAGAATTGATCCTTACACCAGAATTTTTTCCTTGGTTCTATTCAAGTACCATCCTACAAATCCCCTTTGCACATACTTGGTAACTCTCATTCACAAACCATTCGTAAATTCCATAATTCTTTTTCTTGATAATTTATTCTCTTTGACTTTGTATTTGTTGTCAACTAATACATCTTGACATAATAATGACTCAAGCTTTCTGGTGACTGATAGAGGAAATATCATGGCACCAGCTCAGAAGGATATTGAAATGTTTGAAATGGAATAATCATGCTTTCAGGTACAAGCTTGATTTTACTCAAGGCTCTCCTCCCGATGGGTCTATGACAATTCGCCATGGCCAACTCACCACACTCAACTTGTTAAGGCCAACTCACCCCAGGGCAAGAGTTACACTAATATCAAAGAAATAGTAGAATACAATAATTAAAGAAAGATGCCAAAGGACGGGCAAAATGAAATGTGAATGACAAGAATTTAAATATTTTAAAAATTATTTTCAATAATAATTAAATTGAATTGTTGAATTTTTCCCTCAGCAATTTGTCCTGTGGCGAGTTGGCCATGGCGGGTTGGCCGTGGTGAATTGGCTACAGCAATTTGTCCCATTCCATTCCCAACTGCCCTCCCTATTGCAGTGGTTACTGGTTTTGCCCTTTCATGAACTCTTCAGTAGCCCTGACCCAATGCTGTCCATGTTCTTGCAAGCCAGCTTTGGATCTTTCCAAATTCAGTTCTTGATCAACTTAACCAGTTTGAATACAAACTAAAAAACAATGAATACACAAAAAATAGATATAACTTGTTTAGCTGATTGAGCAAGGTCAAAATCAGGAATCCAATCTGATGAAAGCACGTTCGCCTTTGGGTAAGCAGGAAATGATAACATTATTTTTTCTGTCTTATTGAGCAGTGAATATTCCAGGTATGTCCTGAATTTACCCTAATGAAGAAATTCCTTTCCCTTCTGGCCTTCTTTTAACCTTTTCCTTTTTCATTCTTTCTATCTAAAACCTTGTGTAAATTCCCTATTACTATTACTTTTCAAATTCAATTCCTGAGCAATTTAACCAGTTTGAACACAAGCTAAAAAACAATGAACACACTAAAAATAGATGTATATTGTTTAGCTGATTGAACAAAGTCAAAATCAGCAAAGTCTCAGCCAAGGAATAATTTGCAGTTGAACGTAAAGTCACGTTTTATAAGTTAAGTGCTGCACTGTGCCTTGTTGCCAGTTTACTATCCCTCTGCAAATCTCAGATAATAGCCACTTCAGAATTAAACTCAACATGCACATCCCTTTGCCAACAAAGACTTCATTCATTCATTCATTCATGTTTTAAGGCTGCTTCAGTCATGAAAGCAAGCCTATGCTGCTTTTTGTCATATTTAGTTGTTAGTTATTGCTTGTAGTTATTAGTTATACCTTTTGAATATTTTAATTATTAGATTTATATATCTCTTTTCCTCCAGGATCTTAGTACAGCATATATAGCATTTCCTGATTTATTTTTTTTATATCCACAGCAACAACCCTGTCAGGTATATTGGTCTGCCAGAGAGAAACAGGCTGAGAGTCACCCCTATCAGCTTTCATGGTTGAGAGTGGAGATTTACTATATTTGAATTGATGATAGAACTTTTCCAAACAAGGCAAAGTTTTCACTCCCTTGATCTGCCTCAAGAAAGTGTATATGCCCAGAATCTGATGGGAAAATATGACATGAAGGTTGGAAATTGGACCAAAAAAAGAGGGTTGTTTCTCCTAATAAAAAGCATGTATGGGAATCAGTGCTTACAACACTTTCAGTAGTGCCATCATAATACTCCTTATAGTGCAGACTTATCTAATAGCATAGGTGTGAAACTGGAATCACATGGAAAAATCTGAGGTGGCTCCTATAAAGTCTCTCAAGTAGCCCTCAGCCACTACAGTTCTGGAAGTGACAGACATTATTCAGAGTGTAATATCTGTGACAGTACAAGGATGGAATCACCTGCATCATCATTATTACTATTATTATTATTTGCATGCAATTTCTAGCTTCCTGTCCTCAAAGAGTATGGATGGTAATACTAGCATCTCACAGCTATACAAGAGCTCATTCTGCCATGAATACAAAAACTATTGTAATAATACATTTTTTAAAAAGTCAAGCTGCACACCTGCTTCAATACATGCTACCTCCTGTGAATTTAAGTTGTCTCTAAAGAAGCTGCCTTTTGTAGGGAGAGAAGAGAACTGAAATGCAGAGAAGTCCATGGGAATAAGCGTGAGAAAACCCAAACAAGAAGGACCTCTGGACTAAGTTTGCCCACACAAACATTCCATTGTACTGTAAATTATTTCCCCACGTCCTCTGTTGGAATGGACTATTTTTTACCTTATGGCCACAACAGTGTATCACTTTCATTAGGAGAGACAATAGTTAAATACACTGGATTTGTCATTTCCTAGCCTTGAGGGCAAATAAGGTTTATTGTTATCTCAATAATGTCAGATGTTGACATTTGGCTTATATTGTAAAGGAAGGCTGGATGTATAAAGTATGTTGGTTTGAAAGAAGTTGCAAACATATATATATATTTAATCAACAGTCCTTCTTTCCCCTATTTTAAGAACTGAAAGATCATCTTTCTGTTTCAGTGCAATTTTATTATTCCTGAACATTTTATTGTTCATGTAATTTTAAATCTAACTTATTTATTTATTTATTTATTTATTTATTTATTTAATTTATTTGGACTTGTATGCTGCCCCATCTCCGCAAGGACTTGGGTGGCTCACAACTAAAAACCAACAATCAATTAATTACTAAAAAACTATTAAACAGTTACAAGCCCAATCAGACTAAAACCACAATACAGATTATAAAATTTAAAAATTTAAAAATTTAACACCCCCCCCAAGAGGTCAGCACAGCCTGGCCTGTTCAAATAACCAGGTTTTCAAGTTGTGACGGAAGGTGCGAAGGTCAGGGGCCAAACGGAGCCCCAGGGGCAACTGATTCCATAAAGCGGGAACTACCATAGAGTAGGCCCGCCCCCAGGGCACCACCAGCTGGCACTGGCTCGCAGATGGCACCCCAAGGAGCCCCTGCCTGTGTGCTCACACAGGGCGGTTGGCACTCATAAATGAGCACATGGCAAAGGCAGACCACAACTTGCCACACATACCAGTTGTGGTGTGGAATAATGGATGCAGTCTTCATGTCATATTTTGGCTCATTTTCAGGAGGATTTGCAAAGTTCTAGAGCTCTTTTGACTAGACAATTGTGCATGGGTCAAAATTATTATGCCAATTTCTCAAGTAATATTGTTTTTTGTTGAAGTGCATAGAAAATAGATATGGATTCACTGGCAAATCTCTGGGTAATCAGAAGCAATTCAGCCATGATTTATAGCACAAATGTCAAGAACAGACATACTTCCTAAAAATACCTTCTTAGCTAATGATAACTTAAAAATTACAAATACTTTGCCAAGTCAGTTATAAATAATGCACATTGCAAAAAATATACTAGGAGTAATCTTCTGTAAAGCACTCCATGCTCTAAACCATTAATTTGCTTTATCTACTTCAATTGAGCAAAGGTCTTAAGCCTTAAATTTTGAAGGGAAATGTAGCATTCAGTTATGTCCTTAAGTCCAATGTACGTGAGTTGGGTCCAGAAGAAGATCATGATTATTATTAGATGGTACAGAAAAATGCTGTCTGGCCAGTGTCTACTGTAGGTTATCTATTAAAATGATTAAGGCCAACTTAATCCAAAGATCTGAACATAAATTTGAAAAGTAGGTACACCAGTTTGTTTCATCCAGTCAAAACTGAAGAAAGATCATTATTTAAAAATGATCTTGCTATTATTTATTATAAACATGGAAGAACCATAGTTTTCTATAAAACGGCATTTCTTTCTTATGCCATCCACTTCACCAACTTAGTTATTAATCTAGACAGACCAGAGTTGAATGCACCATGGAATTGACTTTGTCTCACTAAGAATCCAGTTCATTTCCTAACTTTACATTAACCAGAATGAATCCAATCTATCTGTATAAAGATATTTTGTCTATTCATTCTTCTTTAACCATGGTATCTGAAGTAGAGTACAGATAACTTATTTCTATGTGCAAACTTCACTGTAAATTGGCTATGGAAAGCAAATGAGCAGTCTTGCACTTGATTTGTGAATTAACGCGGAAAGCCTTCCAATTCTCTGGAATGGTTCTAGTGGACCTGATATAATTGTAGTGGAGGGTGGGAGGGGTATCTTTGATGTTATACCACAATTGCAGAGTCCATGGAACATTATCTATTGAGCCTGTAATGATATGATATGGGGGTATCCAGATCCCTAAATTATCATTCTTTTGAAAGTGTTGGCTAACATGTTGCTAATTTCTGCTAGATCTAAATTTTATGAAGGTTCCTCAGCTTGAAAGAGAAACTCAGATGTTCTACCTCCTGTGATACATCCTACAGAGCTCATCTAAATATTGGTTACATACTGTATCTATTTGACTTCCAGAAATCATACGTTGAAACATTTGGACTGATTCATCACTAGCTATAGAATAAAACTCCAACAAACTATCTCCTTGTGGAATATCCCTCATTTTTACATCATTGTGGTTATCCTGTGATCTTTAGATCATAGTCTCTTCCCTAGAAAAAACATTAAAACTATATGAATATCATCCTGTTGCTGTAGTCTTGCCCCCTCTTTTCATTGCTGTTAAATTGTATACCAAATGATCTGAGAAATTGCCTAATCAAATATTGATTTATTTCTTTGACAAATCAGTTCCCAACTCCAAAAGAAATGACTACATTTTATTTCATCCTAACATTTACTTGATAATCTACTGCCATTTGGTTTTGACATTCAAAGTCCTATGAGACATGGGTCCGGGTTATTTACGGGAGCGTCTACTGCCAGCATCGAATACCAACCGCCCTGTACGAGCACACAGGCAGGGACTCCTTGGCGTGCCGTCTGCAACCCAGTGTCGTTTGGCGGTGACGTGGGGGAGGGCCTACTCTGTGGTGGCTCCCGCTCTGTGGAACCAACTACCTCTGGGGCTGCCTGGCCCCTGACCTCCGTGCCTTTGCCCACGATTTAAAACCTGGTTGTTTGAACAGGCTGTGCTGTGCTGACTCCTCGGGGGAGGGTTGATTTTATTACATAAATTATAAATGGGTTTTTAGTTTAATTTGGCTTGGTTAATTTAATTCTATTTTAGATAATTAATTTATTGTGTTGGTTTTAGTTGTGAGCCGCCCTGAGTCCTTTTTGGAGAGGGGGTGGCATACAAGTCAAATAAATAAATAAATAAATAAATAAATAAATAAATAAATATGTCAGAAATGGTGTAGGGTCTCCCGCTTGGGTGGGGGGTTTGACTAGATCAGTGGTCGCCAACCAGTGGGCCGCAAGAAAATTTTGGTGGGCCACAGAGAAATCTCACCCCCAGAGCACCCCCTCAAAGCAATTAATCCAGGCTGCACAGAAACACAAGGCTGCGCAGCCCACGTGGCCTGCGGGAACCCTCCCCGCCCACTCCTTGCCTGGCAAATTTGCCTGCTAAATTGCTATTTTTCCTTTTTCCAACCATCAGCTGTTCTGCTGTGCTGGGAGATTTAGATTAGCTAGAAAGCAGGAAATGGTTGGATTTCTTGCTTTCTAGCTAGTCTTTAGATCTTCGGCCATGCTTTTAAGCACAGCTGAACCTCCCTTAGGACTGAAGGTTCTATTATTCAGTGCAGACTCATGGCAAGCAAATTTTATGTGACAGACTGAGCTAGCCGATGGCAGATAGATCACTGAATGATTCTGTGAGCAACTCAATCTGCCTGCCTGCTTTGCCTAATTTTGGGTAAAAGTTGTTCTTTTTTTATAAAAAAAATAAATATTTACATACATGGTGTGTTGTGAGTTAATTTTGTGAGTTTGCTGGCTAACAAATTTTATGAGTTTGCTTGCAAGCAAATTTTATGTGACAGACTGAGCTAGCCAGTGGCAGATAGATAGATCTCTGAATGAATCTGTGATTCTGTGAGCAACTCAATCTGCCTGCCTGCTTTGCCTGATTTTGGGTAAAAGTTTTTTTTATAAAAATTCAATATTTATATAAATATTTATAATATTTACATACAAGCCATGCCCAGCCAGTCACATGACCACCAAGCCACACCCACAAATTAGGCCACACCACAGAACCGGTTAGTGGTCCCTGGGATTTAAAATTATGAGTTCCAAAAGGTTGGCGATCCCTGGACTAGATGATCTACAAGGTCGCTTCCAACTCTGATTATCTGTTAAATCTGTTTAATATAATTAGCCACCGAGTTCTAGGAACTAACCAGCTGAAATTTTGCAAATAACATTTTGTTTCTGGTTACTTGTAAGTTTGTTTACAAAACAATAACATTAATCCACTTACCAGTAGCCAATTTAAATTTCGTATGCAGATTCAGAACACAGTTCTAATTTTCAATTTAAATGATAGCTATATACCCAAAGCATGCTAGCTATTGCACATGCTGTAAATTGCCTATGCTGTATGGCATGCAGCATATGGCACACAGCATTTCCTGTGCTCCACTAAGTTAGTCTGCTCTCCTCTAGGGTGGTGAAAGAGGTTATTCTATGGTTATTCTGTGTAGATCAGAGTCAATTGCCAATCTAGAATGGGGAAATTGTGAGCAAAATTGAAAGACTACTCAGAAAGATAAATCACAACCGGAAGGAGACTATGAAAATGAATGGAAAGACAAGACAGTGGCAAGTCAATACCTCAGCATATTAATGACCTTTTAAACATCTAAAAATAGAACTAGGCCACGCACTGGCAAACAATGAACTAACCACCAATCTTTCTTCTGTCCTTCTTTGATAGACATTACAGCTGAAACCATCATGTACAAAAAGGGGCTAGCTGTTCTTCGGTGTCTTTCTTTTCAGGATGCTATTGTTTTAGTCAGTTCTCCTTCATTCTAAAAAAACGAATCAACAGATAACTAACTGATCCACAAAAGGCTTTTAAAACACTTCTGTGATATATATGTCTATATATGTCTGTGTCTGTGTCTGTGTACCTTTTTTTCCTAGAATTTTGTACGGAAGAATGGGCAGCAATATTATCTTTTGGAGAAAGATAAATTACCCAATTTACAATTTTTTGCTTGCCACCATTGTTAAGTGAATCACTGCAGTTCTTAAGTTAGTGTTGGAAAAAATATCCTTCTGGGTTCAGTTCCAAGTGGGGAAGAAAGACATTGACTGGAAACATGGTGACTGCTTGGAAAGATGGTTTAATGGTGGACAGGACCACATGGCCTGGAGCTCCAAAGTGAAAAGGACAATCACATGCTTCAAGATGTTGGGTGAAGGAAAAGAAGAAGGGGCAAGATGCTGAGAGACCCTTGGTTTTACGCCCTCTGTTAGGATTCGAATTTGAGTTTGCATTGATTGGTTGTCAGACTCCCATGGGGCTACGCAGGGGCAACTCTGTAGGCTGTCCTGAGTCCCAGGCTTGGTTGAGCCTTGCTAGATGATGATGTAATGGAAGGGCTTTGGGCAATTCCTATAATAGCTCTACCTGGAGTAGATCTTTGTTATGTAAAATAGACTGACCCAGGCCAGAGTAATGGTCCATTGGCAAAGGTGGGGAGGGGCTAAGTTTCTGCTTTTTTCTTTAGGGGAAATATTCTGTCTTTTTAGTATATCCTAAAATATTTCATTTTCCTAGGAAGGGGGTGGGCTTTAACTTCCAACATTATTAACTTGGTTGTTAAGTGAATCTGGTTTCCCCATTGACTTTGTTTATCAGAAGGTTGAAAAAGGTGATCACGTGACCCCAGGACACTGGGACCGTTATAAATATGAGCCAGTTGCCAAGCGCCTGAATTTTGACCACGTGACCGCAGGGATGCTGCAATGGTCGTCCAGTGTGAAAAATGGTCATAAGTCACTTTGTAACTTCGAATGGTCATTAAATGAACCATTATAAGTTGAAGACTACATGTATAGTCCAGGTTTGCTTGCATCAAAACCTGAAATCACACAGAAAGGCAAAATCTACCTTTAAAAAAAGGCAAGACTTTGGTTTAAGTACTCCCCCTTCTCCACAGCCTTGCTGGAAAGCAGGATGAATTTATCCATTATTTTATAAAAGTATGAGGCAAGTGACAATGCAAAATTTCTGTGCAGGAAACAACTGCTTCCCTTGCCTCCGCTTTGGGTGTTTATATAAACAATCCTGCAAGTGTTATATAAGGCAGTGGATTCTTGTCTTTATAGCATACTACTGTCTATACTACTGTCTGTATTCTGTGCCAGCCATAATAACACACTGTCACTTTCTTTTCTTTTGAAGCAGTTTATCTACTTGGAGCAGCATAAATAGAGAAGATAATAATTTATAGATTGTTTGAGATAATGCGTGTCAAGAAAATCTTAGAGGACCTACTCAGTAACAGTCACTATGGGATGTTTACATGAACAACTTGCCCTAGTTTATAATCAGGGGAATGAGAATGTTTTAGATGGAATAAGTGTTCTTGATTCTTTCTTACAGAGAAGATACTATCCCAGGATCCAAGAATGACCTTCCAGTCTTTTGAGTCCTGTTATCCTGCCGCTGAAAAAGGAGGAACCTTGTGATAATGAACTGTTTCTTCATTTAGAAGAGTCACATTTCTTCCCGCCCACCTCCAACCAAGTTAATTGCTTTTACTGCTTTATAAAATACAAATAATGTATTATAGAATGCAGATAGTAACTATGTACAGTGGCATTTATACAATGGAAAAGTAGAAACTGTAACCCTGTGATGATTAACATAAATTAAACATTTAAAGATGCTCAAAAGGTATCAAATGTGGAATAGGCTTTCTAAAATATTAAAGAACATAAGGGGGCTAAAATTGTGCAAGTAATGCTTAAAACATTGATAAAAATTGCAAACTGCATTAATTTTTATAATATTAAAAAGTGTAGACCTTTGAGTTTAACACTAATGACATAATAATTCATACTAGAATCTCGAATGTTTTATTATTTATCAATATACAGAAAAAAGGAAGGGAGGGAAGGAACTGCTTGTAAAAGGTACATAGGTATTTAATTAATATCCCCCTCTTAAAAACCATAATGTAAATATTCTGGGTGGGGTTAGTAGTAGAAAGAAATCTGCTGGATCTCATAGAGAAAAAGAGAGACGGTGGGAGGGAGAGAGTAGAAGAAATAAATTAAGCTAACCAGGTAGATCTCCATCAATAGATTATGCATACTTGCTGGAGTTTAAGAGCCAGTAAGTTTATGCATAGGTTTATGTTAAGTAAGTCAGATTTCCACATAATGTGTTTCCCTAGGTGAAAATTAAGGGTTGTAAATCTAATCTTACGAAGCTTGTCCCTCGGAAATATCAAATTGCTAACTAGAGCATACAAAACTTTTGCCAGACCAATACTCGAATACAACTCATCAGTCTGGAATCCGCACTGCATATCAGACATTAATACAATCGAGCGAGTCCAGAAGTATTTCACGAGAAGAGTACTACACTCCTCTGCCCGCAACAGAATACCCTATATCACCAGGCTTGAGATTTTGGGCTTGGACAACCTTGAACTACGCTGCCTACGGTTAGACTTAAGCGTAGCACACAAAATTATCTGCTACACTGCCCTACCAATGACTACTTCAGCTTCAACCACAACAATACAAGAGCACACAACAGATACAAACTCAATGTAAACCACTCCAAATTCGATTGCAGAAAGTATGACTTCAGCAACAGAGTGGTCAATGCCTGGAATGCACTACCTGACTCTGTTGTTACATCCTCTAACCCCCACTCCTTTAACCTCAAACTATCCACTATTGACCTCACCCCATTCCTAAGAGGTCTGTAAGGGGAGTGCATAAGTGCACCATCATGCCTACCGTCCCTGTCCTATTGTCCCCATTTATTCGTACCAATTTCCTGTATTCTTACTCATGTTTATACTTATACCTATTACCTTGTAAGCAATTGACAAATCAAATAAATAAATAAAAATAAAAAAAATATTTACAAACTGAATGAGGAGAGATTTAACCTGAAAATAAGGAGAAACTTTCTGACAATGAGAACAATCAACCAATGGAACAGCTTGCCCTCGGAAATTGTGGGAGCGCCATCACTTGAGACCTTCAAGAAGAGATTGGACTGCCCTTTGTCAGAAATGGTGTAGGGTCTCCCGCTTGGGCGGGGGGTTGGACTAGATGACCTATAAGGTCCCTTCCAATTCTGATTATCTGTTATCTGTTATCCTTGTGTATGTTTGCACAAGAGCTTGGGCTTTTACAAAACAACTGCAGTGGTATCAGCAGAGTCTTTGAAAATAGCCAATGCCTGTTTGAGATCTGTAGAATTATTATCAATAAAGATCCATGGAGAAGAATTGGACTATCCATTTCCTGGACTTGGTAATTCCAACTGGGCCATCCTGAGTGTTTACATTTATATCATAACGTATTGATATGAGAGCAAATAAACCTGACGGCCTTCAGCATCATGCACATTTTACATATTGTGTAGATTACCCTTTTGATTATTTGCATGCCTGAAATCCACTGGAATGGAATACAGCTCCAGGCTCTTGGTTGTGAATCTTTCTATATTTTTGCCAGTTCTCAGAATGACAGTTGTTTAGACTTTCACTCTTGTGGCATACAAATGTGCAGTCAGCTATAACCAAAGTAAAAACAGGGGGTTGGCACAATGTCTATGCAGGAGGCATTGTTTTGTTGCTTTAGAAAATGGTCTGCTTTTACCATAAAGATATAATCCCCTCACGCAAACAGCCCAGGGGGAAATTAAAGGAGACAGTGACAAGCTGCTATTGTCTACAGCTCACAAAGGAGGCCTATTGTAGAACTTGTACAGCTTTCCTGCGCTGAATTCTGTGTTAAGGATAATAGCTTTAAAAGCTTTCTTAAGTCATATTGTTATGTAGGTGAAATAAAGCCTTTAAAACTATCTCTAAGAGTTTACAATTAGGAAACAACCAGACCTTTTAACCGCTCTTGAAATCCAACCACTCTATTGATCAGATCAGCTTCTGCCATTTAACGCTCCAAATGTAACAAAATTGTAAAATGAAATGCAGCAAAGCATTTAAACATGGATGAGATGATCCTTGTGGTTCCTTTTAACACCGTAATTTTGTGATTCTACAGTTCAGCAATTGTACCAGCTGATTACAAAGTTGGTCTTGTGAATTGCACTGTATTACATATTAGAAAGAACTAACAATAAAATAAAGTGTTAATAGATCCCATTATTCAAGATATCTGTTGAGTGCGGAAGTTCCTCCACCTCTGCTTCAAGCACGCCAATTATAAAAATATCTTTGTTTATCTTATCCTAAATCTGATCCTATTTGATCTTTGTCCAAATGTTCAAGGCTTCTTTAAAGAGTGTGAAACCTACAGCTGCCTTATCCATTCAAGTAGGCCCAGGTACGTTGGATTATAATTTCTATCACTCCCAGCCAGCATAATCCAGGTAGATTTTAAGTTTAGATGAAAATAAGTCTACAGCTACAATAGTTACTTAGCACTTCTTAAGCACTGTTAGTACTTCCCAATTAGCTCCAATTAGCTCTCTGTCAAGTTTCCATTTGATATCCATTGAATGTTTGCAGCAAGCATTGGTCTATATAAATGGGCTTCTTTGGGCCAGTGGTGGGTATATTGGGAATTTGGAGAAAACGGTGTACATGTCCTCACGAAATGGCTGAAATGGGAAGCCTGCCTATATTTACAAGATGGCTGCTCCTTTGACTATGACTAATTTTGAACCACTTGCAAAACTAATGATAATGCTCCATGCCATCCCTTTTAGTCCCCTACAACGTTCTCTATTTTTGTCTTTTTTTGTAGAAAGGTGGGCATACTTCCAAAGGAAACACTAGACTGCAGCTAATCACCGCTCTTCTTTTCCAACAATGCTGTGAAGTTTCTGCCCAGAGGCAGTCTTGATAATAAAGATGATGCAAGAGGCCGATAATTTGCTTTGTGCCTGCCAGCTCTCAATTTTTTTTTAATTAAAATATTTTTAATAATTTAATTTTTAAAAATGAATGCCTGATGCAATAGAAAGCATGTGGCCCCAATAGCTGGAGGTTTACTGGTGCTCATAAACCAGTTTAGTTTGAAACTGTCCTCCGTAAATATTGTTTCATAGCCTGATGTATAAATTAGTTTGGTTTTTGCCAAGACAACATCTACTTTACAGAAAGATAAAACATTGATCCATTTCTTATTGTTCAATCTGATCAGGATGATTCCCTAGAATTCCAAAAGTGGTTGTTTGTTAGTTTAATTAGCTTATTGGGATGTTCATTTAATACTTTTTTAAATTTTGTACTGTATGTTTTTTATTATTGTAAGCCGCCCTGAGTCCTTCAGGAGATAGGGCGGCATAGAAATCCCAATAATAAATAAATAAATAATAAATAAAAGTTTTTTGCTCATCACCTGCCTCCTTCCTGTAGTGCTGAACCCTTAGCCTGGCTTTCCAGATCATATGGGGAAGAAAATCAATATATCTTGTGGGAATAGATTTGGTTCTTCCTGCATTCCTGGAGGTTTATGGGATGAATGATGACATCATTGCACAAATGATATCAATTATGTACAGTACTTGTGTCTGATTTTGGAGTGCAAGTATATAATGGTGGTGGCATTTGCTTGATGATCTCATTGTACTATATATGCCATCAATTTGGAATCCATCAGGTTTACTGGAGATACCTCTTAATTAATATTCTCCTTCTTCTTGTTGTGCCCTATCTGTCATTGGACGTTGGCGATCATGTTGGCAATTCTATTTTTATCAACAGCCGCACGAAAAAGTGCTATTGAGTTTTGTCCAAACCAGATTTTGAAGCCATGTTGTTCTTCTTCTGCCTGGACCTTGTTTGCCTTCAATCTTTTCTTGGAGGATTAAGTGAAGTATGCTGTATTTTTCTGGGTGTCGTATCACATGTCTAAAATATTATAAAACTTTCACTTTTTTATGGTTTTGATTATTTCCCTTGGTTTTCCCAGGTGGCTTATCACCTCCTCATTTCTGATTTTGTCAACCCAACTTATGCGTAACAGCCACCTGTAAATCCACATTTCAAATACTTCTAGTCTCTTTAAGTGGCTTTCTGTCAGAGACCAACTCTCCACTCCGCAGAGCAGGATAGAAAAGATGTAGCTTACCAGGGGAAAATGGGTTAGGAATTTCCAGAATTCCTTGAAGTGGATACTGTAGGTTAGTCTTTCCCAGGCTAGTATCCTACATCAATGTTGGTACTTCCAAGATTGCTGTAGATGCCAGGAGATGTAAGACTAATACGTCTTGGGTTGCTCTTTCAAATTTCAAATTGTTGTAACATTTGGGAGATTTCACTTTTAACAACTTAAAAACATGGAGTGTTGGGCTTCTCCTCCCAAATAGCTTGTTTTCCTACACAAATTTAAAAATCTCATGACTAAAATATTAGCAGTTGAGCAATATGAATGGCTTATATCAAACAAAATCAGAATATTCTCCAATTTGATCTTAATTTTGAACAAACATTTAACCCTGGATTCAAAAACAGCTGAAGAAACGAATCAGGTCGGAGAGGATTCATGGTTCTTTCAGCATTCTTTACCATTGTCCATACTGGCTAGGGTAGTGGAAAGTATCATTCATTTCCTCTCCCCCGGTTCATCTCACCTCCCCTGGTGCTGCAAGAAGAGTTCGCTGCTTTGCCATCTAAAGAAACAAAACAAGTGTGTGTTTAACACTTAAAGCAGAAAAGGATATACAGTAAATGGTGGGGCATACCAGTTAACATGAGTCCTGAGTGCTCATGAACACATCTGAAAATGAATCTCTGATTTTGACTTTAGCCTAGGTAAACCCAAATGTGCTGATTTTTGCAGTTTGTAGATCTGTCTGGGCAGTGACTCAGAAAAAATTAATCTTCTGGCTATCAAAAGCTTGCTGATTCACGACACCAGGGGTAGCATTTGGTTCATTAGGACTTATTGCTCAGCTCTTATGCTATTTGCTCCTATCCACTACAAGAACATATAATATATACCCAGGAGCAGCCATGCAAATACCTAAAAGCTACCTAAGGCTACGTATCTTTTTCATCTCTGACATGTGGAGACAAAGCATCCTAAAATATTTAGGTGTTGGCTCCTTGTAGTCATGATGAAGAAATGTCTTCAGGCAAAAAGGAAGGACGCTTGCGTATAACATTCCAGAAAGTGAAGGCATATGTTTTTACCAAAATCCATGGATTCAGTGGGTTGGATCCCGATTCATTCATACTTAAAACAAACCCACTGAAATTACCGAAATTTAAGTTAGTCATAACTATGTTGTCTTGATATCTATACCAGCTTTGTCCAAATTTGGTGCCTTCTCCAATCATGTCTTTCCTCCTGCTGCAGCTTCCAGGGTTTCCAGTCAGGATAGGAATTCTGAGAGTTGTAATGCCAACGCATCTAAAAGACATTTTATTTAATTATTTTAGGCCTTACTGGCTTCTGCAATCCAACCTTGAACAATGTACAATTCTCCAATATGTAACTGGGATTAAAATAACCAAAAAGATTGAATTTCAAATCAGCATATGCACAACAGTGGTGGGATTCAAAATTTTTACTACCAGTTCTGTGGGCATGGCAGGGGAAGGATGCTGTAAAATCTCCAGTCAGAGGTAGCATTTGTCGGTTCTCTGAACTACTCAAAATTTCCGTTACCAGTTCTCCAAAATGGTCAGAACCTGCTGAATACCACCTCTGATGCACAATATTTTATTGAACTGGGAGGAGTGACAAAAACATTAATATTGACAATTGCAAACCCTGCTCCCCAATTCAATGACCCTCCCCAAGATAGTTGTAAGAATCAAACTTCTCTGGCTTGTATGTGGTTTTCTTTTATGTTATTAAAGCCATGTATTTGACATGGGCAGCCATATAAATCCAGCAATAAATTATAGAGCTGTAAATTTTAAACAGAAAGAATGAAAAGTATCAAAATTCTGAAGGAATTATTAGATGTTATGTTTATTTCTTTTCCTGTTATGGATAAGAGTGTTTAGAACTAGGACAGTTCTACACTTCTCTTTCCATGTTTATTAAGATGACCTAAAACGTTTTTTCACTTACATATTAACTATTCAGTTAGTTGTGGAAAAATAAAACCTCTGTGTTGTTCAGGGAAGATTAACAGTGCATCTCAGCAAAAAAAGTATTAATAACAATTATATTATTACATACTATTTAGAATTTGAGACTACAAGAAACTGGTTAAGAAGTTCTCTAGCACAGATCAATATTATGACAGAGGATAACTTGAAACATTTTGGTAGATACCTTTTGCCAGGTATTCCAAAACTATCATGGTATTTTTAATTTCATTAAGTTGAAGTCAAATAGAGTAAAATTTGGGAGTAACATGGAAGAAAAGAAGAAAAGATTGAATAATTGCAGATTGACATTAAAAAAATCTTCTCTTAATTATTATTATTATTATTTTAATTACATTTATATCCTGCCCTTCTCCGGAGACTCAGGGCGGCTTACAACTTTTGGGATACAACCCAATGCGCTCAGCATTAGCCTTCCTTCCATTGTATATGCCTGCTTATTACTAAGCGGCATTTTTACAAAGTCAGCTTATTGCCTCCAACAATCTTGGGTCCTCAATTTACCTACCCTGAGAGGATGGAAGGCTGAGTCAACCTTGAGCCTGGTGGGATTCGAGCCTAGAATAATTGCAGGCAGCTGGAACCTAAGTGCTAGGCATTTATTTATTTATTTATTTATTTATTTATTTATTTATTTATTTAGACTTGTATGCCGCCCTTCTCCCTAAGGACTCAGGGCAGCGAACATTTAAAAACAGAACAGATTACAATAAAAAATAATTAAACAACTACAAGTCTAAAACCAGTTAATTAAAATTGAATTAAAACAACTAAAATAACCCACCCCCGGGTCAGTCCAGACCGGCCTGCTGAAATAGCCAGGTCTTCAGGTCTCGGCGAAAGGAGCGGAGATCAGGGGCCAAACGGAGATCCACAGGGAACTGATTCCAGAGGGCGGGCGCTCCCACAGAAAAGGCCCTAGCCCTGGGAACCGCCAGCCGCCAGTGTCTAACTGACGGAATCCCAAGGAGGCCCCTCCTGTGGGAGCACACGGGGCGATCGGAGTATGATGCTGGCAGGAGCATGCCAGCATCACACAGCCTGCACCACCAAGGCCCATTTTAAATGGATCGTGTGCTTGAACACTTCCACATACACAACCTCTTGTGCATCAGGAATTAATTGTTTTGCTGCTTCTTGAGCTCTTTCAGGTAACCTTAGTGAATCACTCAAATCCTGCAAAGCCACACAGCTATTTCTATTGTTTGCTGAGATTCCATGAAATACTTTTTACCAAACTGATTAGATTTACTGTTCACATGTGAAGCTTGGCTGCTCAAGACAGCATAATGCAATCACCCTTTTCAAAGGATGAAATGGGAACTCTGATGAGAAACTGAGTCTTCTCACAACGTGAGTCTGGTTGATCTGGAAAGGCGGTATTCCTGCATACCCCTTTCTCCTTCCATTCAGAATGGCTAGATCTAAGGACGTATGCCCTGCCTAAATGACCTTTTCTTTTTCAACTTTAAAAGGTGTTCCTAACACAAAATAACAAATGCATCTTGTGGGGGATGAGGGAAGGCCCTGGATAAGCAAAATTAAAAAGGAGAATATTTATAGCCCAGGGTTGAAATGAGAGATCATTGGCGCTCTCTGAGGTTGGTTGTTTTCTTGCAGATGTTTCATTACCCAGCATAGGTAACATCTAGCCCTGATTAGCACTGATGATGTTTCCTAGTTTGGGTAATGAAATGTCTGAAAAAAACCAACATCCAAGCTCAAAAAAGCACCAAAGACCCATCATAAACACAATTTAGAGGAGAAAAGAATAAATGGACATCCTTCACATTTTAAATTTTTGAGCTGTCCAGTCACTTCACTGAGATCATTGATTATATAAATTCAAATAAATAATAAATACCTAATACTCTTTTTAAAAACCTGCTCAAAATAACCAATCATGTAAAGTTGTAGGATAAATATTATACTCAATCTATTTCTAATTTAGACTATTTAATTTTAATTTCCTTAAACATGAGCCCATTGGCAGAATTAGTGCTTCTTTTAGCAAAGAGGAAATATGTTGTTTTGAAACTATAGTCAATATTATTGGGCTGGAAATAGTCACAATCGTCCATATTTTTTTTATTTTAAGATTTATAATGTTATTTATAAAGATTTATAAAGATTTAAAATAATGTAAGAAGATGTAATGGTGGAAAACTTAAGTTGACGGAAAGTTTTCTAAATTATTTCTAAATTTGCATTTATAAGTATAGGTGAACAACTATAATTCTCTGCAAGCACATTACTACTTTTCATTTTATACACATATCCAGTGTCTGAAAGCCAGTTTGGTATAGTGGTTAAGGCATCTAGCTAAAAATTGGGATATTCCTGTTGTAGGCACAAAGCCAGCTGGATGATTTTGGGCCAATCACTTTCCATCAGCCCCAGAAAGGAAGCAACAGCAAGGTGAAAAATCTTGCCAAGAAAACTGCAGGGACTTGTCTAGGCAGCCTTTGAGAATCAGACACAACTGAATGGAAGAAGAAAAATACCCTGTTTCTAGGAACCAACCTAGGTTTCAGAAGCATATTAACCTCAACAGGGTTCAATTAAATCCCTCTAGCTCTCAAACCATTTTGGTAAGTGCTTTGCTTAAGAAAGCTAAAATTCAACATTAAAATAGTGTTAATGTTGAAGAAAAAATGTGAAGCAATCCAGAGTCTTCCACACATAATTACCATTCAATCCATTTCTAAAGGGCCTTTCAAGCTGAATAAAACCAGTTTCTAAAATAAAATCTATTATGCTGGGAAGCTTTGTTGCACTGAGAGGTTTACATAGGCAGTTTCTGAGTACTTAAATTCAAGTATTGGATGTGTGAGTCCAGTATTGTCACTACCTGACTGTTCTTGGGTTTCCTCTGCTAAAACCCAGCTATGTTTAATTGTGAAAATGTGAAAAAGATCCAAGCTCTTTTTATGTAGCAGCAATGCCTGTCCTGATGGAGCTGCCTGCAGTCTGGTAACTAAGGGCAATTATGCAGAGGTTTGCTTGCCTGGGGAAACTATATATTTGTGCCCTGCAGATAGTTCAGGACATTCACCAGTCTCCAGCTTAGCATGTGCTGGGTGTTTGTTTTCTACCTTGATGGAGATCTGTCAATCTGTAACACTTATGTTAGCATGAGAAAAAGCAAAACGGAGCTGAGTTCTCTGTCATTTTCAATAAAGCTAGGGTATTAATAAGAACAACTTATAACTTTTTAAAAGATATATTTGTATTGTTTGCATATAAATATATGGAATACAGTGTAATTGTCCTGACATTCCACTTACCATAAAACAAAAGTAAAAACAGAATAACATATACATACTATTTTAAACAGTGCTAGTGTTGTACAATAGTTTCTGATCTTCATATTCTAATATGTCAGCTTATCTATCATTCTAATACTTACATTCCTGTAACGATATTAAAAACATCTCTTTCCATGTCCACCTAACCTGATTCTTTCGCATTCCATCTCCCTCGAGAACAACTTATACCTTGATGTGGTCCATCACGATAGGTGAGAGACTATACGCTGGTAGAGCAGGGGTCTACAATCCCTAGGCCGCAGCCCAGTACTGGTCCTTGAGCTGTTCAAAACCAGGCTGTGGAAGTGGCAGGTGTGTTCACATGCATCCCCGCTTGCAAGCAGCTGCTTGGAAGTGGGCTGCGGAAGTAGCAAATGTGAGTGCATCTCCAATTGCGTGAGTGATGGGCGTGTGTCAGTGATGTGTTTCAAATATTTTTACCATTGGTTCAGTGAGCGTGGTTTGAGGACTAACAGACTGAGAAACAGTTTCTTTTCCAAGGCAATAATTGTCTTGAATCAAACAGTGCATTTGTGATTTAGTCCTATGTATATAGTGGCATTTTTAAACTATTTAACTTACTAAATGTTTTAGATAGGTTTTAGACTAGGTTTTTAATTATTATTATTTTAATTTTTAAATACTCTGTAGTGTGATTGTGTTGTGGTGTTTGGGGCACTGTGCTGGAGTAGCTTTCAAATTTCATTGTATTCGTGGAATGCAGTGACAATAAAGGTATTCTATTCTATTTTGCACGAGCAGGCGCAGAGGTTTGCTGACTCAGCTCCTGCAATCCTGCACTCTCCCGGTCGCTTCAGCAGCTGCTGCGCAAAACAGCTGCGCTTCAAAAGCAGGGAATAAACCAAAGGTGGTATTCAGCAGGTTCTGACCAGTTCTGGAGAACTGGTAGCGGAAATTTTGAGTAGTTCGGAGAACCAGTAGCAGAAATTTTGAGTAGTTTGGAATACCACCTCTGACTGCCCTTACCCCCATCTATTCTCTGCCTCCTGAGTCCCAGCTGATCGGTTGGGTCTTCTTTTGTTGCCCTGCACAGAAGAAGGGAGCTGGAAAGCAGGTTAGTGGGGTGGGAAGAGAATGGGATTTTACAATATCCTTCCCCTGCCATGCCCACCAAGCCATGCTACGCCCACCAAGCCATGCTACGCCCACCAAGCCATGCTACGCCATGCTACGCCCACCAAGCCATGCCCACAGAACCGGTAGCAAAAAATTTTGAATCCCATCACTGGAATAAACATTAGTACAGGAGCCTGGGCAGGCAGGTGGGCCCAACAGCAGAGCGTCGGAGAGAACCGGTTCAGTCTCTGCTGCTCATCGGTGCTACTGGCTCAGCATAACTGGGCCGACCCGTTAGAATACCACCACTGGTATGTGTGCCTGCCACTGGCACAGAATCATTCCCTCCCCCCACCATGCCAGTCTGCAAAGCAGGAAAGGTT
Source organism: Naja naja (assembly GCA_009733165.1). Classification (NCBI taxonomy): domain Eukaryota; kingdom Metazoa; phylum Chordata; class Lepidosauria; order Squamata; family Elapidae; genus Naja; species Naja naja. The sequence goes on along the minus strand of CM019148.1, from coordinate 208,374,785 downwards.
GGAGAACTACACCAAGTCCAAATTATGGCTATGCTCAGTATGACAGCCTGTGCTCTCATACAGAGTCAGAGTCTACGTCAGTGAGGGAGATTTTGTTGCTCTTCCAATTATTTTATTTTTTTTGTCTCAACTTCCATCAGCCTTGACAACCAGTGACACTGAATTGCAATCCAGCAATATTTGGAAAAACATAGTTGTCTTTTGCCTACTGTACATCGATTTACAACAGTTCTCCAAGCTTTCAGGCAGAGGACTATCAAAATCCTACTTATCGCTTACAGAGATGTTTATAACCAAAGCGCCCATATTTCTGTAAGCTATGGCATGTGTATTAAACGGAGCCTCTCCACTGCAAGGGGATGTTGTATTCTATAATTCTGAGGAACTTGGATTCCATTTCAGCCTCAAGGCCTTCTAAAAGATTCTTGGAAAGGATGTGTCTATTTTTTTTTTTTTTTGGTCCTCATTTCAACATTTTTGGGAAGGTTTTAGGGATGGGAATGGCAGGAAGAGAGTTCTCCTATCTTTAAAAACAACTTTCCTGCAAATTGTGCAGCTGAAATTTAAGCCATATGGTTCCCCAATGCCAGCTGCATGTTTTTCTGCCTGGGAGGAGACACAAACAGCCCAGCCAGTGGGTCTCCAGGTAAAAGTTTGCCTGCCCTGTGCTAAAAATCAGAATGGCTGGGTCAACCATTACAGGGTAAACTGGGCCTTTTAAAAAATATTTCCCTGTTCTAAATTCTAGCTGGAAATGGAAAGGATATCACACATTGCACGCAAAAACTGAATTAGCAGCTGAAAGTAAAACCGAACATAGCACAGACTATTTAGTTGCGCAAATGAGACAGTACAACAACAGGCTGACCTCTCCTTCTTGCCATCAGATAAGTGATCCTACATCTTGATAAACCTTAACAGTGCTGGCTGTCAGCCTTCTCCTTAATCAATCTTTTGTGTTTTGCCTTAGTAACTGTTAATTTTGCATGAAGAGTCAGACGCGGAGTGCTTCAGTGAAGAGTTTATTAGTGACTACAGCTCATAACAGACCCGATTTGGCTGGGCTGCGGCTGCTACTTATAGCCAGCAGCCGCAGTTGCCAGCCAATCAGAGTGCAGGATTTTCCCGCACTTTTTAAACCAATCATTTCTGACATTTTACAAGAACAGTTCAAACTAAACCAATGACATTCAAACCTGCATACATAACATCCCTCCCCACTAGGTTCAGTCCATACTCAAACCCCAACCTATCTAATGTATTCTTTTAAATAGGTGGGGCTCTTACGTGTACGTTGAGACCTTCGTGGTTCAGAAGTTTTAATGTTCTCACCCAGTGAGAGAGGAAATGTGTCTGTTGACATTTCCCTACTCGGGCTTCCAGTGAAAGAAGATCCTGTTTGATTGTTACAATCTGGTCTCTCCTCCCAACCCATCTCCAACGCAATGTCAGCACCCAAGTCAGGTAGTGATGTGCAATCTTGCACTTGTAAGGATGGATTTTGGCATTGTGACAGGGTTTGGGATGGTTCCTGTTGTAATGACTCGTTACACATGGGGTTGATTCTTGCTTGCTGATTATCCTCTTGCTCCTCCCTCCCCTAGAAAAGGCATTAGGTATGGGAACTAGAGAGGAACAATTGTGATGTTCCTGAGGTAATCTGGATCTAAGCTGATCAATGTGCCTGCTCCAGAGGACTCCATCCTCTGTTTGTACCCTGTAAGAATGAGGGCCTGTGATTTGAGTTATTTCAGCAGGAATCCATGAAGGTTCACCCATAAGGTTCTTAGCATAAACAGAATCAACCACACTGAACGTGCGAACTTTGCTAGTGGAATCTAGTGGTGCGCTGGGGTGAAGGCGGTCAAGGGAGACCTAAGTTTCCTACCCATCAACAACTCTGCTGGGGATAAGTTAGTTGATGAGTTAGGAGTGATGTGCTGAACACTAAGAAGTTTTTCAACTTTCTCAGTGATGTCCCCAGGACCCAATTGCTGAAGCTTTTCCTTGGTAAAACATACCATGCTCAACCCGCCGTTAGTCGAAGGGTGCCCAGGGGCAGTCAGGGCATGTCTGATACCCTGTTGTGCTAGATAGGATTCAAAGAGGTTGGATGTAAATTGAGGGCCATTGTCAGAGACAAGAACATCAGGTAACCCGTGGGTTACAAAAGCTTTTAAGCTGCTTGATGACAGCATCAGTTGTGGTGGATGCCATAGGGATGACCTCTAGCCATTTGGAATATGCATCCTGGCCAATCCCTTCATCCTTACAATACCTGGATGGCCCTCATGTAACATTTCCAAAACCTCTCTTTGCAGTTTTGCAGGAATAACCAGCCTGTTACCCCACAAAATGCATCCTCTTAATACAGATAATTCAGTTTGCCTGGATTTAAAAGGTTGGGCAAGGTGAGGTAGATCTTGAAGAGGCCAGCCTTTCTTAATCCAGCCTATAACAGGAGCCAATAAAGTGTCTTTGGCAGTCTCTCTGGCAATTTCAGCAGCGTGTACTGGAAGCTTGGCAACAGTTTCTAGGAAAAAGGTGTGCGCCTCAAGTTCAATGTCCTCAGTGTGGAACGGAAGTGGGCAGCGACTCAAAGCATCAGGAATTTATAGCCTCAGAATAGAGAGGAAAAAGAAAGACCTGGGAAGAAAAGAGGCAAGATTTTTACTGCAGAGGTTGTGGGGGAAGCCACCCCCGCACTGAATGCAAGTTTCTTGATACCATCTGCCTCCGTTGTGAAAAAAGGGGTCACCTAGCAAGAGTCTGCAAATCATCCAGAACTCCACCCCACAGAAGGAAGTTTCCTGAAAAGAATTCAAGCCTAACAACTTCAGTGAGAAAATGGGGCGCAACACAGAAGCAAATGGGAAGAATGAAACTCATCAAACAGTCACCATTGGTCATTCTTCACCATTAAAAAGCAGAAAAGTGCATGTCAAGGTACTAATTGAAGGAAGGCCTTGCCAAATGGAAGTGGACTCAGGCTCATATTTATCTATGGTGTCATGGGACACTATTCACAGACTACTCCCAAACATTCAGAAGAAGCATTTCAAGAAGCAAGCACTGACTCTTAAAGACTACCAAGGGAACAAGATTCCAGTAGTTGGAACAAGAGAATTCAATGTGAAGTTCAAAGGCCACACCAAACGCTTGCCCCTGACCATCGTGGACAAGGATTGCCCAAGCTTGCTGGGACTTGAGTGGTTCAATTCACTAGGCATCGAGGTGACTGGCATCAATCACGTGAGCAACACTGAATGGGAGGAGGCCTTGAAGTCTGAGTTCCCAGAGGTCTTCAGCGACGGATTGGGCAAGTGTATGGGGACCCCTATCACTTCCAATCTAGATCCCAAGGTGCCACCAATTTGCTTAAAGCCCAGAAGGGTCCCATTTGCCTTAAAGGAAAAAATTGATGCACAATTAGATAAACTAATAACTCAAGGAGTTTTAGAGCCCACTGACCACTCCAGGTGGGAGACACCCATAGTCACACCAGTCAAGACTGATGGGTCAGTGAGAATCTGTGGAGACTATAAGGGGACATTGAACCATGCGCTTCAACAGAGCGCATATCCAGTTCCAGTGGTGCATCATTTACTACATTCACTTGGCAAGGGTACAGTCTTTGCCAAATTGGATCTGGCTCAGGCATATCAACAATTAACAGTTGATGATGCCACTGCAGAGGCCCAAACCATTGTGACTCATAGGGTGCTTTCAAATGAAAGGTTACAGTTTGGAGTCGTGGCACCAGGCATCTTCCAAAGCCTTATGGAAAGGATGCTCCAAGGACTGCCAGGGGTACCTTACTTTGATGATGTGTTAATCTCTGCTGAAAATGACACTAAGTTACAAGAGAGACTCAGAGAAGTCCTTACCAGATTCAAAAAGCAGGGTTAAAAGTCAAGGAAGAAAAATGCACTCTTAAAACTGACAAGGTTGAGTTTTTGGGCTATATGATTGACAAGCATGGTATCCACCCCACAGATGCCAAGGTTCAGGCAATCAAAGAAGCCCCTAGACCAAAATGTAAAACAGATTTGCAAGCCTTCCTTGGACTCATTAACTTTTATCACATGTTCCTACCTCAGAAGGCAACCATTGCAGAACCACTGCACAGATTATTAGACAAAAAGTCTGCGTGGGTCTGGGGCAGAAAAGAACAATCTGCATTTAACAATATTAAAAGACTAATCACGTCTGATGCTGTACTGATACAGTTCTCTGAGAATTTGCCTGTTGTACTGACTTGTGATGCATCCCCTTTTGGAGTGGAGGGGTTTTTGAGCCACAGGCTTCCCAGCGGGAGGGAAACTCCTATTGCATTTTACTCTCGCACCTTGACCAAAGCAGAGAGGAACTACAGCCAACTGGACAAGGAAGCCTTGGCAATTGTTGCAGCTGTCAAGAAATTCCATGAGTATTTATATGGGAGAACATTTACCATTGTCACAGATCACAAACCTCTGTTAGGCATTATGGCAGCAGACAAACCTACGTCAACTATCCTGTCACCAAGAATGCTGAGGTGGCCTGAATTTCTTGCTGCTTATTCATACAAACTCATCCACAGGCCTGGCAAAGACATTGGGCATGCAGATGCTTTGAGTCGCTGCCCACTTCCTTCTCACACTGAGGACTTTGCTCCTGAGACTTACACCTTTTTCCTAGAAACTGTTGCCAAGCTTCCAGTACACGCTGCTGAAATTGCCAGAGAGACTGCCAAAGACACTTTATTGGCTCCTGTTATAGGCTGGATTAAGAAAGGTTGGCCTCTTCAAGATCTACCTCAACTTGCCAACCTTTTAAATCCAGGCAAACTGAATTATCTGTATTAAGAGGATGTATTTTGTGGGGTAACAGGGTGGTTATTCCTGCAAAACTGCAAAAAGAGGTTTTGGAAATGTTACATGAGGGTCATCCAGGTATTGTCAGAATGAAGGGATTGGCCAGGAGTTATGTATGGTGGCCAGGTATTGACAAAATGGTTGAAAACTGGGTTGCATCTTGTCCCAACTGTCAGGTAGTCAGGCCTGCCCCTCCTCTCGCCCCCACACAGGAATGGGAATGTCCTAGGGGCCCATGGTCCAGGATTCACATTGATTTTGCTGGCCCTACCAGAGGGCACACTTTCCTTATTATAGTAGATGCATATTCCAAATGGCTAGAGGTCATCCCTATGGCATCCACCACAACTGATGCTGTCATCAAACAGCTTAAAAGCTTTTTAACTCACGGGTTACCTGATGTACTCGTTTCTGACAATGGTCCTCAATTTACATCCAACCTTTTGAATCATATCTAGCACAGCAGGGTATCAGACATGCCCTGACAGCCCCTGGGCACCTTCGCTAACGGCCGGGCTGAACGTGATGGTACGATTTACCAAGGAAAAACTTCAGCAGTTGGGTCTAGGGGATATCACTGAGAGAGTTGAAAAACTTTCAGTGTCCAGCATATCACTCCTAACCCATCAACTAATTTATCCCCAGCAGAGTTGTTGATGGTAGGAAACTCAGGTCTCCCCTGACCGCCTTCATCCCACTTACGCACCCAACGCACCACTAGATTCCACTAGCAAAGTTCGCACTTCACTGTGGGTGATTCTGTTTATGCTAAGAACCTTATGGGTGAACCTTTATGGATTCCTGCTGAGATAACCCAAATCACAGGCCCTCGATCTTACAGGGTACAAACAGAGGATGGTGTCCTCTGGAGCAGGCACATTGATCAGCTTAGATCCAGATTACCTCAGGAACATCGCAATTCCTCTCTAGTTCCCATACCTAATACCTCTTCTAGGGGAAGGGAGGATCATGAGTGTAATGAACAAGCAAGAATCAACCCCATGTGTAACGAGCTAACATGACAGGAACCATCGCAAAACCTGTCACAATACCAACAACCATTTTCACAAATGGAAGATTGCACATCATTACCTGACTTAGGTGCTGACATTGGGTTGGAGATGGATTGGGAGGAGAGACCAGGTGTAGTAACCAAACAGGTTCTACCATTACTACAAGTCCTAGTAAGGAAATGTCAGCAGACACATTTCCTCCTCTCAAGGGAGAACCTTAAAACATCTGAACCACATAGGTCTCAACGCACGTAAGAGCCCCACCTATTTAAAAGAATACATTAGATAGGCTGGGGTTTGAGTATGGACTGAACCTAGTGGGGAGGGGTGTTATGTATGCAGGTTTAAAGTCATTGGTTTAGTTTGAACTGTTCTTGTAAAATGTAAGAAATGATTGGTTTAAAAGTGCGGAAAACCCTGCACTCTGATTGGCTGGCAACTGCGGCTGCTGGCTATAAGTAGCAGCCCCAGCCCAGCCAAAGTGGGTTCGTTCTGAGCTGTAGTCACTAATAAACAAAGAGCTTGAAGCACTCTGCGTCTGTCTCTTCATGCAAACTTAACAAGTTGTATTTGAATGGGACAGAGCTGTTGGCTACACTGGGAGGTAATTAAAAAAAACAATCTAGAAAAAGAAGTTGCAAAATGTTTCTGCAATGTGGTCAAGAAACCTGCATACCAAGACCTAACTTGACTTCAAGGAAATGTTTACACCTCCAATGAATTTTGCTAGTGGGTAGATGGAATCTGCCCTCAGCTCATGCTGCATTGCTTTGTTTTCTGCCGATAAGTTGCTTCTGATTTGTTTCAGAAGAGCAGCTTCTTTTATTAAGAATTATTTGGTCTGAAATGGAGCAGGGTCGCCTGCTTCAGCAGGGAGTTGGACTAGATAGAAAACCCCCACGGCCTCTTCCAACTCTATTATTCAATTTAGTAAGAATTTTTCCATGCAACAAAAGACAAAATGAAAAATAGCAAAGAAAATGAGAAAAAAAACATGCAAGAAATGAAAGAGAAAAGAACTAAAGCTAAGAAATAAGACAATAAGATTTCCAACCTTCTTTTCAAGAGTTACAATTTTATAATCCCTCCTTCCTCCTAGATACTATCTAAACACCTTCAACCCCTCATTTAATCCCAGTTTATCTTAATCTTCAAATCCGTAAGTCACCATTTTATTTCTTTTCCCTTTCAGCAAAAAGTCCATATAAGGTTTCCATTCTTTCAAAAACATGTTCCCCCTCTAACCAAAAAGTTTTGCCATTTCTGTAAATTCTAACTTCTTCACAATCCAACCCTCCACCAGGGATGGGGGAATTCATTCTTCCTCCATCATTGTGTTACTACATATAAGAAAGGGAGCAGCTTCTTTTCCAGGGAAGAAGGCGGTTGCTACTTCTGTAGTGTGAGGCCCCTCTTTAATAAGGGGTGATGATGTGAAATTCAGGGGCACCCACCTTGAGGAATCACCCTCAGGTTATTTTCTTTTCTCATTTTGGAGCAGGGAGGAGAACCACAGAGTACATCCAGCTGTTGCATAACTTGCAAGGCAATTAGAGGAGCATGTTTAAGTTATAAAATCAAATTTTAGGGAAAAGCAATTGAGTCCTGTCAACTCTCATCTTTTATGCGTGTGTGAATGAGTGAGGAAAAGATCCACCTGATTGTTTGGGCTTATTAGAAATCAGTCTGGAAGAATCCCAGAGAAGGAGGTCTGCAACCATTCCTAGCAAGAGAGAATAGCTGCAGTCAGTGTGTGTCTCCCAGCCCCCCAAGGCAACTTCCAGGCCTAGCCTTTCTCTCTGAAAGGAGGGCCTGAGTCAGCAGCATTGTGGAAGTTGAATGCTGCCTATTCAGAGTATGCTCAAGCTCTTCTGTTGAAGTACACACACACACACACACACACACACACAACACAACACACATACAGAGGTTTTCATCAATATCTGGCTCATGGCAGTTCAAAATGTAGCTTTTCCACATGCAGCCAAGCCTGAATATAGTCTCAGTTCCCCGACCCAGACCAGAGGATGGTTTAAAACTGATCTAATCATGAAGAGGTAAAACCAGTCCCTTTCAGTAAATGCATAATTCTTCTCTGGTTTCTCTTTTTTCAGCTGGACAGAAAGCCTTGCCCCTCAGGTCATCTTTTTTTCCTTAAAGGCCTCCAAACATGTGGAAAAGCTGTATTTATTTGTTTCATTATAGACTGCCTTGGGAACTGCCTGGAAAAACCTTCCACGTTCTTCTGCCCTCATAGAAGACATGGATGCTTGTTATTGTAGCTTTCAGAAAAGGACTGTGAGACAGGATTATATTGGCTCTATTTTTAAGCGTAGCTTTGAAATATTCTTCAAACCATGTTAGTTTGGGTTTTACTATGTTTTTTTTAAAGGGAAGCATACTTTTCATACAGCCCTTGTCCTCAAGGACAGAAGGGTGGTTTCAGATTCAAGGAGACTAAGCTCAAATCCAGCCTTGGCCACAGAAGTTAATCTGAAGCCAGTCACTATTCTGACCCTAACCAATCTCAGAGGGATTTTGTGTGCCTGTGTGTGTGTGTGGGAGAATCAGAGAAGGGAGTGCTGTGTATTCTGCCTTAAGCTCACACAGGAAAAGCAAGATGCAATTCTGACAACCGAACAATAATAAATAATAACAATAATGCCATTGGAAGCTCCTGGTCAGAAAATGGAAAACACTGCATTCTGCCAATCTGAGGCAAAGCATTGAAAAAGTAATTTAAGAAATATCTCCAAAGCCCAAGAAAAATCAGAAGGACCCGACCCCAGGCATGTGATGACAGGGCCTTGCCCTCTGTGTATCATCACTCTTTCCTTTCCCAAAAAATGTTATGTGGGCTCCTCCCCAGCCATCAACGCCTTCCTTTGCATGCCTACCCCTGCAGTACTCTGGCAGTGCCCCTGCCTGTCATGTTGCAGATGCCAGATCAGCTGTATGACTAAATCAGAAACGTTTCATAAAGGAATCAGATGAGTCACTGAATAATTAAGTAGGGCTGGGCTTTAACGGTAGCTTACAAAACTGTTCGGCAGCTACCAATATTCAAAACAAAACTTCCAAAATGGCTAATATGAAAAATGATGGGAAAGATACTGGAATCGTAGGCAGGCTCTAAGGCACAACAGGCTTCTTTTAAGAGAGACTTAAGCCAGCCTTGATAGTGCAATTATATGTACATTTCGTTTGGGTTGCTTTGCAAAATATCTGGAAGAAACACAGCACAAAGGAAAGAGGTTTATGTTTTTATCATTTTCATTACTATTATGCCACCTAGAGCCATGCATTTGAGATGGACAGCCATTTAACCTAATAAACAATATAACGTAACCTGAACAACTTCACAAAATGGTACAATGACTGTTTAACCCCCCTGTTCCATTCCTACTTTTAAAGTCTCTTCCTAAAAAGCTTGATGGGCAGCTTGGAGTATTCAAGATACAGTCATTGATTTCATAATTTTTTATTCTAAGGGTGCTTGCGCCCTTAGACATATTTGGGGTGTAAGAATGTCTTTCACCAGCAGCTTGCAATACACAGCTGCATCTTCATCTATTTACCAATATGTAACATGCTGTACTTTAGGCCAAATCAATGTGCCAATTTTGTGTTTTGTCCTTGTAACGAGTGTAGTCTTGGCAAGGAAAGAGGCCCTTCAAATCTCTCTAGAAGGCAGATTGAAGAGCCTCACTTGGCTCTAACTTCCTGTCTACCTTTCCCCAGCTTCAAAAAAGAAAAAGAGAAAAAAAAGACAATTTCAGGCTCAACCCTATCATTAGATAAAGAATTGTTACATTGATGAAGAGAGCATAGCTGGCACTGCTGTGCCTCAATATGTGGGCCCAGCAGGCCCACGCCTTGCAATGCGTTTGGCAGGGGGCCCACATGCCTTTAATAAAAAGGCAGCTGAAAATTCAGCAAGAGCAGTGCACATGTTGGTAGCAGAGCCCGGCAGCTTTCCTCTGGCTAAGAAACCAGCTTTGGCAGTGAGTTCTTCACAATCCTCCTTCTTTTTAAAATATATATACCATTTCTTTCCAAAGACAGCTCCCAGTAATTAACATATAATAACCATGTAATTGGAGACACACATTTTTAAACAGTAGAATACGTAGAAAAAAAGAGCAGCAGCCACAGATAAGTCAGGCATTTTCAAACTATGTTCCTGGAAAGCCTGGGTTCCAGAAGAATTTGATGGGATTCCATGACTCCAATGTCACGTTATTTTTTTTCCCTTTTCTTTCACAATTAACTGAATTCAAAAAAATAAAAATACACAGAACTACAAAAGAAGCCAATTTTCAATCAGTAGAGCTTTCCCTTTTGATCATGAATTGTGGGAAATATTTTTTCTTCAGCTTGAATGTTTTGAGTCGTTTGATTCATCGGCTGGATGAGTTTGCCAAAATATCATGTGGAACAGAACTATTTTTTTTAATAACCATTCTCTTTGTACTTGGCAGGTCTCTTTTTGGTAGGAGTTACATATGAGTGATGCCAATGCAGAAAAAGCCAAGTTACATATTACTGACATTCTGGTTGGGAGAATACAGGGACTCAAGACAACATACATAGGTTGACAAAAGCCCTGCAAGGTAGGTTGGGCTAAGAGGAAAGGACTGGTCTCAAGTCCTCCAATGATCTTCCATTGTTGAGGGAAGACTTTCTTCAAACCTAGTTTGACCTCACAGTTATTAGATCACATTGGCTTATATTTGTCACCCATCTGGAAATGAGGCCCTAGTGTAGGGGTGTCAAACTCAATTTCATGGAGGGTACATCAGGGTTGTGTTTGATCTTGGGGGGTAGAAGTGGGCATGGCCCGCTCAACATCACTCATGTCGAGGGTACCTGTGGTGGTCTGAGTGCTCTGCCAGCGAAAATGGGCTCCTGAGCTCTGTTTTTGGCTACGATGGTCTCCTGTAACCCTCTGCCATCAAAAATGGAGTCACGGCCCTCCCGAGCTCTGTTTTCACTGGCAGAGGCACTGTGGGCCAGTCCTTCTCTGTTTCCAGGGCGGCTCTGTGGGCCAGATCTAAGCACCTCAGAGGCCAGATCTGCCCCTCGGGCCTTGAGTTTGACACCCTTGCCATAGTGAATCAAGCTATTATTCTGAATAAATTAAACAGGAGCACATTGTGTTTGCCTTATAATATTTGCCTCTTATGAAACTTGCAAAAAGCACCCCACTGAAATGAATGAATATACTCCGGCTCTTTAGCCCTACCACCACCACACCCGCGCTCGCAAACCACTTTCCCTCCCATCCAGGAAAATCTGTAAATAACAATTACATTTCTAGCATTCAGCATAGCATCTGATGGGGAAGACAATGACATGCCAGATACATAACTATAATAAATAAAGCTTCATACAGTACTGTCTACTAAAATTCATATGACTATGTACTAAAATTCATTTATTGAATTACAGTATTTCAAATTATTTGAAATCTGCATCTGAGGAGATTGTGCTACTCCATTCTTTTATTTAAATCTGGTTGTTTGTTGTCTGTCAAAAAGCAGAATCATAAGAACACAAACGCAGAGTAGGAACACAACAATGCCTTGATAGTTTAAATGCTTCCAAACAGCGAAACCCTCCCATCTCTGTCACATGTTATTGGGGGTGGATGGAGAAAAAAGTATTGCCCATTAGTAATCCTATATTTTCATACCACTTCATTAATCTATTTCACTAGCTTACGGCAAAATAAAACCCATTAATAACAGAAAGATGAAATACAGGTAGTCCTTGATTTACCTCAATTGAGCCCAAAATTTCTGTTGCTAAGTGAGACATTTGTTAAGCGACATTCCCATTTTACTATCTCTTTTTGCCACAGTTGTTAGGTGAACCTGGCTTCCCCATTGACTTTGCTTGGCAGAAGGTCACAAAAGGGGATCACATGACCCCAGGACACTACAAACGTCATAAATATGAGCCAGTTGTGAAGCATTGGAATTTTGATCCCATGGTCATGGGTGTGCTGCAGTCGTTGTAAATGTGAAAAATGGTTGCCACTTTTTCCAGTGATGTTGTAACTTTGAACAGTCACTAAATGAACTGTTGTAAGTCGAGGACTACCCGTACTATATTTGCCTGACAGAAAGGCAGCTGTGATTGTAACACTATTCCTATGTCAGACAATGAATATTAGAGTGCTGGGATAGGAGGAAGTGAATGAGAGGATTTAATGAACAGCTGAATCAGGGGTGAAATTCAACCACCTCAGGAGAGGTGGTAGGGATGATTGGAATCGGTTCTGAGAGGTGGGAAGGACGATTTGAATCAGTTGGCCCCGCCCACGCCCGCCTGCCTTCTTCTTTTTACAGACTGAGTCCCACCCCCAGACCTGCCTGCCTTCTCCCATTTAGAGTCTGAGCGCCACCAAGCCACGCCCACAGAGCTGGTAGGGAAATTTTTTGAATTTCACCCCTGAGCTGAATGTTTAGAAATTTACCTTTGATGCTAGTTTTTGATGTTTGTGGTTTTAATAGATTGTATGTATGTATTTATTTATATAAAACCCCTTTTCTATCTACATCTCCATACTTCAGGTAATCTAAACAAACTTCCCCCTTTAAAAGTGAATCATTTGATGAAACAAATCTGTTTTCCTTTTGGGTGAATAAGCACATTTGGATGGCTGTACTAAGAGCTTTTCATGTGAAAAGAATCTTATTAAGATGTCTTTTCCAAAGTCAGTGAACAGGCTGTGGTAATGCAGATTAAATCGTGGCTTGGTGGTCATGTGACTGGGTGAGGCACCAAAATAACCCAGATGTCTCCTGCTGGAGATAGGGAGTTGGACTAGATGATCTCTGAGGTCCCTTCCAGCCCTGGAGTGCTATGCTGTTTCAAACAGAATGCAAGAAGAATCCTACCTCTCATGAAGGAGAATATACATATCCCATGTATGAACCATGGTGGCACAGTGGTTTAGAATGCAGTATTGCAGGCAAATTCAGTTCACTGCCAGGGGTTCGATCCTGACCAGCTCAAGGTTGACTCAGCCTTTCATCCTTCCAAGGTGGGTAAAATGAGGACCCAGATTGTTGGGGGCAATATATGCTGACTCTGTAAACCATTTAGAGAGGACTGTAAAGGCACTGTGAAGCGGTATATAAGTCTAAGTGCTATTGCTATCCAGGGATAATGTTGCAGGATGCAATCTTTGTCGGTCATTGGGACCACAGGTTTATTATTCCAAGCTTTTGGACTTGTGCTGGAACCTTAGGGAACTTCTCGCTATCAGAGTGTGTGAAGATGGGCTCCAGCACAAGTCTGAAAGCTCAGAAGACTAAACCTTTGCAGGATCCTGCAATCCTACATCTCTTCTAATTGGTAATCTTCGTATCAATAGTTTGAAAGATAACAACATAGGAATAAAATTAGCATTGACCTAATTTATCCACCGCTTCAAGAATTAATGAACACAAGGATCTGATTAGAAATAAATTAGCCACATACACCCCACCATTTTCTTAGTGTGATCGTGAATAGCCAATTCAATGCATCTTTAATCCAATCACATTTTCCTTAAGTGACATTTGGTTTATGGCTTCATTGTCAGACTGTCTTTACCATCAAGAAACTGCTCCTAATGTGCTGAATCTCCAATGAAACCTAATCCCTTTACACCCAGCGTAGAACAAGTATTTCTCTTCTGTGGGCACTTCAGCTATCTGAAGAGCACTTTAGGTGTTTGAGCTCCCAGAGCATTCTCAGCCTTTCCATATCTAACAATATTTGCCTGGCCTCCTCATTCTTTTCCTGCAAATTCCATATTCATGGCCACCTGCTCAAATGGTATCTTGAATAAACGTTCCGAGAACTCTTTGTGATGTTTCCAACACTGCAATTGAGATAACGAATACAAACCTTACCAGCAGTCACAGATATCACCCCTGCCTGGAACTCTAATTGGAAGCTTAAGAGCCCGCCACTGTTTCAGGCCCTGAGTCCTATCCCATGATCTTGCACCATGGTCTGAGAAATCTGCAACTTCTCCTGGGGTTTTTATACAGTAGAATAATAAAAGGGTGTGAGATTTCGCCCAGTGGAATGTGCACAGGAGAACATTAAGAGCTTATGAATTCTCACATGCAAAAAGCATCCTCACACGTTTCAGTTCTAAAAGGGATATCTGGAGAAGTGCTAGGATACATCAGCTCCAGCTTTCTTGCATGAGGCAGAGGTCACCCACAAGCCCGGTGCCAGCCCTAAGAATTGACCAACCCAACGGATAGGCAAGGCTCCATTAATCACAGTGGTGGCCTTCACACGTTCTGACCTCACGTAAACGCTGCTCCTCCCAACTTAAAAGCCTTTGGCCCCAGGCGCTTCATAGTTGGTGCGAGTCCTTTTTCTGGGCAACAGGCGGCTGGCAGGGTAGGGTAGGGCAAGGCGAGGCACTCCTGCCTGGTTGGGGAGAGACGGGGCGGGGCTCCTGGCTTGTTTGTTCGTCACTTGGTTGTAAAGCCCGAGCAAATCTCTGGAGAGAACAACGAGCCCATTCAGAGCGGCCGCAAGGGGAGCGGCGCCGATCAGTGGCCAGCAGGGCGAGGGGCGCCCCCCGAGAGTGGCTTTCCTGGGGATTCCGGCGGGCGGAGCAGGATCGGCGGCGGCGGCGGCAGGATCGGCGGGCGCTCGCTCTTCGGGAGGGAAAATGCTTTCGCTTTTCTACCTGTGCCTCTTGGCTGGAATCGCCCGCGCCTTCAACCTGGACACGCAGAACGTAGTCAAATGGGACGGCGAGCCCGGCAGCTTTTTCGGATTTTCTCTGGCCATGCATCAGCAGCTGAACCCGAACAAGAGGCTGTAAGTTGTCCTTCTCCGGGGCGCGGCTGAGAGGAATCTCGCCGAAGCAGGGAGTCGGTCGCTTGGGAAAGGATCGGGGCAGCTGGAGAGGGAGATGGAATCGGGGAGATCGGCCTGTCCAGCCATGCGGCGCTGTGGACTCGCTTGGGGGGGGGGCGGGCGGGAGGTGTAGCTCTCTGGGGCTCTCGATCCGCTGGGTGTTCACGATCTGCTCTTTGCAGGATCGAGGTCACTTGATTGACCGGTGAAAGGGCCGATTGTCGCTTTCTTTTTGAAGTGGAATCGGGCAAATAAAAAAAACAAAACAAAAAAACAAAGCCCCAACAACTGCTGGGATTGTTGTAAGGAAAGCGCGCGCAAGCCCTGCAGGTGGGATCCGGCGGGAAGAATCTCGTGAGTTTTGTTCCCTCGGGACTGATGATCGCTCGAGGGGGTAGCTTTTGAGGGTGTCTCGTGGCTCCTTGGCGAGAGAGGGGCGTCGGAGGGGGTTCTGAACAGTGCTCCGCCCGGGCTTATTGCGGGGCAACGTAGCTGGCGGCGCAGCTTTTGAAGTTTGTGCCTGAACGCTGAAAAACGGTGTCCTCGTTGCACTGCCGCAACCAGAGGATGGAGGTGTGGAGTGCAGCGGGAGGTGGTTGCGAACTGGGCTCACTTCCGCCGGTGTGCTGCGCTGATCTCTTCCTCTGCCACTCGAAATCGGTTGTAGATTGATCAGCGGGTGACCTGTTTTTAACTAGAACAAGTCAAGCAAACGGGTGGGTGGGTGGGGAGCAGCCACCTGTTAGATGGGACTGATTCGGCTGGAACCAGCTGAACTTCAGGAAGCGGGGCAAACGGATGGGAAGAAATCAAAATGTCCGAACGGAACTGTTAGGTTTGAAAAGCTCCGCTTGTTCTCTGCGGTTCAAACAACCTGGAAGTCCTACCTGGTTGAAAGTGACTGGGTTTTTACATCAAGGAGACTCTCAAAAGGGGGCTGTGCAGCGGCTTTAGAAGAACACAGTGGGAACAGTCTGCCCACTGTGCCATGCATTCTTGATTCCTGATCGCAAAGGATGTTTGGTGGAGTAGGGGAGGTCTTGCAACAAAAGGGGACATTTACAATTCTACCCCACCCCATCCAAAGAACAGAAAGTCACAGCATTGCCAAAGAAACAACCAGAGTAGTTTCTCAGATTAAAAAAAAAGGAGACTTAGCATGCCAATTCTGAATGATCTTTGAAGAATGAAGGGAAAACCTTTCCATGTTATGCATCTTTTACCTTGCAGTACTAACCCAGCCGCACTCCGTCTTGGGTATTTCTGCCCTTAACTTCCTGTTTTTCTGCAGATGCAAGGGCAGTGAATCCAAAATTGGGAATGCCAGCAACTCAGGAGACTCAGAACAAAATCCACTCTGTCTTACTTGTTCTTGGGCAAGTTATAAAAAGTAAAAATCACCTGCCAAAGATACCAGATTGTTGCCCATTAGAAGGACTGCTCCAAAGCCAGCCACCACCGTCATTACTTCAGTATGTCTTGAGAATTTGGCATCAAGAAAGGGGTATTTGAAGAGCATTGGTCCAATATTTGTGCTTAAAATCTGTTTTGCACTGGAGAAAGCAGAAGGTGATGAAGACATGAAATGATACCTGTGTTACTTTCAGATGTAGACCATGCTATTACCCAAAGAAGTACTAAACCAACAGCAATTATGTGGTTCAATTTATGTGTATTTGAAGGTTGGGGATTTGGAGAAGGAGGAGGGAACCAGCATTGTAGTAGCAATGTAGAGTTTTTAGCATTTTCCCCCATTATCTTCTTGTAGCTTTTAGTTTATTTTCTTTCATTGCCTTCTTACACTTCAAGCAGTTTTGTAAGGTAGTTCAGTATTATTATTCTCAGGATAGCTAAATGTGGTTAAGGCAACACAGAGAACAACTCACTTAAAACCACTGATTTCCAGTTCAGAAGTCAGTGCCATACATGTTTTGTTGGATTTAAAAGAAAAAAATTCAAGGAAGTAGCTGCAAACTTCTATTATTTAATCATCATAATGCAGCCTTCAAGGAATTCCTACAGTATGTTTCATGAGCAAACTTGAAACAATCTGCTATCCTATTTATATGAAATAAAAGCAAAACTGGGAAGAATGAAGTAGAAGTGGCAATGCTCTTTGGGATTGACATGACTGTAATGGGGCTTATTTAGTTTAATTTGCTTTTAAATTATTTATTGTTGTTGTTGTTTTATTTGTAAGCCGCCCCGAGTCTTCGGAGATGGGGCGGCATATAAGTCCCATTAATAAATAAATAAATAAATAAATGACTGTGTCTGAACTACAGACTTCTGTATTCATCTTTTTACAACTTCTTTCCAGGAGTTGCATTTTTATTTCGTTAGTAGAAAAGAATTGCTCAGCTCTCCCTTCTTTCTTTCTTTGCCCTGCGGCTGGGAGAGCTGCCACAAGTGTGAACATGTGCTTCCTTGGGTACATCTGACTCATGCCACAGCTGGCACGCACCCAACAGTAAATCAACTTACCTTTGAATTACTGTATGCTTCTTTTCCAACAGATTCCCACTTTCTTTCTTTTGGTGGGTATAAATAAGCACCATGCAAACTCCTAAGCCTTGGTTCCAGCAAAGCATGTGTAAACAAACAACTTAAGACTGCAGTTCTAGACACGTGTACCTGGAAGTAATTTTTTTTAAAGATAGCAAGATTCACTCTCTTAGAGCTTGGTAGTGCAGGCTGTTAAACGCCTAGCACTTAAGTTCCAGCTGCCTGTAACTAGTGCAGGCTCATATCCCACCAGGCTCAAGGTTGACTCAGCCTTCCATCCTCTCGGGGTAGGTAAATTGAGGACCCAAGATTGTTGGGGGCAAGAAGCTGACTTTAAAAATGCCACTTGAGGGAGCCAAAAAGCCCTATTAATAAGCAGGCGTATACAATGGAATGAAGGCTATTGCTGAGCGCATTGGGTTATGCTCCAAAAAATTGTAAGCCGCCCTGAGTCTCCAAAGAAGGGCAGCATATAAATATGAATAAAAAAAATAAAAAATAAAATAAAAATTAATGTTTATCTAGAATTCATCTCATAGCAGTGGGGAAAAAAAATAAACAGGGCAGCTGTAGACAAAAATTATGGAAAAGAATGAAGATTGTTATATTTAAATAACTATGTCAAAGAGTCACAGGGACTTTTTGCAGTCTTATTACAGTTGCCCAAATTTAGTCAATAATTTAATTTAGACTGTATTAAAGATTAGTGATTGCCAAAAATGTCTGTTGGTAGATGTCAAAATCAAGAGGGCGATCATGGCTGTATAATTAAAGCCCTGCCTGTTTACATGTGTGCAACAGTGATGTGAGAACAGAAGGAAGGGGGCTTGGATCATACAGATATCACCACCATCTTGCAGCTTTTCATGTGCGTGTCCTTGCCACATAGAGGATAATTCATGATCTACATTATTGCCACACAAGTGTATCAGCCTAACTCCGTCTACATCAGGGGTATCAAACTGGCGGCCCATGGGCTGGATGTGTCATACCCAGGCCATGCCTACCCCAGGTACGCAAAGGGGAAAAATCTCACAAAATGTCACATGACAGCAACGTGATGTCACGAGTTTGACATCTGTGGTCTACATAAACCTGGACACTGTTTGAACACAAAAGCAAACTGACATGAAATCAGCATCCAAAGTAGTAAACAAATTAGGAAGGCAGGACAAATTGCAGCCAGGTGTAGTTGTTGAAAAATCTGGACTATGTCCAGACTCCTGAAGTCTCCGCCCCTGCCCAAGCCCAGTTGGCCTTGATCAGACCTGATTTCTTCTTAATAAAGAATTGAGCTTTTACATAGCTGCACATTCTACACGTCGACATCTTTCCTAGCCTGTGAAGACAATTCACTGCTGGCTTGACACAGTTGCTGGGCTGGAAGTAATTTGTTTGACTCCTGGGATGTTTCTTTCTGGTGTTTTCATTATCTAAGGAGAACTGAAGATAGGATTTTGATGGTGCAGTGCAGAATAAGATAAATATATGTAATTCTAAATAAACCACTGATGGAGATTCTTTGCTTTGTTTGGGTACTCTACTTTGTACAAGGAATCAAGTGGATGTTATAGAGCTACATGTATCAGCATGATTGCTCATTCCTAATCATTGAGAATGCTAAAGGATTCTAGCTCCAGGTTCTTTTGGAACAAAATTGCTGAGTCAGCTAGATTGTGTAGATGTGTCTCACTATAATATCCCTTAGTTGTGATGAGACTACCCCAGTAGGCCATAATTGTTTCTAGAGAGGCTACATGACAATGTCCTAGGCTTTTACCTATTGCAGTAACTTATCTCTTGCTGGAAAATTGACAGTTACTGTCAATTACTTACTCCTTCACACTCCTGGGGCAGCAAAAGTCCCATGGTTGAAGAAGATGGTAATACTATAGACCAAAGCATAGGCTACTTGCTATGGTTGTAAGTAGCCTGTGCTTTGGTCTACGGTTATATAAGTTATACCCAGTTTTCAATATAAAAAGTATTAATAAATTGAAATTGAATCCAGATCAAACAAAGGTGTGACAGGAAGTATTAATTCCACAGCAATAATAAAGTTTATATTCTGGAAAAGGTAATATACTATCTCAGAAGGAGCAAATAAGCAGTTGGAAGGTATTTCTGCAGCTGTATATCTAAACACTTTCCCATGCTTCAATAACAGCCAGGAGTACTTTTTTTTATCAGTTTTGATTGATAAGCCAATATTTTCTTGGAGGAAAATGTCCTTAGGACTATGGTGCACACGCAGGCTGATAACTTCCAATCTTAACTACTAACAGCCAACTGTCCTGGAGCTGTCTTAAGTTCACTTCCCTCTCCTCAGTGGGGCAGTGTGGTTGAGCAAATACGTGTGTGGGACAGGAGCAGTTTCTGAAACAGTTGCATGAGCCTAGAAAAATATTTTTAAAAAGATTTTACTTGTTAAAACAAGTAAAAAACAGATGCTTTTCTGTGAAGGACATCTTTAGAAAGATTTACCCAATCATACTGGACTGTAATTCACAGGACGTGGATCTAGCCACTTAAAGGCTCTATTTCAATATGGTTCTCTCAAATTTGTTTAGGAAGATGATGGTTGCCATGGGCTTCTGGAGTTAAATTATAACTGCAAAACTTTGGAAATCATTTCTGCCTCTCTACATATAGTTAAAGATGGGGAGAGCCAAACATACTGGGTTTCAAGTGGGGAACTGAGGATGGACATTTCTGTGAATCTATATATGACATTCTCTTGGGAATCCTCATTTAAGCCACCATCTCTATTTCTGTCTTCATGGGGATGTCAGGAGGGATTTTGTCATGCCCCTGGTGGAGACTGACTCTGAGGGAGAGGAGGAACAGCCGACAGGGAGTGGAAGTATGGCTCCGGAGGTTGTGGAGGAGGCTGGGGAAGGGCAGAGGCCGGCTGAGCAGTCAGAGGAGGACCTAGGCCCATCCCATATCCATCCTAGGGCATGCAGAGAGGAGAGGATAAGGGAGAGACGTGGTCTACTCGGGAGGAGCGGGCCTTGATCCTCTTTATGGGCTGCAGGTGTGACAACTGCATAAGAGTTTGGAACTGCGTTCTGGCAATTGCTGGAGACAATGGTGTTTTATTTTGGTTTGAGGTTATCTTGGCTGGCATCCTTCCAACAGACTGTGCCTTGTTATCTCCTTGAATTTGGTAAATACTTCTCCTGTTCTGTTGTGGAAATTTCATCATTGTAGTTTGTTTGGTTTTTATTTTCACCTCCATCTGCTTATTAAATTCGGATTGTATTGCTTTCTTCTGAAGACTATTTTTGAGTATGTTTTATCTCCAACTGAGAATTATTGAACAGTGGGGCCAAGTTGGAGGCATTAAAGGACATTTATGTACTTTTTGGATTTTGTTACATTTATGTTACACTCTGGGTCATCACAGATTTGAATCAATAAAACCTGTTAAGGGTTGGGTCAGAAAGAGGAACAGGGAAGGAAATGCACATCAAATATCTGCTAGAGCAGTGGGGAATCTGGTCTTCCTTTGGAATTAGAAAATAAGCAGTGGCAGATTCATTGAAAGTGACTCAGTGAAAGAATAAAAAGAGGCAGCCAACAAAAAGTTCATAAATATAGCTCCAGAAATTGCATTTCTGTTCTCTAAGAGCTATGTGTGTCACAGATATGGGTTGGCTTGCTACCCCGATGAGCAGGATTTCATCTGTTGAAAAATTTCATAAATTTGACCTTCTTGCTTTGTTCATTAGGTTAGGGGTCCCCAACCCCTGGGCTTGTGTGTAGCTCCACTTACATGAGTGGTGGGTGCTCATGCTCACTCAAAGGAACTGCGTGCGTGCACATCCGCTTGCCATTCACATGGAGCCATGCCCTCTCCCCCCCCTCTTTCCAGGCCGCTAAGCCATAAAGGTTGGGGCCCGTTGCATTAGACAGTTGTATTTGGGTTATGAAGTAGCCATCTTGGCCCTACTGATTCCATTTGCGGACACATGTATTGGATGATTGGGCAAAAGGAGGAGGAAATTAATAAGATAATTCCTTTGTAGCAATATCTTAAAGCACTGTTTGTAGGCTAAGAGTCCTTTCTGCATGAACCATACTACAAGGCATGTATCAGAATTCCAAATAAAACAAAAATGTGAAAGATTATGGTAACCTACATAAATTGGGATCAGTTATTTTGAGTAAAACATTGATAATAAAGGCATACAAAAAGATTATCTCAAAATATATATCAGTGGTAGTGGTGGGGGAAAGGAGAACTAGGTTTTACAAGGCTGTAACTATCTTATATGAGGCACAGTGATTAGAGTGCAGTACTGCAGGCTACTTCTGTTGACTGCCGGCTGCCAGCAATTTGGTAGTTCAAAACTCACCAGGCTTAAGGTTGACTCAGCCTTTCATCCTTCCGAGGTTGGTTAAATGAGGGCCCAGATTGTTGAGGGCAATATGCTGATGCTGTAAACCCTTAGAGGGCTGTAAAACACTGTGAAGCGGTATATAAGTCTAAGTGCTATCGCTATTATATGTAGTATAATATACTATATGTAGTATGGAGGCACTGCGGATCTGGATGGGGAGGAACAGGCTCTGGCTCAGCCCAGACAAGACTGAGTGGCTGTGCATACCGGCATCTTGGATTCAAGAAATTCCATCTTTGGCCATAGGGGGAGAGGTGTTGCCCCCTGTGGATAGGGTACGCAACTTAGGTGTCCTCCTGGACGTACGGCTCAGTATGGAGGAGCGGGTAGAAGCCGTCGCCAGGGGGGCTTTTGCCCAGGTTTGCCTGGTGCACCAGTTGCGCCCCTACTTGGACCGAGATTCCCTACGCACGATTCACTCATGCGCTTGTTGCCACTCATCTTGACTACTGCAATGCTGTCTACCTGGGGCTGCCCTTGCGGACTATGCGGAGGCTTCAACTGATGCAAACTGCGGCCGCGCGGGCGGTGATGGGAGCGGCCCGATTCTCCCATGTGACACCCCTCCTGCGCGATCTTCATTGGTTGCCAGTTGCCCTCTGTGTAAGATTCAAGGTGCTGGTATTAACCTATAAAGCCCTGCATGGCTCGGGTCCGGGGTACTTGCAGGAGCGCCTCCTACCAGCATCGAGGTCCAGTCGCCCGGTACACTCCCACAGGCAGGGCCTCCTGGGGGTGCCGTCGGCCAGACAATGTCGGTTGGCGGTCCCCCAGGGGAGGGCCTTCTCTCTGTGGGGGCACCCACCCTTTGGAATCAGCTACCACTAGAGCTGCGCTTGGCCCCAGACCTGCACTCCTTCCACCGTGATCTCAAGACTTGGCTGTTTGCGCAGGCCGGCCTGGACTGAGCAGGGTTGGGAATTTTAATTTAAGGGTATTTTAATTAGATTTTATTATAATTGGATTAGATAATTTGATAAATGTTGTATTTATTGTTTATATATTTATTGTTTATATATTTATGTATTTATTGTTTATATGAGATGGGGCGGCATATAAATCCAAATAAATAAATAAATAAATAAATAAATAGTAAGAAATACTACAAATGTGGTATTCTGAAATGTGATACTATTTTTCTGTTCTGAGTTGTCATATATGATTGTTTTTAATAATTTTGTTTATATCTTTCTTGTTTTTGGTGATGGAGGAAATCTTAAACACATTTAACTCCATGAAATGTGCTTTTGAGTAGACTTGACTATAAAGGAAATTACTGGGTATTTGTAAGTGTTTTAGGGATTCTTGCTATAAAGGGCATATATTGATGCAAATCCACTTGCTTTTATTGATCCAAACGATGACTTTTCCATTAATAATCTTCCTAATTGCTTACAAGAAAATAATGTAAAATTCAAATAATGCTTCATCATAGCCCCAAAGGAAATTTGAGTCTCTTTTTATAGTCATAAAAGGATTGGAGATGCTGTGATTGGATTCAGATTAGAGGCCAAAGCATGGGCTTCCATTCCCTTCTCAGCTTTCTTTCCACCCTTCTTCTGTCTACTGATCC
Organism: Naja naja; assembly: GCA_009733165.1. NCBI lineage: Eukaryota > Metazoa > Chordata > Lepidosauria > Squamata > Elapidae > Naja > Naja naja. The sequence continues at coordinate 208,351,552 of CM019148.1, read as the reverse complement.
CTCATTGAAGCAACACTGAGAAATGGATACAACAGATGCATTTGGTATTTGTCCTATCAGGATAAAGGGGTGAAACAAACTTCAAAGTCCAACAATAACTATTCAGAGGGAGGTCAGTGAGTGTTTACTTCAGTGTGTTTTAAACTGTTTGCTAAAAGCTTACATCCAGCTTTCTCCGGAGTTGGTAGCACCACCACCTTATAAATAAAATTACTATACATAATTACATATTAAACCATAACCGAGAAGTACAAAAATGGTACAAACTATTATTAATAATGGCTGATGACAATGTCAGTTTCATTGTGGAGATGGTGATTTCTGGTAATCATTGGTGGCTGCCCTGATGTCGGTTGTCTTTCTGTAAAATAATCCCCTGCCCATTGGTTACTGCCAACAAATAAAGTAAAAAAAAACCCAAAATTAAACAAGATCTGTGTATTACACAAAATTCAACATATGGATTTACAAATTTCAACTGTAACTTTCCCCATTGTAATGCTCTGTTCTTGTATTGGGATTACAAGATCCAGAATTCCCAGCCAATGTAGACCATATCAGATGGAAGTTCTTGGAGTTGCTCTTCTTGACTTCTTTTGACTCACCTCCAGGACTTGGGGAGTTTTGTTCTGGTTCACCTCCTTCCATGGCTAGTCCCAATCAGTGTTGATAGGGAACGAGAAGTCCAGTCCTGTGGCCCCTACTCTATGGTGTCCCACAGAGTGTTCTTTCTGCTTCTTTTTAGCATATATAGGAAGCCAGTGGATGGAATTATCTGTCATCACTGGATGAGGTATCATCAATATGTAGATGATCCCCAGTTTACATCTATAGCCTGGTGAACTAAATAATACTGTGGATGTTGTTTTGTGGTTCCCGGAGGCTGTGGGGGTCTGGATACGGAACCATAGACTTCAACTGAATCTTGGTGGGAAGGACTGGCTGAGAGTGGGGAGCTCTTCTGTATCCAGGGGTTTACCATCTTTCATTTTGAATGGGATTGCACTGTCTCAGTCGACTTGGTTTGTTATCTGAGGGTCCTCCTTAACTCACAACTCCTGCTGTGTTGTGTGCCAGGTTAACTCCTTCCTGGATTGGGAGGCCTTTTCTCATTTACTCATGCCCTAGTCATCTCCAGTATGAATTATCACAATGTGTTCTACGCCTTGGTCATGGTGAGTTAACTGTGGTGAATTATCATAGATCCCTACTGATACACCCCCACTTCTGACGCCCTGTCCCAAACACTGCCCCCGATGCTGCTGCCCTACTGCTGCTGCCTCACCCCCTGATTGCAATGCCCCTCCCCCTGATGCCACTGCTCACCGCCATGGGCTGGATAGATATGGCCCATGGGCTGTAAAATGCTCATGTCTGCACTGGAACTTTAGAACTCAAGTCTTAACCTTGTCTTTCCAAAGTTCATGACAAGAGAGCTCCACTAGGCAATGCTTGTGGAATAGGATAAAAATAGGGACTTGTTTGGATGGTTGAATACTGCTGTTATTGTTGTGCTATGATGTAGATGATATTTTTATATTTTTAGTTGAATTGTTGTCTTCTTCTGGATGTTTTAGTGTATGCTTTGGGTGGTTTAATTTGTATGTGTATGTATGTATGTGTATGTATGTGTATATATATATGTAGGTCTTGGTGTATTCGGGTCTTGTCCCGTGTAAGATTGATATATATATATATATATATATATGTAGGTCTTGGTGTATTGTCCCGTGTAAGATTGAGAATACCTTGGCAACGTTTCGACGAAATCTCATCCGTCATCTTCAGGCTGGTGTCTTCAGCTTCGTTCTCCTGGGAATATATATATATATATATATAAAATTCTTGTAAGTCATAGAGAATCTGAGTAGATTCAGTAATGTAGAAGATTAAATAAAACCTATGTATGTGATGGCAATCCCTTCAGGGAGGTGTCCTAATTAAGAAATCTGAAGAGGTGGGCTTAGGTGAAAATTTAGCTGTAGACTTTTTGTGAGATGGAGGCTTATAAGTATTCCTGACATGTAACTCCACCTGGTCACATCCACCCTCCATAGTGCTCTTTGCATAAAATTGTCTTTAAAATAGGTCTTGTAAGTTCACCTGGGACAGAATTTCAGCTCCCACAATGCTTGTGGGAATCAGGCATTAAGATCATATGACAACTGATTTGTACCTGCACAGGTTTGCCTGTTCATCTCCTGACACAATTTAACATACTGGTCTTTCGAGCCCTGAATGGCCAGGATCAGATTACTTGAAAGGATACCCACAGCCTTAGCAATTAGCCAGAGATGAAATTAGCTTCAGAAACTAAGTAAAACCATTATTTGTTTTTTTCTAATTAGTTTTAGAATTGGTGTCACTAGAATGTCACATCTGCATGATAATTTTGATATGATGGGTATGCCATGATGTCATCGTGCAAAAGTATTAGAAGTACTGGTATGTAGTTGTTGTCATTTGAATCATGTCAACACATGATGTTGTCATGTGTACTCCCCTGTTCTTGCTGACAGCTGTGATCACAACTTGGCTATGGGCCCTTTACCCTTGTGTGTACCATGGTTGTGTATTGTTTCTGAACTTTAATTAGGAATCACAATAATCTATTTCATACTAATAATATCTTATTTAGCTTCGGCATCTGGCTGGCTATGTAATATGAATCAGCAGATTAAGCTATGGCAGCTATTAAGATTATCTGAACATGTAGGAGATAAGTAAAAGCCATAAAACATGTGAATTGAGGGGTAAATTTAGATGTGTCCCCTAAAGGTTAAGTTTTATTTGAAGCTGTCACAGTTTTTCTTTTTCTTCTCTGTCTTTTTTGGAAAGCCACAGTTGCACTGTGATAATGATACAGAAGTACATTATTGGAATTTATTTTAATTGAGATGACTTCTGGAAAACAAAACAGAACAAAACTTTAAGTGTATTAAAGTTTTCCACAGTGCTTTCTTCAATTTCATTTGGGTATGGAATTGGCAGGGGCAGCCTGACGCTAGTGTATGTAAGATCAATGTATTTCTTACTTTATTAGCATATATAAATCAGCTTTGTGAAGTCAGGTAGGTCTTAAGTGATGTTCTCATAGTATGAGAAAATGTTTCTAAAAATTAATCTTGGAAATGTCTAGACAGAGGACACACACATATATTTTGGGTCGGATCCAGAACTAGCTACGTGTAATAGATCTACGGAAATCCATGGAAATTAATGTCATATGATTAACTTGTACTGATTTCAGTAGTTCTATTTATGCGTGGCCTGATTATTGTCCCTAAAATGTTGAGCAGAGGTCAGATTTTTTAAAAAAATACTTTGATTCACAAACATAACTAAATACTTGGCCATAATACAGTAATTCAAATTTCAGTGTTGTCTTAAGGAGCATCTTGGGGTTGGACACTAGAGGATGTGGTAAAGTCAGCTCAGGGTGTGAACAAAATATCACAAGTATTATAATAGCTGCTACATGTTAAGTAGAAGCCAGAAATAGATTTAGGGCTACAGTTCTCTACCCAATTATTGATATAAACCTCATGGAATTTAAGCAACTTTTACTTGTTAGCAGAATCCATAGGGTGATATGGTTATTCTTCAAAATTTTGCTTCTCCCCAAAAGACAAAGAACTATAAAGCCAAGGTCTCTCTATTAAAATTCTTCATTTTGTATAACATTATATTATCAGAATGCATAGGTTAGGTGAAGGTTAGATGAATTTGTTTCTCCATAAAAGCTGAAGATTCAGGGGGTTTTTTTTGAAAAAAGTTTTTATTTTTAAGACAAACATACAAACAAAACATAAAAACATAAAAGCCATCTTCCATTTTATATACGTACTGTGTGTCAGTTGGTTACAGATTTTTTGTGTTAACCTTTCATAGTCATCACTCACAATTTGTAAACAAAAGTTCTCATATTGTCAATCTAAAACATACTTATATATTTATCAGTTATTATTTATGCATATATGATACTTTCATCCAATGGTTATATATGTCTATATTATATTTTATATCAATCTATTAAATTTCTATTACAAAATTATTTAATCTATTACATTACCAAGTCTTTTTATCCAACCATTGATAAAACAAATCCCATATCTTATAAAAAGGGCGTTGGTACTTACCTGAGACGCCCGTTCTCTCTGAGCTGTGTAGAGCATCCAGAAGTGGGAGGTGCTCAGACTCCTGTCGTGTAGGCTGGGCTAATTAATTAGTAGGACGCGCCTCCTCCTCCTCGATGCTCCTCCTGCGTCCCCCAGTTTTCAGCGAAGACGAAGCCCAGAAAAAGGGACCTCGATCAACTATATACAACCCAAAACAAAAAAACAAACAGCCGGCCGGAACACTGCCACCCCCCAAAACAGACGGATACAGGGAGGGGGCTGGATGCTCTACACAGCTCAGAGAGAAGGGCGTCTCAGGTAAGTACAAGCCCTTTCTCCTATGAGCTGTTCCGAGCATCCAGAAGTGGGACATGCCAAAGCTAGGAGGGCCGTCGGGAGGGATCGTCTGACAGACAAAACGCTCAATCCTTAAGAACAGCTGCAGCACCCTCCTGCCAAGCGAAGCCTCCGCAGAGGCAAAAACATCAATCCTATAGTTCCTAATAAAGGAGAGGGAGAAGCCCACGTAGCAGCCCTACAAATCTCCTCAATTGAGGCTTGAGTGGCCCACGCCGCCGACGTGGCCGCACTCCGTGTGGAGTGGGCAGTGATGCCCTGAGGAACCGCACTCGATTGGGCCTCATATGCCCTTGCTATAGAGGCCCGCAGCCACCGGCCAATGGTAGAAGAGGACACCTTATGACCCAGACTGCCCGGAAGAAATGAAACGAACAGGGCCTCCGATTTACGGAAAGGTGCTGTGCGCTTAATGTAGACCCGAAGGGCCCGCCTAACGTCTAGATGGTGCCACTGTCTCTCGAGCCGGTGAGAGGGGGCCTCGCAAAAATTTGGGAGGACCAACTCCTGAGCCCTGTGAAAGGCTGAATTGACCTTGGGGAGGAAAGTCGGGTCTAGACGGAGGACCACCCTGTCCTCATGAAATACACAGAGATCTTTCCTGATGGAGAGGGCAGCGATTTCAGAAATCCTCCTGGCCGAAGTAATGGCCACCAAGAAAACCACCTTATACGTCAGCAGTTGGGTACTGATCGACCGAAGTGGCTCGAAAGGCTCCTTCGTAAGGGCGTTCAAAACAATGTTGAGGTCCCAAGTAGGGAACCTATGGATAGTCGGAGGTCGCAGATTAGTGGCCCCCTTGAGGAAACTACGCACCCGTGGATGACTGGAAATGGATTTACAGCCGGTCCAGGAAAGAACGGAAGACAGTGCTGCTACCTGCCTCCGAAGCGTATTAGGAGAGAGACCCTTATCCAGGCCAGACTGAAGGAACTCCAGCAGCTGGGCCACCGATGGAGAAGAAGGGTCTACCTGTGCCTTAGAGCACCAGCGACAAAAACCGGACCAGGTGGCGTTGTAGATCCTGTTCGTAGACGGCCTCCTCGCCGCTTGAATGGTCTCGATCACCCTAGAGGACATCTGCTCCTCCCTCAAACGCTGCCGCTCAACCTCCAGGCGGTCAGGTTGAGCCATTGGGGCTCTGGATGATGGACCGGGCCCTGAGAGAGCACTATCCTTGACGGAGGAATCCGCCACGGTTCCGCCACGGACAGCTGCTGCAGATCCGCGAACCAGGTCCGCCTCGGCCAGAAAGGAGCCACAAGCACGACTTCCGCTCTCTCCTCCAGGACCCTCCGAAGTAGCCTGGGTACAACTGGTAAAGGAGGAAAAGCGTAGAGGAGACCGAGAGGCCAATGACAACGGAGCGCATCCGTGTCCTCTGCTCCCTGAGACGGATAACGGGAGATGAACCGTGGGAGTTGAGAATTGAGAGGCGTGGCGAAAAGGTCGATGACAGGAAGCCCGAACCGCCCGACGATCTCCTGAAAAAGAGAGGGGTGAAGACGCCACTCCGACGGGTCGATCGTGGCCCTGCTGAGCCAGTCCGCCTGTATGTTCGAAGCGCCCGATATGTGCTCTGCTTTGACGGAGAGCAGGTGTAACTCGGCCCAATGGAAAAGCCTCTCTGTCTCCCGCATCAACGACTTGGAATGCGTGCCCCCTTGTTTGTTTATGTGGGCCTTCACTGTCACATTGTCCGTAAGAATCAGCACGTCCCGTGATGTCAATTTGGGTCGAAATCCCCGGAGAGCGAGAGAGACCGCTCTCAGCTCCAGCCAGTTTATGTCGTGTGTCCCTTCTAGGCTGGACCACCGACCCTGGATTGAGTGAGAGAGGAAATGAGCCCCCCAGCCGCTCAGGCTGGCGTCGGTTGTGATGGTTACTCGTCTTGGCTCCCGGAGCGGACAACCCTGAAGAAGCGCCGGGGAGGACCACCAACTGAGGGACCTCAGAACCGCAGCCGGTAACAAGACCCGAAGATTGGATCCGTCGCGTCCCGTCCGTTGAAAAGGTAGGAGGAACCACTGGAGAGGCCTGGTATGAAAACGAGCCCAAGGGACAATATGTATACAGGAAACCATCTTACCTAACAATTGTGACAATACCGACAAAGGAACCTTCTTAAGCGTCCTAACTACCCCAATCAACTTGACGATGCTGTCCCGCCGATCCGGGGAAAGGAACACCTTCTCCCGAACCGTGTCAATAATCGCTCCCAAGTGAATGATCCTATAAACGGGAGTCAAATGGCTCTTATCCCAGTTCACAGAAAAACCATGCTGTTGGAGAGAATCAATAGCAACCCACGTGTCAGAAACAGACTGAGAAACGGAAGATGACAAAATTAAAATGTCGTCCAAATAACAGTGTAACCTGATGGATTGAGCCCTAAGAGAAGCGGCAAGAGCCGCCAGGACCTTAGTGAACGTCCTAGGGGCCGAAGCTAACCCAAAGGGTAAAGCGACGTACTCGAAATGTTGGTCATCATAGCAGAAACGGAGGAACTTGCTGTGGGAAGGCCGAATAGGAATATGTAAATATGCTTCAGTAAGGTCAATGGAGGTGAGAACGTCGTTCTTCCTAACACACATGAGGATGGATTGAAGGGTAGACATCTTAAACTTACGGTAGACTAAGGAGCGATTCAGGCGTTTTAGGTCCAAGATAGCTCTCCAACCTCCCGAGCTCTTGGGCACCAGAAAGAGGTGAGAGTAGAATCCCCGACCCCTCTGATCAGGGGGAACTGGTTGAATGGCCTTGATGGCCAAAAGATGGGATATGGCCTCCTGCATGAGAGCCCTCTTCTGAGGGTTCCTAGAAAGAGGACTGAACCTGAAGAACTCCGGAGGGGTTGAAAGAAACTCTAGAGCCAACCCCAGTCTGATGGTGTCCCTAACCCAGGCATCTGAGGTTGAGGCAGACCACCTGTCTGCAAATAATTTCAACCTGCCTCCTATGGGAAGAACCTCGGCCACCCTACTTGGATCTCTGAAAGGGCTTGTTGCCCCCTCCCCTGAACTGCCTTCTGGGCTGACCCCCCCTACGGCCTCTGTGGGAAAAATCCGGTCTGTCCGACTGGTTGCCCTGACCTTGGAATGAAAACCTGTGGTATCTCGGGGTATAAGACCCCTGGGCAGGGGGCCGAAAGGAGCTCCTACGAAAGGGCTGTTGAAAACGTGAATCTGATCTCCTATATAGGGAAGGGAGGATCTTCTTCTTATTTTTAGTTTCTATCAGTAGGGGCTCTAACGCCGCCCCGAATAATTTGCTGCTGGAGATGGGAGCAGAGGCAAGCTTCCATTTATGCTTAGAATCCGCCTGCCAGTGCCGTAGCCAAAGTAGCCTCCTAGCCGAGATCTGAGAAGCAATTGCTCTCGAAGAGAACTTGACCACGTTATAAGTGGCGTCCGCAGAATATTCAGCAGCGGTGATCTTTGCGATATCCTGATGGGCACGGATGTTGGAAGGGGGTATAGTCTCCTTCAGGTGACGGAGCCATCTAAGCGAAGAGCGGGTAAAAAGGAAGCCGCTGTGGCTGCCCTAATTGACCATGCGTCGGAAACATGAGCCCTCGTAAGGCCAATTCCGCCCTCTTCTCCTCGGGTTTGAGGACCTCCTCCGCCTCACCTGGGATGGCTGTGGAAGAAACTAAAGCCACGATCGGTTCGTCCACCTCTGGGGTATTCAAGAAGCGGAGAACCCAGGGGCCATGTTATACAGTCTCTTGTCATATCCGGAGGGGGCCGGATAAGATGCTGACGAAGACCATTGTTTGTCCAGCAATTCCTCAAAGATGTGAGGAACTGGAATCACCTCAGTTTCAGTGGGTGGATGAGAGAAAAACAAATCCCTTGCTTTTGGTGAACCCCCGAAGGCTGCGGATCGGGAGACTCATCAAGGCCGTCCGTCCTCCTAGCCTTGAATAAGAGAGACTTGAATAAAGGGGGATGAAAAAGGCCCGTGAAAACCGGTTGGTCCGGAGTAATGCCTTCGTCATCAGACATACCCCGCTCCAAGGGATCCGCCTCAGAGGTCTCCTGGGCATAATGATGTAATGACTCCCCCCCCTGTTCTAACCACTCATCTGGGTTCAGACACTCCCTCGGTTCCGGGGAGGTTCTAACACAAGGGGAAGGAGGGCCTTCGTGGGGGTATTCTGGCTGGTCAATAACACTTACTGATCTTCCAGAAGCCGAAGCGTAGTCGGGGAAAGATTGTTGGCTGTGATGTCGTGATCGTCGTAAGCCTGAAGATATCCCCTTTGCGATGGCCAACTCCATCCACTTCCTCATTTTCGCCGGGATTTCTGCCATCATATCCTCCTCCTCCTCCTCCTCCCGTAAGCCTGCGGCGGTAGGCGTGAAGGTAGCTTCAGGTGCTCTGCGAGGAGGAGGGCCCTGCGGCATATCACGTGGAGAAGAACCACGCCTGGAATGAAGTGAGAGATCCAAGACCGGGGCCCCTGGGCTGGGGGGCCTAGCGGAGGACGCTGACACTGAAGGAACCGATCGTTCAACCTCTCTGGTACGCTTGCGAACCTGCTTTTCAAGGGCCTGATGCCTCCTGAGGGCATCTTTCTCAGCTGCCTTTGAAGATCTACCTGGGTCAGTAGATTTCTCCCTGGGTCTTGTAGAGGAAGATCTGACACCCTGACCACTGGCCATACTGTTAAAATGCAGAATATTGAGTGAGCCTCAGGCCGCAATTCCAGCAACAAATTACTCTTGGAGGAAACCTATCCTGGTCCCCAGTAAGGGAAACCTAAAGGACAACAATCAAAAACTCAATACAGATTCAGACAAATGTAAATTTAGAAAGAAGTAACTGTTGAGGCCCCCAGCAAGGGAAACCTAATCCTGAGGGAAGAACCTATGGGTTGGTCCTGGCCCCCAGCAAGGAAACCCACTGGACAAAAGATATTCACCTGAATAGAGATCCACCATAAATAATTTTATTTTATATTTTTTTTTTTATTATTTATTTATTATTATTATTTATTTATTTATTTTTTTTGGTACTATACCTCCAAAGGTCTTCCCCTTTCTCTTCCTCCTTTTCTTTCTTCTTCTCTTTTATTTTTATTTTTTATTTTTTATTTTTTTTTAATATATATATATATTAAAACGATCCCCAAAATAAAAGACCAGTCCCCAAACCGGAAACTTACAGTCAAAGGCAATCATCAATACTAGCAGGGGAAAAAAACGTCCCCCCCCCACAGTCCCCAGCAAGGGAAACCGGCTGGGTAAAGAATGTACCAACAGGAAACGCTGCCACGCGGTTCAAAATGGCACGCGGTTTCGAAAGTGAAAACGAAACCGCAAATGAAGATCTATTCAGTGTAACCAAAACAAATGAAAAGCAGACTAAATTAACCTAAGACACAAGAAATAAAACACCAGAAACACCAGCAAGCACCAGGAAATATCAGAAAAGGAAAAACAACTCACAGCGGCTCCGGACCTCGCTCCGAAAACCGCAAACGCGAAAAAACCGCCGATCAAAAGATCGGAAAGATAAGCCTTGCGGCAGCCGCCGCCAGGCGTCCTGAGGCTTTTACAGACAATAACAAAACCCCCAAGCTACAAAGCAAAGATAGAAATTTCCCTCCCAAAAGGGAAAAGCAAGCAAACCTGAGCCAACTAATCTCCTGAGAAATAAACCCCTGTTCCGGCCAGCTGAACTGAAGAACCCAGCTTTCTGTAACAGAGGCTGAGCTGAAACTGGGGGACGCAGGAGGAGCATCGAGGAGGAGGAGGCGCGTCCTACTAATTAATTAGCCCAGCCTACACGACAGGAGTCTGAGCACCTCCCACTTCTGGATGCTCGGAACAGCTCATAGGAGAATGGTTTATCTTCTTGATCTCTAATTTCAAATGTCAATTTGCTCATTTCGGCACAATCCATAATTTTCTTAATAACTTCCTCCTGCATAGATATTTTATCATTTTTCCAATTCTTAGCAAATACAATTCTAGCTGCTGTTAAGACATTTACAATCAAATATTTCAACACTTTATTGTAGATTTCTGGTATGATTCCCAATAAAAATATTTCCGGTTTAAAGTCTATATATAGTTTTATCATTTTTTCCAACCACGTGTGGATTTTAGTCCAATATCTTTTTGAAGATTCAGATTTTTGAGAGAGCTTGAATAACGGGAAAATGAATAGAAAATAGAATAGGGAGGGAAAGATGCAAATTCTTTAAATTTGCTTTAGAAGACATGCTTTGGAATATGTGGAAATACGAATGTCTGACTTTTAATTTTTTTTCTAGGATTGTGTTTCTATTGTATAAACCATGCAATCCTAAGAAAAAGAAATGGTGGCTTTAATGAGTCATGCACAGGTGCTCTATTGGGCAGCTGTGTGTTCTGACATCTCTTCCCAACTGAACCTGATGTATTGTATAAACTAATGATTTGCATGAATTTTTCTAAGGAATGCTACAAACCTTCATAGAAGAAGAGAAAGTAATTGAACATGCATTGTTACCGATTGGGTAACATTGAAGAATGAATTGCAGTGCAAAGCTGTGAATGAGAAAGCTTGTTGAACAAGGTTGCTTTTCAGATGTTTTGAACTTCAGCTCTGACCACTTCTAGCCATCATAATCAACATGAAAGAATTGTGTATTCCTCAATTTATGACTACTATTGGGATCAGAGCAAAGCAGTTGTTAAGCGAGATACCCATATGAGTGCTTTGCCCAACAATTGCAATCTTGGCACTCCTGGTTGCAATCATTAATCAGTCTCTCAGTTCATTAAAGGGACAGAGTGAAAGAGCTGTCTGCTGAGTTCAGTTCCCTCCTGTGCATGGAAGGAATCTCCTCCAGCAGGCTGCTGGAATGGAGCTTAGATCTTCAGGACCTGCACTCCATTTTTCCATCCCACCTAAGAAGTTCAGCTTCCCTCTATGTGTGGAAGGAAACAGCAGACTGCAGGAATAGAGCTTGGATTTTTGAGAGGTGAGCTGTGTTTTGTATCCCAACAAAGTTGTTCAACTTTCCTTGGGCAGCAGCTCTTTCAGCCAGCACCCATAATCAAGAGGGAGTCCTTTTGGCAGGCAGCAACAGCTTGCAACCTTCCCTGCCAGCTTCCCCACTGACTTTCTGGGGAAGCTAAGAGAGAAGATTGCAAATGGCAATCATATATTCATGGGACACTTGGCAACAGGTTGTAAGTGTTAAACATTGTTAAATGAATTGACAGTGGATTGCTGTTGTGCTTTTTTTAAGTTCCTGGCAGATGGAGACAGATGGGGAAAATTTTGCCTTAGAGCTAAAGACATGAAGCATAATTCAGGGTCTTTCCTAAACATTGCAAACTTGGTTTTTTTTTGTATAGGTGCTGCCTAATCGTTCTTTTGTTTAAAAAGATCACTGCTTTCTTAAAACAAAGCTGTTCTAATAAAAGCACAGGTGTGAGCTGAGAATTGGAACTGTAATGGAATACAGTCAAAAACTCTTCTAAAAAGTCTTTTGCTGAGCTTGTGGAAAAAAGAAGGCTGTTTTTGCTTCTTTCCCAAACTTGCCCGGCCATCATATTCTTATTTCTATGTGCAAACTTTCGGGGAGATTAAAAGAGTGGTATTAACTGGGCTTCCATTGCGCACCTTTGCAGCACTGAAGAAATTATGTTTCAATATAAAACATTCTTTCTCTTTGTTGTTGCCAGCTAGCCAAGAGTCTTAAGTAGGTTGTTTGATATGATATGCTTACAAAATGTATTGTTTGTGAATTCCTCCGCAAGCAGATTAAATGGTTTTTAGGCCAGCTTTTCTTAACCTGATGCCCTTTCCCTTACATAGTAAGTGCAACTCCCAAAATTCTTTAACTATGTTGGCTAGAAATCTGAGTAACAACAATCCCAACAGGGCTGGAGGTCACCAAGTCAGAGAAGGTTCTCCTACAAATGTGAGGATTGGAATGTACTATTGTTCATCCTTTGGGTTTAAAACACATTGACACACCTTTTGAAATACATCTTTTAGCACAGAGATTCAGAGATAATGACCTTCATTCCAAATACCATTATAGACATATCTTTTATAAGGAAAAACACAAATGTTTGCATGTTTTTTTCCTTTTAAATTTGCACAATAATGTAAAAATGAGATGGAATAGACACATGAATTAGTAATTACAAAAATAACACAGACCACAACTCTTAAGCATTCATTCATTAGCTTGCCTTTCCTTCCATCAGCTCAACACAATCTTTTCCATTTTCATACCCCCCTCACAAAGTAATGAACACATAAAACTGATTGAAGAGAGAGTGACTAGCCAATAATCAGCCAAATATTTTCTAAGGCTGAGGGTAGATTTGACATTTGGCTTTATTCAGCTAATCCATTCACCTGTTTGCTAGAGAAAGTCCAAGAGAGGTGACCAAAATACAATAAAGCATCATCAGGATGGTGTTGGTGATGATCAAACAAACAATTAATGATTAAATGGAGCATAAAACAAACATAGCTAAAGACTTGAGAAACCACAATGATTTTACTTGGCTCAAATAAGGGTCCATCACCAAGAAGGTCATATGATTGACAGACACCTCACTTTTGAAGGATGATTTATCTGATGGACAAAAGCTCTTCAAATAGCCTAATTAGATCCAAAATCATTTAAAATAGCCTCCCCCAATCTGTTATCCTTCCTTACCTGACATAGTCATTGGCCAGGGTAGCTGTTGTGTTTACCACATAATTATTAGGTTGCCAAAAATCTAGAGTTTTGTTGATTTAAATTGACACTCAGCTTCCTCCTTCTTTAGCCAGACCCTGAACAGAGTCACACTCAGAACTGGTACAGAAAAATAACAAAAATTTCTTTCCTTTACTTTGGGACGTCCTCCCATTCTAACAGGAAGTCTATGGCTAGTCCTTCTTGTGGTTCATTCCCAGAAATGAATAATATTACTGTAGCATTCTTCTTTGCAATCATAAATCTTTTATTTGATGCAATGATTAACAAAATGCCTAAACAGCTTATAATAAATACATAAAACCAGAATGAGCATAACAATATTAAAATGAAAATTAAGATGGTAAACTCTGATGTAACAATTTAATAATTTTTTTATTAAGCTAATCTTTCTCTCTTAGCTCAATTTACCTCATAAGGTTGTGAGGAAAAATGGAGGAATGCCAGGTTTTCCCGTTCTGTCTCATGAATGAAAATTAAGATAGGAATCTACCAAATAAATATATCTCATCCTGAGCCCACATATACTTTAAAAATGGCCCAAAATCCTGTTGCCAACTTCAGCAAGTCAATTTGGGGTGCTGGAACCACAACTGAGTTACTGGTGGGATGCATGTGGCTCACGAGCCAGGAAATGGCTCCTCCCTACCACACACACCTTTCCTGTAGCAAGAAAACTGGTTTGTGATTTCCTTATAAATGCTACATCGAGTAAAGGTAAGAAAAGAGCATAATGTTTACTAAACTGAGTTCCTGTGGTTTCCCCTTCTCCTCCTCAAGAAAAATAAAGCACTGCCATTCCACTTAAGGTGTTTGGCATTAAAGGCACGACTCCATTATAAAAGCTGCAGAGTATGCCAAATTCCAAACTCGCCTTTTTTTCTTTTCTGCTAAACATCTAGCCAGTGGCTCCACCAAGCCTTTTTTACTCCCTTACGAGACAATTATGCAGACGGTTTCCCACAGAAGTAGCCAATGTTTTGCCAGAATTGAAATGAAATGGGTTCCCTGAGCCCCAAAGCAGATTGAAGGTTGGAGAAGGAGACATTGTTCCCAAACTAGTAAACTCAATGCCAGCTGGAAGCAGAATAAAAATGAGGCTCTATGAAAGACCTTCTCCTGAAGGAGACTTTTAAAAAACAGCTACTACGTTCAAGCATGAATTCATTTTAACTGTAATTCAGCTATATTTCTTGACTTGTTATAGAATATTTCATTTTATCAGATAATTATAGAGGTCTTTTTTCTAAAGCCTTGTACAGGAATTTTTAAAATTATGAAATAGATATGGTAAGGACTGTGCTATCTTACTCCAAATTGATTTCTGCAAGAGTACATTAATTAAGGACATTAACTGCATCCACTTTTGGTTGTCATGATATAAAAAGATGTTGAGACTCTAGAAAGACTACAGAGAAGATAAACAGAGATGATTAGGGGACTGGAGGCTAAAATATATGAAAAATGATGCAGGAATTGGGTATGTCTAGTTTAATGAAAAGAAGAATTAGGGGTGACATGATAACAGTGTTCCAATATCTAAGGGACTGCCACAAAGAAGAGGGACTCAAGCTATTCTCCAAAGCACCTGAAGGCAGGACAGGAAGCAGTGGATAGAAACTAATCAAGAAGAGAACCAACCTAAAACTAAGGAGAAATTTCCTGACTGTTAGAACAATTAACCAGTGGAATGTCTCGACTCCAGAAGTTGTGGGTTTTCCAACCCTGGAAATTTTTAATAAGAGATTGGACAACCATTTGTGTGAAATGGTATAGTTTCCTGCCTGAGCAGGAAGTGAGCCTAGATAGAAGACCTCCAAAGTCCCTTCCAACTGTTATTCTGTTAATGATAATTATTCATCAGCATTATGAAGGCAGAGATAGCTGGTGGTATAGTCAGATGGGCAGTTATAAATCAAGGGATGCATCTATAGGTCAGCAGATGACAGTTCTTGTAAGTGTCTGGCACTCAAGCTTACCCGTTTTCTGGACTATCTGTAACAAAATTATAAACAAGTAATTAGTCTAAGTACTTTCCCAGACATGTTAGATCATTTTTCCTCATGTTATTGTTATTCAGGGCTATACAATTTTCAGCCTCCCATAAAGCTTTGGATGTAGTCTCTGGAGTCACTCTAAGAAGCTTCCATTGAATTGTATTTTTAGCGTCACCAAAGGGGACATGACTAATCATATTTGGAGAATAATCATATTGACATTATTTAATTCATAATATTTACTTTTAGTTTAATCACATTTTAGTTGATTAATCTTCTTTGTTCCTTTTTTGTCCTGTTCTGCTTCAACTCCCAGCATGCTGTTCAAAAGCCAAGAGTAGCACTTGGTCTGAGCAAAGATTTGTAGTCTAGAGTACCTGGACAGATGGCAGGAGAGATAATGAGTTGCTGGAGTCCATATCCCTTATCAAAGATTAATATTTTAGCAGCTGACAATGGAAAGTGTCATTTACTGTCCAGGATGAATGATAGCCTATTACCCGTAACAGCCATTTTTGTTCTTGTCTGAAAGAATCACCGCATTCCATTATTGCTGGAATGTCTTGTGTGAAAATTTCCAGTTTGCCCAGAAGTCCTCTGTGGGAGGATCATGGATAATCAGGTGAACCAAAGAAGGAAATGTATATATCCTTTTTTGTACATCAGTTGAATCATGCTTTGTTTCCAAGAAAAGGTTTCTATTCAGAGGCAACTTTGATTTCCTGACACTATTGACAAATAGTTAGGATATTTTCTAACCGTATATATACCCGGTTGTAAACATTCCAAAAATAATCTGCGTAATTCCTGAAAATTAAGAGTTAGAAGATTCTTTGTGCAATGGTGTCATAACACACACGTCATTTAAACTTTGTTACGACTTGTGTGGTTGGTGTTAAATAGGGTTTATTGTAGTCCAGAATATCTTCCTGTCAATCTTAGGGTTTGCTATTAGTTGAATAGACCTCTGATGGGCACTTCTGAGAAAAGCTGGGATGGAGAATTTTATGGCCCATTTCTGGCTAAACATATTGCCTTATAACACATTAATACATAAGGGCCGCTTCAAGAGCTTCCTGGTGGATTGGATCCCTGGCCCATTTAGTTCAGCAGTCTGTTCCCAAGATGGTCAATTGACTGCACAAGAAAACCCACAAAACCTTGCAACATGGCTGAACTACAGCTGTCCATTCAGTGTAGCCAGGAGGGCAATGGTGAAGGATTCTGGGAGATACAGTTTGGCAATCTCTGGAGATCCTTCAATTTACTCATACCTGAAATTATTTTATTCACTGGCATTGGTCAAGTCTTTACAACCATTTGTTTTAAATGAACCCCAAGCGATTAAAACATTTTTGAATTGCCCTACACATTTTCCTGAGACAAACCCAATCAGTTTGACATATTCACACACTGTCTGGGTGGATTGGAATTAAAAGGAAATACATATTTGTCTGGGAAACACCCAGACCTGGCAGCCAGTTGCCCTTAGCATGCCTAAAAATAACATGGGATAAATTTCACCTTGATTCCTCCTTTGTTGTTGCTTTTTCTTAAAAAAAAAATCTGCAACAAAGTCTTATAAACATTTTTCTCTTTGTACTTATTTTTGTACAATGGAAAAAAGTTTATATATTTTAAGGTAGTGACAGTCACTGACTATTTTAGTACATTGCTTTTATTCTAGTCATGTGCACACTTATTAGGAAATAAATCTTGCTGGAATGTGCTCTTAGAGAAATTAATTTTCAAGGAGACATATCTGAAAAGAAGGTGAGCATTTCCTTTTTAAGGAAGTTAAGAGGTGGATGTAATAAAAATCAAGAGTCAGACAAATAAAAAGGAAGCATTTAGTCTTGACAGAGGCAATGATGCATTGCTGTACACCATGGTATGGATGGTTCATTTTATTTTAGTTTAAGATGATGTGTGAAAGTGGGTTGGTGGTCCTTAAATAAATTATGATTTGCTTTTGGGCATTAATCCAGTATGAAGCCATTCCAAGTGTTGCATACCATGCAATGGAGATGAGGATGCATAAATTATGCATATGATGCATGCATGAATGAATGAAAAGAAGTAAGCACAAAAAAGAAAAATAGAGACAATAATTTAGTAAAGAAAAAAAGCAAAAAAAGCAATATATATGTAATATATATACATATACATATATACATACATATATATAATCCCTCTTCATCGTGAGTATAAACAACTTTAGCAATTTATCACTTCTCTCAAATTCCTTCAAATCTCTAATCTGACCTTCAAATAATGTCCTAGGTCTTGATCTCTTTTCATTTTTTTTTCTCTTTGTCTCACAAAATTCATCAGGACTTTAACAAATCTCTCTTGTAAATCCACCATAAGAAAGATCCAGATCAATTTTTCCATATAATTCTTGGAGCCTGTCTTTTTAAAATCCACTTTCAAATCATTGAAAATATGATTGATCTGAAGGTAGACTTTCTACTTTGTTCTTCTTCCATAACATTGTTACATATCATAGTTAGAGACCACTGATCTCCCTCATAGACTCACCATGTTTTAAGACAATCTGTAATGGGAGAAACTCCTAAAATTCTTCTGGGTCTGAAGCTCACAAATATCCTTAAATATATCTAATGTTAAACTTTTTGCTTCATTCTATATTAGTAAGTAAAATTTAAGAGTTTTTCTCCTTTAATTGTAATCTTTTTAGTTCCTTCTGGTTTCCTTATGTGAATCTTCATAGTCCCATCCTATAATTTTTATTAAGAATTCAAATTCTTGATGAATATTCATTTTCCAATGGAAAGGATTCTTATAATTAATTCAAAATCTTATTTCAAATCCATCTAATTTGGTATGTTTGCAACTTTACAAAATCAATCAATATTCTAGTCACCCTTTTTATTCCCCACAAAAGTAATTTATTTAAGTCTTTAAACTTGTATTTAAACTTTTTTTTGCTAAGGATTGAAGGAGATTCATGTGATGTTTTCAGACTTTTGCTCCAAATGTTCCTAACAGCTGAAAAGCAGTTAACAAGCAATTTCCAAAAGTGTTTAGAAAAGGAAATATGCAAACACAATGTCCTTTGGAAATACATCTACTGTAGTTTTAGCTAAGATGGTGTTCCCTTATCTCTCAGAGCTCTAAGTCCACCAAAGACTTCTGTCTTACAGTCTTCTCACAAGGGACAACAACTGTCTGGAGCATTTGTCGCTGATCTCAAGTCCTCTCCCTGTCCAGAGAGAAGTTATGAAGAGCTCTTCATTCTGCCACGTTAGTTGACTGCGGTCTTAGCAGGGCCATCTTCAGCCATTTTTTCCCCGGAAGTCAGAAAATTCACCAGTATAACTGGAATATGTGAAGCTGCTGTAGGGATCAGAACTCCAAACTCTGATCATTAGCCCTTTAACTATTAACTTGATGATTGCAGACAGATTTTGTAAGATTTAGCATACATGTAAAAATGTTACATGATAAGGTCCCATTAGTGACAGTTTTATGCCAAAGTGGATTTATGATTGTTTTCTTGATTCCACTGTAGTATATATGTGCATACACAGTGTATATGAAATGCTGTCCATTATTTTCTATTTTAAATAATGTACATTTTTAGCCCCTAAGTCATCATGCTTCTTTCCAGCAGATTCTAACACTAAGACTGTAACCCTTCCACCCTTTAGTCCCGTGTGTGAGAACGTGTGTGTGATGAACTTCAGTTTTACACATATGAATTTCTTGCTCTGGTCTTTTTGTCTGGCAAAACTCACAGAGTTTCTTGTCAGTTCCACTAATGTTTATTCCTCTTTGCTTCCCCTTGGTGCTGACAAGGCCAACAAAAACCATATCCATTTAGAGATTCTGGGCAATGTTCACCCTTCTGTCCTGCTTGCATGTCATTGTGCTGGAGTTTTGTTAAAGGGAGAGAAAGCATTAAAGGGACAATTATTTCTAATTCTTAAAACATGCAAAAGGGTTTTTTTTAATGTGTATATACAGTTTATGGTCATTGTGTCATCTATTATGAGAATTGTTTCTTATTTAGTAGCCTGTCCATATACATAACACATAAACATTGTTTTTGTGAATTTCCCCCCTCTTTAAATTAAATATATAAGAGATAAACAAGAAGGAAAAATAACACAGTAAGGAAAAAAATAATACCTTATTGGAAACCACCAGTGTGTCTAGCATGCAGTAATTTACCAATTTGCAGAGCAACAGATTCTCACAATAAAATAATAGCCCAGAGTTCCTTAATGATATGAGGAGATGGGACAGGCCATTCAATACATCTGGAAAAAAAACCAGCACAATGATTCATTTCACTTTAATGTGTGGTTTTCTCATCTGATGAAAAAGCCAATGATTTTAAAGCACAGGTTTCAGTAGATGATCCTGTCTTTACTTGGAGTTACTGGAGTTATCATTTGGGAGTATTTTTGAAGTATCTGAGTAGGATGAAATGAAATGAAACAACATGACAGCTGATGAAATGTATCATGTATTCAGCCATTAATAGTTGCAGCTATTGTTTCTATTGTTTTTCTCCTGTCCTGTGGATTTACTTCACTGATTTTAATCAGGAGGTACATTTATATCTGTAGTTGCCTATTTGCACTAATGCTCGCATTAAGATGTATTTTAGGCCTGGCTGTCACTTTAGAAATATTAGCTATGGTTTGTTAAATGGACCATAATCATCAAGTTTTTACCACAGTTGTTAAGCAAATCAGGTGGTCATTAAGTGAATCACACCACTATTAAGCAAATCCACCCATTGATTTTCCTTGTCAGAAGCCAACTGGTAAGGTCAAAAATTGTGATCTTGTGACCACAATATGCTCTAACAGTTGAAAATGTGAATTATTATTATTATTTATTTAGACTTGTATGCCGCCCTTCTCCCTAAGGACTCAGGGCGGCGAACATATAAAAAGAGGAATATTTACAATAAAACAATATTAAACAGAACAAATCTAAGATTGCTAAAAACATTAAAAACAATTAAAATTACAATAAAAAAAACTTTACAATTAAAACAACCCACCCCCGGGTCAATCCAGGCCGGCCTGCTGAAACAACCAAGTCTTCAGGTCTCGACAAAAGGAGCGGAGATCAGGGGCCAAACGAAGATCCGCAGGGAGCTGATTCCATAGGCGCCCCACAGAAAAGGCCCTGGCCCTGGAAACCGCCAGCCGACAATGCCTAACCAACGGTATTCCCAGGAGGCCCCTCCTGTGGGAGCGTCGGAATGTGATGCTGGCAGGAGGCGCTGCAAGTACCCTGGACCCAAGCCATTTAGGGCTTTATAAGTTGTTACTAACACCTTGAAGGAGACCCGAAGGCAACCGCAACCAGTGCAAGTCGCAGGAGGGGTGTAACATGGGAGTATTGGGATAACCCCATCACTGCCCGCGCGGCTGCGTTCTGCACCAGCTGCAACCTCCGAGTGATCCGCAAGGGTAGCCCCATGTAGAGAGCATTGCAGTAGTCGATTCTGGAAGTGATGAGTGCATGAGTGACCGTTCGAAGGGCATCTCAGTTCAGATAAGGGCGAAGCTGGCGGACCAGCCGAACCTGGGTAAAAGCCCCCCTGGCCACAGCCCTCACTTGCTCCTCCAGATTGAGCTGTGCATCCAGGAGGACGCCCAGATTCTCGCCCTATCCACGGGGTAACACCTCCCCCCCATGACCAAAGATGGTACTTCCACTGAACACCAAGATGCCGGTAAGAACAGCCACTCAGTCTTGGCCGGATTGAGCCGGAGCCTGTTACTCCCCATCCAGGCCTGCACCGCCTCCAGGCACCGGGACATCACCGAGAGAGCATCACTGATCCGGTCTGGGGTGGAGATATAAAGCTGGGTATCATCTGCATATTGATGATACCTCACCCCAAAATCACGGATGATCTCACCCAGCAGTTTCATGTAGATATTAAACAGGAGAGGTGAGAGAACTGACCCCTGAGGCACCCCACAAGTGAGGGGCCTCGGGGCACCTCTGCTCCCCTGCCAACACCGACTGCGGTCCAAAAGTAAGAGGAGAACCACCGTAAAACAGTGCCCCCCACTCCCAACCCCCAGAGCCGTTGCAGAAGGATACCATGGTCGATGGTATCGAAAGCCGCTGAGAGATCTAAAAGGACCAGGACAGAGGAAAAACCCCTGTCCCGAGCCCTCCAGAGATCATCCATCAGTGCGACCAATGCTGTCTCGGTGCTGTGCCCGGGCCTGAAGCCCAATTGGTACAGGTCGAGATAATCAGTTTCCTCCAGGAACAGCGGAAACTGCTGAACCACCACGATCTCAACAACTTTCGCTAAAAAGTGAAGGTTGGAGACAGGACGATAGTTATTCAAAACGGTTGGGTCCAGAGCAGGCTTCTTGAGGAGGGGTCTCACCACCGCCTCTTTCAAGGTGGCGGAAAACCCCTCACTCAGAGAAGCATTGACAACTGCCTGGAGCCAAGGTAACCTCCCTGGAGGCATAAACCAACCAGGAAGGACACGGGTCCAATAAACACGTGGTGGAAGACAGCCTCCATGATCCTGTCCACTCCATCCAGGGAGACAGGGTCAAACTCAACCCAGATAGAATCCACAAGACTGCCGCCACTCCATCATCTAAACCCTGCCAATCAGAGTCCAAGCCGCCCAAATCTGAGCGATCTTATCCGCCAGATGTAAACTAAACTCCTCTGCTCTGCCCAAGGGTCCCCTCCCTCTAAATGCAAGAGGGAGCGGGTGACCCTGAACAGGGCAGCGGGCATCATGGACGCGATCAGAGCGGAGAAATAAGAACATCTCGCCGCTCTAATCACTTCCAGATAAGTCCTAATATAGGCTCTTAGCTGGACATGGTCAGACTCGGAATGACTAGTCCTCCATCTGCTCTCCAGGCATCTCCTCCGCCACTTCATCCCCCGAAGCTCCTCCGAGAACCAAGGAGCCAAGGAAGGTCTGCGGCGAGGAAGAGGCTGCAAGGGGACAACCCGGTCAAGCGCTGCTGAGGCGGCCTGTTGCCAAGCGGCCACCAGGGTCTTGGCCGGGCTGTGGTCGAGGGAGGTGGGCAAAGACCCCAGGGCCGTCTGAAACCTCTCCGGGTCCATCAGGCGCCTGGGGCGGAACCATTGTATCGGCTCCTCATCCCAGCAGCGAGGGGCAGCCAGTTGGAAAACCAGCCTCAGGAGATAGTGATCTGACCATGATAGGGGTAAAACAACTGGAGATCCACCCCCCAGATCACTACACCACTGTCCCGAGATAAAAACCAGGTCAATCATGTTCCCCCCCTCATGGGTGGGTCCCTGGATCACCTAGGTCAGGTCCACGGTTGTCATGGATGCCAAGATCTCCCAGGCCAAACCAGACGCCACTCCCAGAGAAGGCAAGTTGAAGTCCCCCAGGACCATAAGCCTGGGAAACTCCACTGCCATCCCCGAGAGGGCATCCAGCAGCTCGGAAGGGCCATTGCAACGCAGCTGGGGGAAAGGTACATCAGCAACAGGCCCAACCGACCACCCGGGCCCAACCTCAAGAGGAGGGACTCACACCCGCCATTCTGGGCAGTGACCTCCCTTGGAAACAAGGTCTCCCTAATAACAATGGCTACTCCTCCGCCCCTTCCCTGAGCTTGTGGCTGGTGCAGCACCCGGAAACCTGGGGGACAGAGATCACACAGAGGGACACCCCCCTCCGGTCCCAACCAGGTCTCCGTAATGCATGCCAGATCCGCAGCCTCCTCCTCAATAAGTTCATGGAGGAGGGGGGCCTTATTAGCCACGGATCTGGCATTTACGTACACCAGCCTAAGCCCAGGGATCACACCTCCCAAGACCGCAGGGGAGCGGGCAGAGACCTGAATCCATTGCCTGCCCTTAAATTGTGGCTAATGACTGCGGGGGTGGTTTAATGGTCATAACTTTAGGATAGGTCATAAATCATGTTTTTCAGCACTGTCGTAACTTCAAACATTTGCTAAACAAATGGTTATAAGTCAAGGGCTATTTGTACTTCAGGTGATATGTGACCTGAAGTTCCAGAATTAGTGAATTCCTGAAGGAATTTCCTAAGCCCAAAAGGAGCTGGGCTACCACGGCAGCATATATTTGGCAAACTGAGGGCAGTGAAATTTGTAGGGAAGGGATGAACATTTCTTCTGATAGGATCTACCGATCTTGGAATATAAGGGTCATGTCTTCTTGGTGGCAACACCTGCCCTAGGAAGATTTGAATGACACTGGTTATTTTGCCCCATTTCTAACTCTGTTAGCCTTTTAGAAGGCATTGATTGTTTTCACAGGTGTATTGATTAGGCAGATAGATGAGCATATAGATGGTGAATGGAGTCAACTGTGTGTTTATATTTGGTTAATTTGTTGTCTAATCTTGTAAGCTGTCCTTATGTCAGATATGTGGCTCTATAAGTCAGGTAAAGAAAAGCTTGAAACCCTTGAGGCAAAGAGTGGACTTGGTCTTCTCTATAAAATTTACGCACACAGCTGGTGCAAAACCATATCTAAATAAGAAACTTAAAGCAAGCTGAAGAATGCTAATACAGGTAGTCCTCGACTTACAACTGTTCATTTAGTGACCATTCAAAGTTACAACAGCACTGAAAAAAGTGACTTATGGCCATTTTTCTTTTTTTTTAATTAATAAATTTTGTTAAGTTTTGAAATTTTAAAAACATAAAATAAAAACTATACATCATAATCAACATCAAGACATCTTTTGTATCTCTTTGCATTCTTCAGTATATATATTTACTTATTCCTTTACGCAGGCCTTAAGATAAATAAAACTAAAACTAAATTATTGACTAAAAATTTAAAAGAAAAGCAGAAAAAGGAATTAGAAACAAAATTGGGAATGCAAAATATGAAAAAGGTAAAATATTTAGGCATCTGGTTAACAGCAAGATGCTCTTCAATCAAAAAAGACTTATGGCCATTTTTCACATTTCCAACCGTTGCTGCATTCCATGGTCATGTGATCAAAATTCAGGTGCTTGGTAACCGACTCCTATTTAGGACGGTTGCTGTGTCCCATGGTCATGTGACCTGCTTCTGTTAACCTTCTGACAAGCAAAGTCTGGGGAAGCCAGATTCCCTTAACAACCGTGTTCACTTAATAACTGTGGCAAGAAAGGTTGTAAAATGGGGCAAAGTTCACTCAACAAATGTTTCAGTTAACAACAGAAATTTTGGGCTCAATTTTGGTCATCAGTTCAGGATTACCTGTATTATTATTTTTTTTCACAACAGAAAATAGTGTATGAGGTGATACCTGGTGTTTATTTGGATCTTCATCTGTCAGTTCCCCATTACATTCTTCTGGTCTTCTTTCCACAGCTTGCTGGTTGGTGCACCTCGGCAGAAGGCTTTCCCATTGCAACAAGCCAATAGAACTGGGGGGTTGTTCAGCTGTAACATCGAAACTCCAGAGGTACCCTGCACACGTATCAAATTTGATGAGACAGGTGAGCTAGCTGGACCTTTGATTTTTTTTTTTCTAGGCAGAATAGAAATATTTATTTAGGAACCTATTGGAAGAATCCAATTTGACAGTCCTAATTTACTTATTTTTAACTATAACTTTTAGACGTGGATACAATCCCTTTCTAGTCTTTCCAGCTTCCATTTTCATTGTTACTGGTTTTTGCGTGTAGGCAATTTGAACAGGTTTTGCTCTTTCAAAACTACATGTATGTAGTTCAAGTATGATAGAGCGGTCAGTTCAGTGGTGGGATTCAGTTTTTTTTACTACCGGTTCTGTGGGTGTGGCTTGGTGGGCGTAGCAGGGGAAGGATAGTGTAAAATCTCCAGTCAGAGGTGGCATTTGCTGGTTCTCCAAGCTACTCAGAATTTCCCCTACCGGTTCTCCAGAACTGGTCAGAACCTGCTGAATATCACCTCTGGGTCAGTTTTGTAGATGCTACAAAAAGTATATATAGTCCAGGAAAAAAAAGTGTCTTGCAGATATATTAGTGTGATGTCGATTCCCTGACCACCAGTTGTTATGTGTCAAAAACAGAATATAATGTACCAGCAGAGTCAAAGAATTTCTGAGTTTTCTAGACTCAGATTCCCAAGAACATAATGAGAAATGAGGATGTTCAATAAACATTGAGTCTTGATTCATTGTTGAGATAGAATGGGGGAAATACCTAACAAATAGGAAAGAGGAATATAGTATGAAGAAGATGAATACGAGCAAAGAACAACTTCATTCTTTACTATTTTATTATATGACTCCTTTCCCATTTTATACTATAATGGTATCTCCGTACTAAATGTAGTGTTGATCAGAGAAAACTTTGTATTGATATTGTAGATAAACAGCGCCATCTAACGACTATTGCAGGTATAAATAATATTCAGCAAATCCGTAGTGAGAATAATAATTTGCACATAATTGTACAGATACTAATTAAAAAGGAATAGTAGAAATAGATGAAACCTTTCTTTGCATTGATTTTTTTTAGCTGACCCAGCAAAAGAAAGCAAAGAAGACCAATGGATGGGTGTAACTGTGCGAAGTCAGGGGCCTGGTGGAAAAATTGTGGTAAGTTTTCAGAATGTTCTCTGAGCCTCAACATTTTGGTTTTTGGACACTGACAAATCTTTAGGATTATTTTGGAGGTGTTTTTTTTTTACATTGACAAGTCTTTAGAATTATTTTGATTTTGCTTAGTGTTGGAATTGTCAGTGACAATTAGGGTTGTTAAGTCTTAAAAGTTGCCAAGTTTGGAGATCTCTGCTATAAAGCAACCTAGGAATGATTTCCCCAAGGTTTTAAATAGGTGAAAATAAAAATAGGTGTTTGAAGGTCCAGCCCATCAAAAATCTGTAATCCCTAGAGTCTTGAATCCCTATTTCCACAATAAAACCCAGCTCCACCACAGCATTCAAAAGCAAAAGAAAAAAAGTATAGTTTTGTTTGCCAGTGTATTGTTTAATCATTGTTACCTCTAAGATTGTAGTTGTGCTATTGTGCCATTTGATTTTCTTTTTTAATTTTTAGGGCTGTATGTATCTTTTCTTTTAGAATTGTGGAATGAAGTGAAGCAACAGTATATGCACACATGTGCCGAGACAGCCAGGGACAGGTTCTAGAGCAGTCACACAAACTTGGAAAAAGATGTGCCTGCTTGAGTGATTTGGAAAGTGGCGTTTTGGGTGCCCTCCTGTGTATTGTGTAGGCTGTATTTCAAAAGGATTTGCAGAGTTGTGGTCATTTGAGATGGGAACTGGTCTTGGGTGCTCTCTTATATCATATTTATGGACCAGACACACAAGGCTCATTGATATATAGACAACTAAAATAAACAAAACAAAACAAACAATTCCAAAAGGTGCAGTTAATAGAGCAGTGTACGTAAGATTGGAAGTGCACCGTTGCATTTTACAGCGAAAGCCGCATTTAAGATACGGTTCCGTCTGGTTAAAGCAAAGACACGCTTGCTTATCTGCAGACCTTCTGTGCAGAGTTAATTGTTTGGAAAACCAGCCCTGTTCATTCGTAGAGGAGACAGATCTGTTGACTGATCGAATTTGCTTTTGATGCTTTACAGACCTGTGCACACCGCTATGAGAAAAGGTATTATGTCAACACAGATCAAGAAACCCGAGACATCATTGGGAGGTGCTACGTGCTGAGTCAGGATCTTTCCATTTCCGGCAATGAGTATATGGATGGCGGGGAATGGAGTTTCTGTGACGGCCGATTGAGAGGCCATGAGAAATTCGGCTCCTGCCAGCAAGGTGTTGCAGCCACGTTTACCAGCGATAATCATTACATTGTATTTGGTGCACCAGGGACCTATAACTGGAAAGGTATAACCTCTTTATGTTCCTCTCATCCCCATTGTCCATTTCCAGATTATATATCCTGTCTCCTACAGAATAATAACCACTGCTGAAAACCATGATGCATTACTCTTTTATGCTACTCACCCCAAAATTGAAGAACAGTTTCTGGTAGTATTACAGGTAATCCTCGACTTACAGCGGTCCATTTAGTGACCATTCAAAGTTACCACAGCGCTGAGAGAAGTGACTTACGATTGTTTTTCACACTTACAATCATTGCAGTATCCCCATGGTCTCATGATCAAAATTTGGACGCTTGACAAGTGGTTCATCTTTATGACAGTTCCTGTGTCCTGGTGTGATGGGATCCCCCTTTGGTGCCCCTCCTGATAAGCCAAGTCAATGGGGAAACCAGGATTCACTTAAGAACCGGGTTACTAATGTATCTACTGCAGTGATTCCCTTAACACCTATGGCAAACCTCACTTAACCCATGTCTCACTTAACAGCAGAAATGTTGCGCTCAATTGTGGTCATAAGTCGAGGATTACCTGTAATCTTAAACACAGAGATTGAATTAAGGAAGACGGTGACAAGGTGCTTCAGAACAGACAGCAGTAAAATTTAGCTTAAAGATGTTTTTTTTCTGGGGATCATGCAGGTACCCTCTGCACCCAGAAAAAGATGCAGCTTCCCAAGTGAAGCACCAACAGGTAAAACAAGGATAACTTTCTCTCCTGCAAAGCATCTTTTTGGAGTCGCCTTGTAGCAAGACGGCTGGCAAACAAATTTAACAAATAAATAATATACAGCATTGAGGTTTATGCGAAGAGAATATCTTATGTATGCCTGTATATGCACACATAACACGCATATTCAACATGCAGATCAGCAGGCATTTACATAAGTCGCCTAGATTATTGCTGTTTCCTCCCCCATATCAACTGAAACTCCATTAACCTCATTGAGCAGAAAATTGGTTTGAAAGCCAAAGTAATCAGGAGAGAGAGAAACCTGCTGAATTTCATTGAGTGATTAAGCCGGAGAGCCCATGGCTTTGTCCCATCTTAGTTATGCAGAGAAGCTGTAAAACACAACTCCCTCCCGCCCTTCTTCCCCACCATTTCCCTTTTTCTCTGTCCAAGCACTATATGTTTTTCTTGTCCTCTTTGTTATACCAACAGCTGTGGGATTCTCCTCTGCCTTGCCTTTTTCTTCTTGTGATAAATCCTTGCAGTGTACACCTGTGCCTCGCACATAAGCCCTGTACAATCTTTGTGCCTTGGCACAAGGTGTTTTCAAGTGAAAACTTGCCTGTCCACATACTGGGTTTTTGTCAAGAAAATTGGACTTTTCTGAGATAAGGTATCAGATTTAGCTGTTGCTGAACTTCAATTGTAAGTAGTTGCTGCCACCATGCTTAGTTTTAAGGCTTTTTTTACCTGGCCAGGGAAAAGTCCTGTTTCTTTTGTGAGAGAATATTGTGCAGTCTGTTCAGTAGTTTTTAAGTTTCTAAAAAAGTGAATGGAAGTAGTTAGGCTTAGTGGACAGTTTTATTTGACAGAACATTTGAACGATGCATATTTTACCAATGCTTGCATCAGGTCTTACTGGCTTCCCCATGGCAATTGCATGATTGCGGGGTGCCTAGCAACTGGTTGTAAATGTAAGCTGATCGCTAAGTATTCAAAATGCAGTCATGTGACTGCAAGAAGGAAGAGTTATGTTTTACACCAGCCAGAAGTGCTATGGGAAGTACTTCATGGGCCATAAACACTCTTTCTGAGGCTAACTTTGAATGGTCGTTAACAGCTTGTTTTAGTGAAGGACTCCCTGTAACTAGAATTCAGCACACACTGGTGACTGACTCACCATATGCCCCAACTTCATTCCCTGCCTTCTTGGTCATAGGAGGAGAACGTAGGGAACCATGAAAAGATGCTTTAGGCTGAATGAAAGTATTGGTCTATCTCTCTTTCTATTGTCTGCTCTGACTTCCCGAATTCTACAGAGTTTCAGCAGGTCTTTTCTGTTCTGCTTCTTCCTTTGCTGTCACCTGTGATCTGATCCTTTTCACTTGACACGCTATCACCTTCTCTTTGTGAAGCATTTTTTAATGACACGGAGCTACAGCTCCTCTCTGTGGCTTGCAGAACATCCCTATAAATCCCTCAGATAGATTTGTTGGCATCAGCACTTGGGCCATTGAGAATGCAAAGCTCTTAGAAGAGTTTTGCCATGCCACGCCAATCAAAACTCTCCAGTGTCCCTCAGAAAATTAGAAAAAAACATGCAACAACAGTATTAGGCATGGCAGGAAAGAGTTATGATTCCTGAGGTGTCTAGAAACAAGATTAAGGTCTGCTTGTATTTTGAATATCTTTACACTTTGAACTTTGCACTTTTAAGTTCAAAAAGGCTTACTTAAGGCATAAAAGAGAGTAAGATCATGTGATTTTTATGACTTTAACTTCTTATTAATGACTAAATTAATTTACATTCTGGAATTGCCTCAGCTTTTTCAGTTCTCGATTATCATTCCATTATCGATACACCTCAGGCCCAGTTGACGTTACTGTACGGCTTTATGTTGCATACCAGCTCTAGAGACTTTTCCCCCTAGAACTTGAAGTGCCTGTTGATTGTAATGTTTATGTCACAGCTCTTACACTCACCTCCCCCAATTTGGTTCCTAAGGTGATTTATCTACTGTATAGCGAATTCATAAAAGGAACATTTTTCTATCCCTTCCATTCCATTTTGCAGCCACCTAAACAATGTAAGATGGGATAGGAAATAGATGATAATGGTCATGGGAGGGGAAACATTCAAAACCAGTAGGACAGAGTATTGTTTTGTGGTAGAGCATCTGATTTGCATCGGTAAGCCACCTATCTAATTCCTGCATCTCCACATAGCAATGGAAAACTTTGTCCACCGTGCTGGCGAAAGATTTGACAGCACAGAAGCCAATTCCTTTTGTTCTAAAACTGTTACTCAGCTGATGCCCCACAGCTTCTCCTATGTCTTGGAGGCATTCCTCTCAGCAGGGTTCTGGAAGAGTGATTCAGGCCACAAGGAAGCTTTGCTTTTGTCAGTTTGCTTAATGTATGTTAGGCTCCAAGGTGCCCTTTTCTCCTTTTAAATTTAAGGGGAAAGAAATGACTTTCTGATTGTCACAAGAGTTAGCCACTCAGTATTCTAGTTATGAAACTGATTTATTTTGTAAATGTGTTCTTTTCTCCCCTCCAAAGCTTAAAGTAACTCATGCTCATTTCCAAACTGCGTTTTTATTTTCAAATTCCCTGGGCATCACTGTACCTTTTCTCATCTTTCTGTACTCTTGAAAAGCTCTGATTTCTCTTCCTCTTCTTTTACTGTTTCTGTTCCTTCCTGTCTCTTGAGCAAACTTGATTTTGCCAAAATAATCCAGACTCTGCAACCCACCCCATTCTCTCAAGCAGAGTACATTTTGAGGTATGTACGTGCCACATGTCTACTACCAATACAACATGCAGATTTTTTGGGGTGTGTGTGTGTGTTTATTCATATTTCCCTGACCCTATTTTCCAGAATCTTTATTTGTGCCATTCATTATGTCATTGTATTCAAACCAAGGATAGAATTGGGCTCAGTTGTGGTCACTCCCTTTCATAAGTGTTCCTTTGCTCCTTCCATTTTAAAACTATTTTATTTAATGTTCCCCATCCTTTAACATTCATCCCATCTTTTGCTTTTGTTCTGTTTTGCCATTTCATTCTTCTAGGCGTGGTGCGTGCAGAGCAAAAGAATCACACCCTTGATGAAATGGGCATCTTTGATGATGGGCCTTACGAAGTTGGGGGTGAGAGCCTGCGAAAGGAGACGCTGGTTCCTGTTCCTGCTAACAGTTATTTAGGTAGGATTAAGCTCTTGAGAGAACTGAAAGGAAAAATGGCCATCCGAATGGCCAAATTCAAATGCTCCCAGAAGGCAATAGAGCATTCTGGGAGTTGAAGTCCACAAGTCTTAAAAGTTGCCAAGTTTGGAGATCCCTGTATTAGAGTGACAGAAAGCTTCATGCTGCCATTTTTAGCTCTCCTCCAAAGTACAGATAGCATCCTGGCTGTAGAATCCTTAAGAGCCACTAACATGAAGAAAGATAACAGAGGCGCAGTTGTCAACTTGGAAATTCTTACGCTGTGATTTAGCAACAATCTCTCTCATGCAAGACTATGGTTTGAGGATCAGTAGCAGTGGTGGTATTCTACTGGTTTGGCCCGGTTCTGGCGAGCCGGTAGCAGTGATGAGCAGTGGAGACCGCACCGGTTCTCTCTGCTGCTCTGCTGTTGGGCCCACCCACCTGCCTGGGCTTCCATACTCACCTTTATCTGCTGAATTTGAAGTGCAGCTGCTTTGCGTGGTACAGAAGAGTGCCGTGCAGCAGCTGCTGAAGCGACCGGGATCATGCAGGCTTGCAGGAGGTGAGTTAGAATGCCTCTGTGCTTGCACAAACGCCTCTGCACCTGCACAAAGTGTGTGTTTGGCATGCGAGTGCACGCCAAGAATGTGGAAATCATGCCCACCAAGCCACACCTCACTGAACTGGTGGTAGAAATATTTGAATCCTACGACTGATCAGTAGCTCTATTTCAAACACAAGGCCTCGGGAGGTCTATAAGTTGCTGGTTGCTGAACAGGATGCAAACGTATATCTGTAGCAAAAGCATTGAAGCAACATTCCAGAACTATCAATTTAACCCCTGGAGCTTCCTTGAAATGTTGATAGAATTCTGCATTGCATGGGAATTACTAACCTGCTTTTAAATGCTGAGGGGATGGGAGGCATTGAACATGGGTTCAGCCGAATGACCATTTCACTTTTTAAAAAAAGGCAATGTAGTTTTTATTAAGGTAAAGAGTGAAAAATAACCACAGCTTTGTAATAGCTTTGGTGGCTACACTACACTGGATCCTCAATCCGTAAGTAAAACATAGGACCTATTGTGACTGTCTGAGGAAAGATCTTTATTCATGATGCTTCATTCTTTTCTCTGGAGACACCGGGGAATGAATTGGATCTTGTGTAAGCATTGTGTGTGTCATTGGTTCGTCTATTGCTGGTACAGGGGACATCCACAGTTTTTCACAGCTAGAATGGAACATGAAGGTGAAAGCTGGGAACAAAACAGCATAAAATAGCTCTCCACAAATGGGATAAAAAAAATAAGTATGGCAATTTCATTTAGTAGTGTTTACTAGTGAAAAACAACAACACATCAGCTTTATTTACATTCCAGAAAGTGCTATCTCTAGACTTAGCTTTCTAACATGAACATATATTAGGATTACAATTTACAAACCACTCTGCTACCCTGACCATTGGAATTCTGCGAATTGTAGTTCCATGGCATGTAGAGAATGCCAAGTTGGAGAAACCTGTAATTGGCTATCCTGTTCTTGATTAATGTTCTATACCACGGGTTGGCAAACTATGGCCATGAGCCAAATCCAGACTGCTGCTTGTGTTTTTTATGGCCTACATGCAAAGAATGGACAGGCAGGCAGGCAGGTAGCAGATTGCCAGGCCTGAGTCTCAACTGAGCTCCTGGGGAGAGGGGTGGGGCTGAGGGCCAGGGGCAGATTGTTCTAGGTGGTGGCAGCCTATTGACAGCCTCTTGCTAGCTCTACCTTCTATATTGGCTATCATATCACGTTCTTTGGCCTGTAGACTTGCCAATCATTCCCACAGGGTCAAAGGAGGAGCAGGATCCCACCTGTTACAGAAATAGTTTGCCAACCCCTGCTGTATACTATCACGGCATGTTTCTTTACTGTCCTTTATTTGTAGTAGCAAGCACTTCAGCTGGATTTCATGGAACTATCTATTTTTCTGCTCTCTGCTTAACTTTTTCTTCTTCCCTGCCTTTTCTTTCTACTCATCATTGCAGGTCTTCTTTTTATGACAAGCGTGTCTTATGCCAACCCTGATCAGTTTGTGTACAAAACACTGCCGCCCAGTGTCAGAGTAGACAAACCTGCTGATTTGATGATGAATAGCTACTTAGGTTTGTGACTTCCAAAGCACCAACCCATCTGCTTTCATTCATGACACTTCAGAGATCATCGTTTGACTTCCATTTCAAGTCTGAGGAAAAGTGCAGATGAGATGAGAGACTTACAGGAGATGGTGGTTTGAGTAAACAAAATCTGGGAGCTATCAAATGCATGCTTAGTCAGAGAGATGATAATGGAATCAGAAGACCTATTAGACATATGGACCATGGTCATCCTTTGGGTGACTCCCTTACCAAATAGATAAAGGAAATAATTGGGTGAATATAGTAGTACCAAAGAAATGGTATTGGACTATTTAGTCAGTAAAATATATCATCATCACCATCTTACTAAATCTCTTACCTCACAATGTTGTTCTCAAATTGAGAATTGGAAAGGCAGCAGTGAAGCAATCCAGATTTTCTTTTCTATCACATCCCAGTTTTTATCTTGGTACAATTTTTTTTTTAAAGCTGGGAATTATATATATATAACTTGCGGTACATACTCACTTTAATGTATATATACCGGTACCGGAATTTGATGCAGGTGAAAATGGGTAGAACTACATGTTATACATAATGAGGATGTGCCATTAAACCCAACATTTCTGGGTCAAAATCCCTGCCCCATTCCCCATAAAATGCGCTATTATCTTTTAAATAATATTTTGTGATAGTACATATCCCCAACACCTCTTCCATATCTTTGATATTTATTTATTTATTTATTTATTTATTTATTTATTTATTTATTTATTTATTAATTATTGGGACTTGTATGCCGCCCCATCTCTGAAGACTCGGGGCGGCTCACAACTAAAAACAGCAACAACAATAAATAGATTAAGAAAGAATTAAACTAAACAAGACCCAGAGAGAATATAATTACAAAGAATACAAAAAATAAAACCACCCTACCCAAAGGGTCACAGCCCGGATTGGTCAAACAACCAGGTCTTCAAGTCATGGCGGAAGGTGCAGAGGTCAGGGGCCAGGCGGAGCTCCAAGGGAAGTTGG
The DNA here is from genome assembly GCA_009733165.1 of Naja naja. Taxonomy (NCBI): domain Eukaryota; kingdom Metazoa; phylum Chordata; class Lepidosauria; order Squamata; family Elapidae; genus Naja; species Naja naja. The sequence goes on along the minus strand of CM019148.1, from coordinate 208,317,498 downwards.
TTCCAGAGGTCGGGGGCTGCGACTGAATAGGCTCGTCGTCGGGGGACCGCCAACCGGCATTGGCCGGCCGATGGGACCCCAAGGAGTCCTTGTCTATGTGCTCGCACAGGGCAGTTAGTATTCGATGTTGGCATCGAATATATATGGCATGAATGATTATATGGAACTGTTATCAAACTAAATAGATAAGAATAATACATTTTAGTGGAAAAGGGAACTTAATTCAGTAGGGGAATCCATAGTTTGTAGTAGCCTTGTGCTTTGTGCTACTGCCTTTTAGTTTTTCATTGCCTATATTGGAAGTGGGGAAATATGAACCTTTTATGATTTGTGGACTTCATCTCCCAGAATTCCTGAGCCAGCCATGCTGTCTCAGGAATTCTGGGAGTTGAAGTCCCCAAGTCATAAAGGGGCCATAGTTCCTCACCTCTGGCCTATATGATGCCTCTTGTATTTGCTTAAAAACCAAAGTTTAAATTTCTTCAGCAAGTCATTCATTTACTGTCCTACAGGCATGACAGGAAGTTTCAGTTCTCCAGAGATTGGCACCTTATTCAAAATTTTTCAAAGTGGCTTACTTGGTAGAAGATTCACAGAGCTGAACATATCTTGTTTGCAATGATGTGCTGGCTGGCCCCCTCATTTTTCCAGTACTTTTCCATTTACCCTCAATCTTGTCAACCTTTTGTAACTGAGCCTCTCATCTTACTACCATCTTCCTGCTATTATTAGTGATTTTTCTGATGATCAAACACCCCCCTCACCTTAGACAGAATTGTAACACCAGTTTCTATGAACTGGACCACCAAACCAGTTACATCTCTTTGGTTCAAATTAAAATCTTCCTCTTCCTATCTAACTGACGTTTAAGGTTTGGGTTTTCTTTTGAAAGAGAGGCAATAGGTTTTATTTCTTTTTCAAAAAAATTATACGAGAGAAGCAAGTGTTGTTTACACTTAATTACACTTAACAATCTGTTTCTTCAGATTTGGGTAAAGAGTCTTTGTTCCCTGAATACAATGCATGAATTCATAGACAGCCTTATTTCTAAATGTATAAATAACAGGTGCTGGGGGTAATTATTCTATTCAGAAGGTGAATAGCCTGAAACCATGCCTGAAAGAGAATAGTCAGGGCTTCTCAGTAGAAAAATGAAAAGTACCTTGAACACAAAGCTATTATTCCTACTGAAAGGTGGAAGGAAAGGAGTCACTCCTTCAGAAATTGGAACCAGTAGAAGTCCCTTCAGTGACCTTGTCTTACTTGGGTTCAATTCTAGATCCAAACAGCCTCCCAACACTAGTTCAAGGTATCTATGGCATCTTCAGCTTCACTTAGAATGGGAGAAGTACAGCTGTGTATCACCGCTATTCTGATGGTATTTCACCCCAAACTGATGGGTGACTTCTCCCAGTGGTGCCAGATAAAACATTAAACAGTAATAGGAAGAGGATTGAGCCCTACAGAATCTCACAACTGAAGATCTACCAAGTCAATCTCTCTGCCTGGGTCTTGAGACAACCAAAACTGTCCCTTTGACTGCTATTAAAACAGTTCTCAACATCCCACTTCTGTAAGCACCACCCAACTCTCACCATTATCATTGTGGGCCAGAGTTTAAAGATGATATTTAAAGTTCTGACAGGAAAGAAAGAAATAAGGAAAGGAAAGGTAAACAGAGTGATGCACCTGATTTACAACTGCTCTTCCTCCCAGTTGATTGAAGGAATGATAAACTACAAATACTGTAAACAGCTAAGAATAATCACTGTGTATAACATGTAGTTCTGTTCATAACATAGAATTTAAGCATATGACTTTTCCAGTTTTTGTTATTGTTGTTGTTTTCACATTCTTGAAGGACTTTATCCAGGTGCCTCTAGTAATTACACCACTGCTGCTATCAAAACTGGGAGTACATTTGGCTGGCACTATGTGAGTCCTATAAAAACTAACATAGAGTATTTGACAAATTAATTCTAATTTGACAATCTTGGCAAAGCATGCCCTTTTTTTTGAAGTGTGAGAGTATGAGCCATTTTCCATGATAGTGTGAATATGCATTGAACATCATAGGGGTGTTGTAGGTAAGGGGCACAGTCATCTTAAAGTGCATGCAGGTTTTTTTGGGGGGGTGTTAATGTTCACTCATCACTGAAATAGATTGCATGCTTAATTAGTCAATTTAATGAAGTTGGGTTTGTATGTGTGCACACTGTATATATGTGCCTGCGTATCTTATCTTTCTGTTTGAGGGTAGGAAATTGCAATCTTTTTCATCTCTGTCTTCTTCATCCTCTTCCTCATTTTGCATTTTGGTTTTGTGATGTGTGTGGGTGTTATATATGAAAACGGTGGATGTGTATATAAAAATAAATGAACAGATGTATGAGGTGTGCACTGATAGACTGAAGAATGGATACAAAAAGTTGTACATGGGGTGTGGTATTTGTGTCTCTACATGTGTGAGAGGGAGGGAGGGGGGAGAAAAAGATGTCCTTTTTTGTTTTAATCAGTTTCAGTCAAACGAGTGGGTTTGGAGACAGTGGAAATTATAGTCCAATGGATACAGATGTTTGAGAAGATGAAAAGGCCCTTCTCAGTCTCAACTTTGTAAGGCTCAACAGTTTTACCCTGTTGTTCCTTCTCTTGCAAAAAAACCCCAAAAAAACAAGGGGAGAAAGAGAAAGATACTTAGAGAAGAGAATATTTATAGCTGAGAGTTGAAATGAGGGGTCCTTGGTGCTCTCTAAGCTTGGTTGTTTTCTTGAAAACATTTCATTATCAAACTAAGTAGTCATCAGTGCAAGTAAGGATTGGGGTTTGCTCTCCTTTGAGCACCAAGGACCCCACGAGACAGGTGTGAGGCAGATAAAAGTGGTACTCATCTGAACTTCTCTCTTACTTACTGCTGGCCCATAGCTTCCCAAGATACCTCTAACGAAATGTGGGCCTCTATAGAAGTCATCTGTCCTGAGATGCATGCAGTTTTGGCCTTACAACATTAGCTGGCAGTTTTTGCTTTGATGTGCCTATAAGTTGGGGAATGTGTTTTCCCTTAACCTGAACCTCCTATTTAAAAGGAAAAAAATAACTGTTGTGATCCAAAGTGTGACAGGCATACTGTCACACTTTTCTAACCCTCCTTTAACATAACAATAGTTGCCAGGCACTATTACAGATCACAGTGTGAGTTGTTTATATGAATATTTGTGTTCTGTTTTAGGGTTTTCTTTGGACTCTGGGAAAGGGATAATCTCTCAAGAAGAGATCACTTTTGTTTCCGGTGCCCCGAGAGCCAACCATAGTGGGGCTGTGGTCCTTTTGAAAAAAGACAGTGACATCCAGCGGGCCTTGTCCTCTGTACACATATTTGAAGGCGAGGGGCTGGCCTCTTCCTTTGGTTATGATGTGGCAGTTGTGGACCTCAACAGTGATGGGTGAGATTCCTTCACATTTCCCAGGTGTTTTTCTGTGGTGCGTGATCCAATCTTTTTGGCAAAGTCGGAGCAGAATTGGGCTCTTTCTCTGCAGAAATAGCAGAGGGCAACCACAGCATATGAAATAACCCCTGTATCCCTTTCAGAAAAGCCACCAGCCAGATCTTTTATACTTTAAACAAAAAATCCTTTACTCCAAATACATGCAGCAGGTATCAAGTTCAGGAAGGCTAAAAAGATGATGATGATGATGGAGAACTAAGATTCTAGAATGTAAGCTATATCTTAGCCATGAATTTTGATTGAATCATGCTTAGCTTTGCAGAGTGATATTTTCTCAGAAGCAAATCTAGGTCCAAATGAGGAAACTCATAAATGCCATGAAATGACCACCTGTTGGAAGTGTTACAACCAGCATTGCAGGACCTTTGTGATAATCAACCACTAAAGACTATTATAAAGCAATATAAGAGGACTTCTAACTTTGTGTCTAACTGCAGTTTCCATCATTCATATCCAGCAATGGCTCTTCATTGTTGAAACTTTTAAAGCTGCAGTTAAGAATTTTTTCTTCACAGATGATTATATGGTGGTTAGCACTTAGCTGATTTTGGCTGATTGCAAGGGAGGAAAAAAGCAGGATTAAAACTGGTTAGTATTTGGAAATTATCAAAAGGTTATAGGTAGGAAAAAAAACAATATTTAAAAGCAAGGATAATCCTTGCTTTCATATTTTAAGAAAATTCTAAGTATTTACTAGCATTCTTTTCTAAGAAAGATGTTGGTGTCCACAAAGGAGGTAGAAATCCAGCTTGATTCAAGCAAATTGCTTCCATTTTTGCACCATGCATTGAGCAGGAGTTGTTTAACTGACCGGATCTCTTCAAGTTGCTTGGGAGTTTTTTGTTTTTGTTTTAGAGAGAGAGAGAGAGAGAACTTAAAACCAATTTTTGCTCTATTTTTTCAGTTGGCAAGATATTGTTGTTGGAGCCCCACAATATTTTGAGAGAGATGGAGAAATTGGTGGTGCTGCATATGTGTATATTAATCAGGAAGGCAAATGGGACAGAGTAAACCCAATTCGCCTCAATGGAACTAAAGACTCCATGTTTGGGATTGCAGTTGAAAACATTGGTGATGTTAATAAAGATGGCTTTCCAGGTAAGCAGGAAAGAAACTTGTATGTATTGTATGGATTTGGATTTGCATGGATTTTTTGTTAACATTCAGCAGTTGGCCCAAAGTATCCAGAAACCTGAATGCAACATAATGCTTAATCCATACTTCTTCGGAGCCAATAAATTTTTTCTTTATTCATTTATTTTTGTGTAGTTTATTTATCATTTTTACATCCCATGTTTTGTTTTAAAATTAGTCAAGAAAACTGACATCCTAGAGCTACGAATACCATGAAATACTGAGCAGCGTTTTGTCTAAAATTAAAACATTTTGAAATTTTCATTTATCTTTAGGACATTTACACCTTGCAAAACATATTCTTTGTGGCTTAATTTATAATTTGATACTTGAAATTTTAGAGATTTGTCATTTTATAGTTCTCCCTCTTTTGCTAAAATTTTGCATGCTTGTTTTGTTACGCCTTATGTAAGCAACCCATGTTTAGAAATAAGAAAGATCATCCTGAGTATTCTGTTTTCTTTTCTCTTCTTCTTTTTAAAATACAGATATTGCTGTAGGGGCTCCTTATGCTAAAGAGTTTGGCAAGGTATATCTCTATCATGGCTCCAGGAATGGAATAAACACAAAACCAGCACAGGTATTAACTTGCAACATTTGCTTCTGGGTATAGTGGAATTTCATTTCATCTACTCACTTGCTCCTGAACAGCTGCCCAAGCCATTCAAGCCATCAGCTTCCATCACTTACTGACTTTTTACACTATATTTATTTTATCTAATATTGTATTACTTCCCTCACCCCCCCGGTGCCCTTCCTATGGTTTTTCAAACTTTATTCTTTCTCAATATGTTGGATTTAAACACTCATCATTTAAGCAAGAGAAGGAGTGCCTGGCCTAGCATCTTCAGAGCTTCCTTCCTACTTTCTTTCTTCCAGAATTGCTGGTCCACTTCTTTTCTGCCTTTTAATCCTCCCTGTTTTCAGCTCTGTGCAGATCAGGTCACATTTAATTAATGTGTAAGGAGGACGTTGCATGGTAACCAGTTTGCCATGCATGCATTACCTTTCCACCTCTTTTATGATAGTCTGAAAAGAACTTTGTATATAGAGTTCCTGTGGGAATTGGAATCCTTTGTTAGTCTCAAACATGTCTTGAGGAATCTAGTGGACCTAGGTCTCTGTTCATGCTACCATGACATGGACTCACAAGAAGGCACAGTTAATGGGTACAAAAAGAGTTTTGCCTCTCTCCAACAACAGCAAAACTGCTATTTTTCCTTAGCAGGAAGGGAAGGAGGGCAGTAGTGAACTTGGGAGGACAGTGCTGGATTGGGAAGAAGTCATTGCATCGGTATAGGGAAGGCAATGCACTGTGTTGCACTTGCAATAATGTTATTGATGGTGCACCACTGTTTCCAATGACCACAACTCCAAAGAGAATGCTCAGGAACCACAATGTTGGGGACAGGAGAACCATAGGTATCTCCTTTTCAGTGCTCTGGTTTTTCCTGTCTTTTTATATCTGAATTGGAAGGATAGAAAGGGGCAGGAAATACAGAAACATGCAGTATATTGATACCGTTCCCTTGATGTAAGGATATTAGCAATAGCAATAACACTTAGACTTATATACCACTTCACAGGGCCTTACAACCCTCTCTAAGGGGTTTTACAGAGTCAGCATATTGCCCTCAACAATCTAGGTCCTCATTTTACCGACTTTGGAAGGCTGAGTGAACCTTGAGATGGTGAGAATTGAAATGCCAGCAGTCAGCAGAAGTAGCCTGCAGTATTACATTCTAACCACTGTGCCACCATGGCTCTTAGATATAGCTTTATATTTATATTAGATATAGTTTAGGTTTTTCTGTCAAAAGCTGTCTTGCAAAAGCAACATATACTTTTTAGATTTAGGGTGTTTAAATGAGCCTATCAAGCTTGGATCCTTCTTTCCTGCAAGCTTTGTGAATATTTTTTTTCAATCAGGTTTTTGATTCTTCTTTTCTGTTTCAAATCATAAGTTTTCTTCATATATGAAATGAAGAAATGACCTCAGATAAAGACAGATATAATTTCTCTTAATTGTCATTGATTCTTCCATTATTCATAAGTACTATGCATTCAAGAAATCTGGAAAAAAATTGACTACCTGTTCTGAGCAGTCAACAATAAATTCTTAAGTCTGTAGGTCAACAATTCTAACAAAAGCTTACAATTTGACAAGAGTGATGAAGAGATGCAAGACTCTTATGCGTGTAGACATTAGTTGTGGATAGAAACTGGGATGAATGAGAAACTAGTGGACAAACTAAGCATGGGGATTAAAAAGTAAGTTACAATTGACAAATCAAGCAAGATTAAAAGAACAGCAAACAGCAAAAACATTCTTCACAGTTCAGAAGTGTTTTGTCATTTGAGCAAAACTCAGTTTGACCAGAATATTCTTTTTATATTGTTTCCTGTTTAGGAAAATGCAGTGGTCTTACACAGGAAAGGGTCTAAGGCTTGAAATAAATTGCCACTTGCAGTTCAGTGATTCATCTATCTTGCAGCTTTCATTCTGTCTAGCATACTTTTGATTCCCACACCCCCGCCCCCCATTTAGATAGAATTGCCAATCACTCTCTCAACCACAGACTTGGGGCTGAAAAGCATATCAGAAGAAGGCAATGGCAAGCAACTTATACAGTGGATCTGTTTGGGAAATTGCCAAGAGTCAAGGTTGACTTAAAGGGACACCCCAAGACTTGTCTATAAATGGGTGGGAGCTAAATGAAGAAAGCAGTGTTGCATTGTAGTTCTGCAAATTATGTCCCCTTCTCCACTGGCATTATGATGTCATGTCCATGTACAACAGGATGGAGCTTCCAGTGCAATGCTGCTTTGGTTATGTTGATGAAAGCATCTGATCTTGTCCCAAAGGTGTTTTTTCAAGGGGGAGCAGGAGTTTCGTTTTCTGTGAAGACATTTTGCTTCTCATCCAGAAGCTCCTTCAGCATTTTTCTAAGCGTCTTCAAAGAAAAATAAGAAAGTCCAGTTGCCTTTTGAAAAAGCATCTTTGGGACAACCATGACCTGGGTGACTGAAAATCTCCATAGACACCTCATCTTGTGGATATCTCCGCATAGGTTCCTACACATTGAATTGTTAAAGGGATAGTTTAACACTGTGCTGCATTTGTATGCTTTCATTTTGCATTTCTAGATTCTTGAAGGTGAAAGAAATGTTCCATTCTTTGGGTACTCTATCACTGGAAATATGGATCTTGATGGAAACTCTTACCCTGACATTGCAGTTGGATCTCTTTCAGATACCGTTTCAGTTTATAGGTATGTGCTATCTTTACTATAGTTTAACTGTCCCCATAAATAAAAGAGGTTTTTAAAGTAAGTTTATTCAGCTACAGTGGTTATCAAATTTGTAAGACCGATGGATTCCATAACAACTCTTAGGTTACTAAGGGGTGTGAAGAATATTTTGAATTCAAACTATCTTGGCTCTGATGTGTTGATTTTTATGCAAATCAGTTGCTTCTTGTTCCTATCATTTTAGATGGATGTTTTTCAACCTTGGTGACTTTAAGATGGGTGGATTTCAACTACCAGGATTCCCCAGCCAGCAAAGTGGAATTCTGGGAGTTGAAGTCCACCCATCTTAAAGTCACCAAGGCTGAGAAACTGTTTTAAATTATTTCCAATGTGAAACTATGCTAAACTTTGAAACAGCCCTATTACTATTTGCCTAGGTCCAGTTTCATAGATAGGTATACTATTATACAAAATAAAGCAGGGTAGCTTTCATTCTCCTTGCGTGACATCCTAATCTTAAGAATGAAGCTTCAAGCTATTCTTACTATTTATTAGTGCCATGCCATTCTTCTTTCCTCTTACTACTTTTGTTTTAATGACCTTTTCTCTCCTTGCTTCACGTCTCACAAGATCAAGGCCTGTAATAAGCATTAAGAAATCCCTTACGATCTCTCCAGACAAAATTGATCTGAATATGGAGAACTGTGAAGTGTCCAGTAAACTTTGGTGAGCCATTGACCCTTTTGTTTTTGTTTCCATTTTTAGCAAAAAAGAATTTACATGTAAGTGGAACTTTAGTCATATCTTGGTGTAATGTATCATCATAGGGGTATTCAGTTAGCCCATTAATATTTTTAGGACGTTTCTTTCAGAAGTTGGTAGCACAGAATAAATACATCACCACTTCATTAAGGATGGTCCTAACTCTGTTGTAGAACATGTGCTTCGTATCAGATTCCCGCGCTAGCATCTCTAGAAAGAGCTGAAAAAAAATCCAGCCTTAGTCCAGAAGGTGAGAGCAAGGCAAATGAAGGACTGTTCTATTTCCTTATTCTCCTCAGTGCTGACTTGTTGGTAGAGTTAGAATAAGAAATGCATTGTACAGCAAAGTCAGGAAGTTTCAATGCTTAATTGGAATTCTGTGCTCAGGGTGCAGATCTTGACACATATCCAACATTTTCTCTCCCTGATGGAGCTTGCAACTCCATGCTAATTTTATCTCAGTTTCCTGAGGCTAGCAAGGATAAAGTCGCAATGTGGAAGCTTTCCAAGAGAGAGGCAACTTTGTACATGATTCAATTAGCTTCTAAAGAACTCAGGCCTTGTGCAAAACTGTGCTGTTAGGACAACTGACAATATTGAGCTATCTAAAATGTGTCTGAGAGTCCAATATAAGAGGAAAGACTCTCAAAAAGAGGTCCTTCTTTCTTGAGTTTCCTGTAACTTTTAAGAGTTATATAGAACTTGCTTTTTAAAATCACTTTTATCCTCTTGAACTTTTGCAGCCTGAACATTAGATCATGTTTCGAATATACAGCCAGTGAGAGTAACTTCAATCAAGAAATAAGTAAGTTTTTATAATAATAATTGTCTATCATTATTGTCCTAGAAGATGACAGTGCTTTGTTGATCTTGGGGAAAAAACCTAAGTAGTTTCTGGCCTTGTTAGTACTTGGATAAATGACCACCAGGAAATCCCAAGGCTGTAACTTACAATGGGAAGTAAAACACAGAAGAAGGCAGGGCAAATCCCTTCCATATTGTTGTCAGGCAAACAAATCACCAACACAAATAATACAGTATCAAAGAGTCAAGCTCCAGTTGAGTCTTGAATTTTTTTAAAGCATCCTTATTACTTTTGTGGATGATTTCAGAAATCTAGCTTTCTCATCCTGTCTTCTTTGTGTATGTGAATACTCTGCAAGGTCACTGCAGAGAAACATCAGCCTAGCAGGAGTTTTCTCCATGGCTACTTGCTTTTTCTGTGTAGATCAATCTTGTCTTTCAGTTGAATTTGAAGAAAGAAAAAGAAGCCAATCTAGATTGTCCCGTCTGGATATTCTGGATGTCTCTCGGCTCACAGTTGCCAGAATTTGGCCTCTTGAGTCTGAAAGATCTGAAATTTAGGAACAGTCTTCACAATGGATTGGACTGAATGCCCACTTAAAGAAAAATATGTTCTGTTTCATTCATTCATTTATTTATTTTAAATCCCCACCCCACCCAGTGCCAAATTTGGGCTAAACGGTTAAGGCTGTAGAGTGCTGGACACTCTTTTTGCTTTTCTGTTTGTTTCCTCTGAAAACAAAAGTCACATCACATCACGACCATAATTCTTGAGATTGTCAACCATCATGTGGCTGAATTAACTCATTGTGCCAATGCGTTCAAATATAGCAATTGGGATAAGGCACAAGACTATATCATAAAACAAACTGTAGTATAATTTCCAGGGACACTTTTCAAAACAAAAGTATTTGGATAGTTGGCTAACCATGTGCAGTGGTTTTCTTCTCAGACCTAGCCTGGACGGAGTGCAATTTTTATTGTTCTTAGCCTTACTATTGCCAAGTGTTTTGTTTTTTTCTTTCACACCTCTTCTTTCTCCAGTTTTGGACTATACGTTTGAAGCAGACTATGAGAGGAAGAAATCAGGCTTGCTACCAAGAGTGCATTTTACTAAGCCTCACTCTGTTCCATTTAGCGGAAGTGTAATTCTGAAAAGACAGAAGATGGAAGAGTGTGTGATTAGCAGGCTCGAATTAGAGGTATGATGATAAAAAAAGAGCTACAATTGTTGTAGGGCTCTCATTTTCAGGTTATAGTTGGATCAAACCCAACATTTTCTGCCGGCAGCGATTTCCCAGCGCCCGGTGTGCTCCCACAGACAGGGCCTCCTTAGGGTGCTGTCGGCCAGACAGTGTTGGCTGGCGGCCCCCAGGGGGAGAGCCTTCTCTGTGGGAGCACCTACCCTGTGGAATCAGCTGCCCTTGGAGCTGCGGATGGCCCCTGACCTTCGATCCTTCCGTCACAACCTGAAGACGTGGCTCTTCCAGCAGGCTGACCTGGACTGAGGGGGGGTTTATTGGTTTTTACTGGTTTTATTGCTTATTGTGGGTATTAAATTTTGTTGGGATTTAATACTTTTTAATACTTTTAATTTTTGTATTCTATGTTTTTTATAGTTGTGAGCCGCCCTGAGTCCTTCGGGAGAGAGGGTGGCATATAAACCCCATCAAATAAATAAATAAATAAACAAACAAACAAACATTAATATAGGGATGATGTACTGCCCCATCACACACACACACATGTTGTTTTAAAGAATTTATTAATACTCCCAGCAGTTCCCTTCACCCAGCCTGAGAACTGTCCCAAATAGATCCAGCCACAAGCAGGCCAAGATTAGTCCACAAGGCAATGGCCAAATAGTCCATAAAACAATAGAAAGTTGCTCCAACAAGTAAGTCCACCAAACAAACTGAAAGTACATCCACAAGAGCTCACTTGGCAAGAGAAGTTCCGCGTCTCCAAAGCACAAAGTCAAGCAGGAAGCATGGACAAACACACAGCCATAAACCAAACATGTTGTTCCCAGCAATGCCTCCCTCTGCCTGCTGTGATAAATAGCTTTCCGGTGCAGCCCATCAAGACAGGTGCGGCCTTCTTCCGAGAAATCTGGCAGATCTCCTTTGCTCTTGTCTTTTATCTGCCTGGGTGCTCCACGGAAGGCAGCTCCTCCTCTTCCTCCTCTTCCCTGACCTAAAAATTGTCCCCAACCAAAGCCCCTGTAAATCTCTTTCAGTTCAGAGTCATTAATTAACCCAGTTTCTGACGTGTAAGGAATGAGTTCATCCTCTCTCGAGCAGGCCTCCAAGGAAGAGTCAGTCATCCAAGGGAGACATCACAGATGGCCAGCTTGCCGATGACAGGCCACATGTGATGACCCAGAGTATCTCAGAAATATAACAAAATCCAAAACATAACTAAAAGTCCTTTAATGCCTTCAACTTGGCTTCACTGTTTAATTGTTCACAGTGGAGGAGTCAAAATAACATTTCAAAGGCAAGAAACACAGTTCACATTCAAAGAGCCGATAATGAAGTAAAAGCCAAAAACAAACCGCATTGAATAAAGTTCCTCGACAGACCAGGATAAATAATTGCCAGCTTCAGGAAGATAACCAGGGACAATCTGTTGGAAGAACGCCAACCAAGATAAACCTTCTTTAGAACTAAAACACTAACTTTGACTCCAGCAATTCTAACTACGCATTTACAAACTTATATACATAGCTCCCAGCTGTAAGCCCTGAGGAGGATCATGGCCCTCTCCTCCCGAGTAGACCACGCTTTTCCCTGATCCTCTCCTCCCTGCGTGCCCTGGGATGGATAGGAGATGGGCCTGGAACCTCCTCTGATTGCTCAGCCGGCCTCTGCCCTTCCCCAGCCTCCACCACCACCTCTGGAGCCACACTCCCACTCCCTGTTGGCTGTTCCTCCTCTTCCTCAGAGTCAGTCTCCACCAGGGGCATGACACCACAAATGAAAGCCATAGTGACTGCTGCAGGGGGAAACAGCTTGAATTTCTCCAGCTATCTCGGACCCCAACTCCCATCCCTCCCAGGAAACTTACCTGGATTATTGGTATTATTGTCACAAAAATCTGGAAGGCTTGCCCCACTTCTGCATTAAAGATTTCAGTAGAGGTCAAGGTCAGAATGGTCTAACTCACCAGAATGCCTACAATATTTTTCCAGCACAGTAGTCTTCAACTTACAGCAGTTCATTTAGTGACTGTTCAAAGTTAACAGTGGCACTGAAAAAAGGGAGTTATGACCATTTTTCACACTTATAGCCATTTGCAGCATCCCCATGATCACATGATCAAAATTTGGATGCTTGGCAACTGGTTCATATTTGTTTGTTTGTTTATTTATTTATGTATTTATTTGGTTTATATGCTGCTCTATCTCCCGAAGGACTCAGAGCAGCTCACAACAGTAAAAAACATACAATACAAAAATTTAAATTTAAAAAATATTAAATAGAAATCCCCAAAAAACATTAATTAAACCAACAACAGCAAATATATACTAATAAAACCAATAACACCCCCCCCCTCAGTCCAGGTCAGCCTGTTGGAAGAACCATGTCTTCAGGTCGTGACTGAAGGATCAAAGGTCAGGGGCCATCCGCAGCTCCAAGGGCAGCTGATTCCACAGGGTGGGCACTCCCACAGAGAAGGCTCTCCCCCTGGGGGTCGCCAGCCGACACTGTCTGGCCAATGGCATCCTGAGGAGGCCCTGTCTGTGTGAGCGCACGGGACGCTGGGCAGTCATTACTGGCAGTAGATGTTCCCGCAAATATGATGGTTGCAGTGTCCTGGGGTTGTGTGATCCCCCTTTTTTGACCTTCTGACAAGCAAAGTCCATGGGGAAGCCAGTTTCCCTTAACAACCCTGTTACTAACTTATCAACTCCAGTGATTCACTTAACAAATGTGGCAAGAAAGGTTGTAAAATGGGGCAAAAATCACTCAACAAATGGCTCACTTAACAAGATAAATGTTGGACTCAATTGTGATCGTAAGTTGAGGACTACTTATACTACTAAAGGTGGTTATCCCTCAAAATGGCCTTTTCTGACTGAAATGAAGCCATTCTGGCAAAGATGGATGAGATATTTCAGGATCAGAATATTCCAGTCTTGAATTTTTTTGTTGCATTTGCCACAGAACTCTACACATGTCATATACCCCACTATAATGTTTAGTAGCACTAGTCCTGCACATAATGAAAGCTGGAAGAAGCTTCCACTATTATGGGGTGCTGGAAAAGTTCTGGAGGGTATGGTCCCTATTTGCATTAAGGATGAAAAGGGAGAGGAAGCTAAATAAAATAATGTTGGTTTCAGTGTTTAACTTCAGTTTAACATGTGAGCCTGTATATAATTTTAGGAGACATGCAATTCATTATATCTTACACACTGTGTACCGGCTCTTTAAAATTGGGGTGGGGATGTCTTTACTTTAAAATGTCACTTGAATTGGGGGCATTGAAAACATCTAGTTGATCTAAATGGCACCCACCCTGATGATATTCAGGAATTTTAAAAGAACTGGGTGATTCTCCCAAGCTTTGGGATAAAATGAAGATGGAACTCAGACTGGACAAGGATTTGAGTTGATGGTTGGACCATCCATAGTTTGTATTTTTGTATTTTAATTGTAAAACTTAATTGTAGGACACCCAGAATCATTGGAAGTTGTGTGGCCTATAAATTGCTTACTTGTTTGTATGAATGAATAAATAAATAGCATTATATTCCAGTTTTGTGGTAGTATGTGTTAGGTAAAAGTAAAGGTTCCCCTCACACATACATGCTAGTCGTTTCTGGCTCTAGGTGGTAGTGCTCATCTTTGTTACAAAACCAAAGAGCCAGCGCTGTCCGAAGACGTCTCTGTGATCATGTGGCAGGCATGACTAAACGCCAAAGGCGCACGGAACAATGTTACTTTTCCACCAAAGTGGTCCCTATTTTTCTACTTGCATTTTTACATGCTTTCGAACTGCTAGGTTGGCAGAAGCTGGGACAAGTAACGGGAGCTCACTCCATTACGTGGCACTAGGAATTCGAACTGCCGACCTTTCTGATCGACAAGCTCAGTGTCTTAACCACTGAGCCACCTCGTCCCATGAGCCACCGCATCCCTGTATGTGTTAGTAGGTTTGAAATCAACCCAGTTGGAGTGAATTCCATATATTAATCAGAAACCCCCTCTCTTATTTCTTAGGAAAAAATCAAAGATAAATTACGTCCAATTCCTGTATCTCTTAAAATTGCACTTCATACCCCTGAGAGCTCAATAAAACCCAGAAAAAGACAAGGAAGGTCACTGCCAGATCTTACTCCAATTCTGAATGCTGATGAGCCTGACACCATGCATTCAGAGGTAAGTTATTTACTTGAATCTTTATGCTAGACATCTATAAGTGTCTTATTATGCTATATCATTAAAAAATCTATTAAAAAAGGAAATATTACCTCAATAATGTCAGTCAGTGCCAATATACTGTAAGTTATTTGCCAAGAAAAGGTTACAAGCATTGGGAATGAAAAGTAGATCTTCCTTCCCTTGCTGGAGATGATAAAATGGCACATTAAATTATGTTCCTCTTCCCATAGACCAGGGGTCTGCAACCTTAAATATTCAAAGAGCCCAAAGGACCTGTTTCCCACAGAAAAGAAAACACCAGGAGCCACAAAACTTGGGTGGGCGTGGCCAACTCGATGTCACTCCTCCCACCCAATCACATGACCCCTCCCCCCACCATGCCTACCCAGGTTTTGTGGCTCCCAGTAATTTATTTCTCTCGGAAACAGGCATCTCTGTGTGTGTGTCTGTCTGTCTGTCTGTCTGTCTTTCTCTCTCTCTCTCTCTCTCTCTCTCTCTCTCTCTTTTCTCTCTCTCTCTCTCTCTCTCTCTCTCACCTCCTCTCTTGTGTGTGTGTATGTTTCCTCTTGAACCATTTCCAAAAACAGGTGAGGGTTGGGGTTGGTTTTTTTTTTGCTGATGTTATTCTTTTTTCTTCTTTGGGTGCTTTTTACCATATGATTTAAATCAAAAGTCATTTCAGGTTCCCAGATAAATCCCCCTGCTGTGGCTTCCTGTCGCTGAATCCTCCAGTGGCTGGCCCCACCCCTCACCTTCCCCTCCCACTCACTCACTCACTCACCTGAGAAGGCGGCAGATGGAGGCTCGTTCCCTATTCCAGAGCGGGAGCAAAGCACCCCTCTACGTGCCCCTTCTTCCGGCCCTTCTTGGTGCTACATACATTGGGGAGACATGTGACTTTCTCTCTGCCCCAAGACAGTGGCTAGGCCAGCTGCAGCCAATGCTCCACGTCGTAATGGGCTCCAGGAAGAGGAGGGGATGCCATCTCCCCCATTGTGAAGCGCTAAATTTAAGTGTCCTGTGCAAGGCGCTGCAAGAGCACCAGGCAGGCCATGGAGGCAGCAAGAGGAATATGGGGAGATGCACATCTTTCTCTTCACCCCGAGACACTGACGCTACTGCTCTCGCTGCCTCCATGGCCTGCTTGCTGCTCTTGCAGCACCTTGTGCAGCACACTTATATTTAGCACGCTTCACAATGGGGGAAACGGCGTCCGCTCCTCCTCTTGGAGCCCATTACAACATGGAGCATCGGCTGCAGCCTGGCCCAGCCAGTGTCTCAGGGTGGAGAAAGTTGCGCGTCTCTCCCAGTGTCTGAGGTGCGCATAGCACCAAGAAAGGCTGGAAAAAGAGGCAAGTAGAGGGGTGCTTTGCTCCCTCTCTGGAATACAGAACGAGTTGCCATCTGCCATTGTCACCCTTCTCTTCTCAGGGCAGGCGAGGAGTGACTGTGAGGGGAGGGCAAGGGGCGGGGCCAAACCAGTGGTGGGATCATCTGACAGGGAGTTGCAGGAGAGGGACCAAAGAGCCCCTGCAGCTCTGGAATCGCATGTTGCTGACCCCCACCATAGACTGATGGCTCTGTAGCTTCTTTCCAATAGTTTTGTACTGCTAAGAGTTGTGAAATACCTGTTCCTGAGCTTTAAATGCTGGTTCAAATACAAGGCAGCCCCTTTGCTCCTGATGAATGGAACGTTGACTACTTAGTAATGAGAATTGTTGATGGGCTACAGCAGAGGTTTGTAAACTTGGCAAGTTTAAGACTTGTGGACTTCAACTCCCAGAATTCCTCAGCCAGCCATGCTGGTAGGGGAATTCTGAGAGTTGAAGCCCACAAATCAGGAGCAAAATTGCCAAGTTTGGTGACCCTGGTCGAGACAATACGGTTCACCTGTCCTGTTCCTGGATCTAAACTTTAATGAAATAAAGCACAAAGAGGGAAGTGGATCTTATCCCATCCTGGTAGAGTAGTGTTTGTGGAAATGAAAAAAATAGGATAAGAAGAACTGAAGGTAGCTTTCTGTGGATGCAACACAATGATAGATTTGATATTGAGTCTGGATTATTTTCCTATTTATGGATGCATATAATGAGACAGCTGACTGCTGCTCATATTAACATGTGGTGTATATACAATAAATTAGAACAGCCTCCTTCCTCTTGATTTTTATCATATCACCTGTGGCATTTGATATCAAACCATTGAACTTGTATTCTTTCTTAGGTGCAGTTTCTGAAAGAAGGTTGTGGATCAGACAACATATGCCACAGCAATTTGAAGATGCATTACAGATTTTGCACCAAAGAGGGAAACGAGGACAAATTTGCCTATTTCCCCATGTAAGTCTACAGAAGGAATTAGTAAGAATGTGGTACTCACACTTTTACTCTCCAGTTCTCAGTGATGTGACTCTGTTCTATTTCTCCAGGGAAAACAATGTTCCGGTGCTCGTTCTCAAAGACCAGAAAGAGATCGCCCTTGAAATCACAGTGACCAACAATCCTCCAGTGCCGTGCACCCACTGAAAGATGGCGAAGATGCTCATGAAGCAAAACTTGTAGCAACCTTTCCAGACAGCTTGACTTATTCTAGTTACAGGGAGTGGAAGAGCTTTCCGGTAAATCATTCCACCAAATGATGAGGATGTTCAAAGATACTGTGGTTTCACTTAACTTTTGGCTTGATGCAGTTGTTGCTTTTTTAATTAATTCAGGAAAAACTTGTCTCCTGTGGTGCTAATCCAAATGGTTCTCAAGTGGACTGTGAACTTGGAAATCCTTTCAAAAGAAATTCTACCGTAAGTGTGGTTTCTTTTATGAGACGTGGTGGTGCAGTGGTTAGAATGCAGTACTGCAGGCTACTTCTGCTGCCTGCCGACTGCCTGCAATTTGGCAGTTTGATTCTGAATGGCTCAAGGTCAACTCAGCCTTCCATCCTTCTGAGGTCGGTAAAATGAGGACCCAGAAAGCTGAGGGCAAGATGCTGACTCTGTAAATCGCTTAGAGAGGGCTGTAAAAGCACTGTGAAGCAGTGTGTAAGTGTAAGTGCTATTGCTTCTCAGATAATGGGATGACTGAAAATCAGGGTGTTCTACATTTCTGATAGGTGAAGTACAGGTAGTCCTTGTCTTACAACCATAATTAAGCCCAAAATTTCCATTGCTAAGCAAGGCAGTTGTTACGTGAGTCATGCTTCATTTTACAACCCTTTTGCCATGTGAATAACCATAGCTTAATGATCATGTGTTTGTTAACTGAATCTCACTTCCCTCATTGATTTGCTTGTTAGAAGATCCCTGGTTGCAAATGACATTCCCAGAACCCTGTGATGTTGCAACCATCGTAAATACATGCTGGTTGCCAAGCACTTGTAATTTGATGACATGACTGTGGGGATCCTGTAATGGTCATAAGTGTGAGAACTGGTCATTATTCACTTTTTTCAAGTCCATTGTAACTTTGAATGCTCTGAATGAATGGCTGTAAGTCCAGGATTACCTGCATACTATCCCCTCATTAAATGACTGAGTTTAAAAATTGAAGTAGAACCATATTTATCTGTATGATCAAATGTATCAGAAATTAATCAAAGCAGCTACTCTTTATTTCTTACAGTATTTATGGCAGAAGTCATAAAAGTAATATTAAAAGAGAAGATGCATCTTTTAGCAAAAAGTGAGAACCAGGGGAGCATACTTAATGTAAAAGCTAGAAATTATGCAATGCTTGCTGGAAAACTTCTCACTAAAACATTGGCTTTAGTAAATTTCAGTAACAAATAAGACACTGCTGCCAGTACCTCAGTTATGTCTCTCTGATTGTAATCAATCCCAACAAATAAACCTGTTATGTCATATAAGATTTATGCCTGCAATATAGTGTAATCACTCTTTTTATTCCTTTTCTTAGGTTACATTTTATGTGATTTTAAGTACAACCAAGGTTAATGTCGATACGAAAGAGCTGGATATCAATCTGAAACTGGAAACGTAAGATCTTTTTTTAAACTGGATTCATCAAGTTTCCTACTCTGTTTCTAATACTTTGATTTGGCTATGAAATAGGTTGTGAACACATCTGCATTTATAACATGAAAATAATTAACTATTCCCTGACAGTATCCTTTTCTTTCATTTTTGTTGCAGGACAAGCAATCAGACTAATTTGAAGCCAGTTACTGCAAAAGCTAAAGTTGTTATTGAATTGCTTTTATCACTTACAGGGTAAGTAAGTCTCCTTTAGAAATCATTGCCAGAAACTCCCTTTTAAAGGTCATTTTCATATATTTGTTTTTTTTTTACAATAGGGTTGCTAAACCTTCCCAGGTGTATTTTGGAGGCAATATTATTGGGGAAAGTGCAATGAAATCTGAACATGAGATCGGTAGTTTAATTGAATATGAATTCAGGGTAAGTTGGCATACATGAAAAAAAGGTTATTTCCTTTTTTTGGTGATCAAATAAACTTGAAATTTTACACATAGTCTTGCATTTTTTAAAAGATCCTCACTAGGGAGAAGTTAGCCTTTGCTTTTCTGGCAAAACACAATGCACAGATGTTCAGCAGTGCATATAGCCATATCACTGCTTGAAATCAACCAGTAAAGTTGGATGCGTAAAAACAGAGATAAAATAATTGACTCTGTACCATTGCATTTTATATTCAAACTATTTCACATCTTTTAGATGTACCATTAACTGCATATTCCTGAGAAATATTTGAAGGGGTAGGGATGAGGGAATACCCCAGACTGTTTAGTGATTAAGAAATAATACCTTCTAGCATTAAAAAGCTATGTTTATTTTAATTAATAATCCTATCTTGATAGGTGGGTGGTTTTTGGTATGTTCTTAGGTCTTCTAATTAATTGCATTTACCCAAAACATTTGTAAATATTCAAATAGAATAGATAGATAGATAGAATTCTTTATTGGCCAAGTGTGATTGGATACACAAGGAATTTGTCTTGGTGCAAATGCTCTCAGTGTACATAAAAGAAAAGATACATTCGTCAAGAATCATAAGGTACGACACTTAATGATAGTCATAGGGCACAATAAGCAATTAAATCATACTAGGAAACAGTCAATAAAAATTGTTAGGAGTCAAGCAACAAAGTTACAGTCATACAGTATGGGAGGAGATGGATGAAAGGAAGGATGGGAGGATTAATAGTAATGCAGACTTAGTAAGTAGTTTGAGAGTGTTGAGGGAATTATTTGTTTAGCAGAGTGATTTTTCCATCTTTAAAATTTCCATCTTTAGGGAGTGCATCAATACTACATTGAGTCTATTTAATTTGGTAGTTTACACCTTCTGTTGAAGAGAAAAGAGAGAGAAGAAAAGAAAGAATCTGAATGAGATGAGAGCTCATTCCATAGTAAATATTGTGGGAATGTATTGACTTAGATTTTAAATTCCCATGATAGGAACGATCACCACAGGATTCTCACAATGGTAATGAAACAGGAGAGACATTCCCCTTTTGGTCCATGGTATCCAGTGGTGGGATTCAACCAGTTCGCACCACTTCGGGAGAACCGGGTTGTTAACTTTCTGAGAAGTTTGGTGAATTGGTTGTTGGAAGAAATCATCAGGGCAGAGAACCAGTTGTTAAATTATTTGAATCCCACCACTGATGGTACCTTATAATAAACCTGCTCCAGACAATTGTTGGACTTAAGAAAAAGGAATGGGGAGTGACACAAAGAGTTACAGGAACTTCCTTCCATCAGCAGGAATCTTTGATGTGTCAGAGTCCTGTTCCATAAACAGAAGGAGCACTACCAAACTAATGGTGTTTATCAGCCATAGGAATCACTAGAAATACTAATTTCAGATGTCCCTAGTCCCCAGGACTCACTTGCCCTCAAAGCTGATTATAAAACAGAACTGTTTTTAAAATCATCCATTCAAGTGATTTTGGTTCTGTTAGATTTTTCTCAAAATCAAAGATGCAAGCAAAATAAACGGGTCATGTATCACAACTCACGCTGTACGTGATTGTATTGGAAGTTGAGCAACTTAACTTCAACCTGACCTAGACATTTGGAAAAGACTATACTGAAGAAGGCTGAAATGAGAGTTTTATACTATCTTGCCATAATAAGGAAAAAGGAAACACATTCACAGTAAATTTAATATTTGCATGGTAGTTTTTTAAGGGTGTCATCTACTAATGAATGTGACCAAATGCATGTATTTTGTTTCTGACAGATCACGAACTTAGGTAAACCACTGAAAACATTTGGTACAGCTTTCTTGGAAATTATGTGGCCGAAAGAACTGAGAGGAGGCAAGTGGTTGCTCTATTTGGTTTCCATTCATTCGAAGGAATTAGGAGAATTACAGTGTACTCCTCAAAATGAAATAAACTTTTTGAATGTTCAGGTAAATGAGTGCGGCTGCATTTTTTCAATTAAAATGGCTGTTCTGTGGTGTTTATAAGGGATTGGTGATTGGGTTAGCTTGATCTTGGCTTCTTGAATAAAGAATGAAACACCTGAGGATGTTTGTTTGTTTCCTTGGCATGCTATTTTGGAAAGTCCTGCTGATATTTCACATAATTGGAATGTATGAAAAAAGTTTTATTTCCTTTTTGGGGGGGTGATCAAATAAGCTTGAAATTTCACACACATAGTCTTGCCTTTGTATCTCAATGGCAAGAATGAGCTAGTTTGGTTTAGTAGTTAAGTCACCAGTTTAGAAAGCGGGAGACTGTGAGTTCTAGTCCTTCCTTAGCCAAGAAAGCTATCTGGGTGACCTTGGGCCAGTCACTCTCTCAGCCCAACTCACCTCACAGGGTTGTTCTTGTGGGGAAAATAGGAGGATGTATGTTGGATATGTTCGCCACCTTGAGTTATTTGTAAAATAAAGATACAATGCAAATAAAATAAAAATAAATTTCTGGAATGCGGGAAAGGATACCATACAGTATCTGTTAGAATTAGAAGTGCAGAAATGAATAGAAAAGTTTTCCTTCCTTTTTCTTGAGGAAAACCATACCTGTGTATAAATAATCTGTGGAATTTTCATACACCTTGCTTTATAAATTCTGTATGCATTCCATTAAGCAGCCTCTATCCCAACAAGTTCCATGCTTGTGGCACGTAAACACACAACAACATATTTATATGCTACCAGTGTAGTTATTTCCTCTTTGGTCCTAGTGGACCTAAGGCAGAGTTTGCTAAGCTCTTCATAACCCAGGATTAAGCTACCTGAAAGAACGTGTCCCATGTCTGAAATGAGTATAGCTTATGTCACAATGGCATGGTACTTTTTTTTGTTATTTACCCTGCCTTAGCACTCACAACAAAATCTATAAAGACTTTTGAAAACTATATTGAAATGGAAACTTAATAAAAACTTGAGAACTTGGCTGCAGAATTCAATAGTAAAAGTTGCCTTAAACAGTTGTTTCTCTTTATTTTTTAATTATCTGCAGCATGCTTTTATGTTAACTATTTTTGTATGTCTGTTCATATTTCTAGCGATCTCAAAATGCACGGATAAAACGTGAAGTTGCAGAGAAGCAGACAGAGGGTAGCCAAAGCTTTTCTTTGTTTAGAGAAAGAAAGTATAAGACATTGGTAAGCACTTATTTAACCAGTGACAAATTGCCTTGTCAACTTCCCCCTCAATATTTATTTTTGGAACCAGAAATAAGGCATATGTTCCAAAATAACAGGGACTCCTCACTTGCTTTGTTTCTTTGGAATCCAGAGTCTACTAAATGCAGTCTATTGTCAAGCACACATATTAAACTATACTTAGCACATTTAAAACACCCATATTTAAAATTTGCAAACACCCAAAAGAGTTTGTGGGCATCTTAAAGGTGCATATTTTTTCTCAGATTAGTCCATACAGTGTTAAAGATTAAAGATTGATTGAAAACTAAATTCTAGTCAGTGTCAACTTGAAACACAAGAAAGCGTGTAAAGGCTGCCTATAGCCATTTGGAGTGAGCCAGTTTGATGTAATGGTTAAAAGTCACTGGGCTAGAAGCTGGGCGATGGCGAATTCTAGTTTTGCCTTAGTGTCAAGTCAACTGGGTGACCTTGAGCCAGTCACTTTTGCTCAGCTCTTAAGAAAACATCAAGGGCAGACCACTTCCAAAAATCTTGCTAAGAAAACTGCAGAGACCTGTCTAAGCAATTGCCAGGGGTCAAGATTGACTCAAAGAGACAAAATAAATGAATAAATTTTTAAAAAAGGCAGAAAGATAGAAAGACATGGAAATGTGTTTTATGAAAATAACCCCCCAGCCTTCTTCATGTACATGTACATATACATTTACTGAATTTATTCTTTAGTGAAATTAATGAAAGTAGGCCTTTATCCAACCAGGTAATTAGAGCAATAGCACTAAAATAAACTTGCAACCTCTAAGGCTGCAATCCCTTGGTTCTAATGAGAACATTCCAAGAAACTGAGTGATTTTCCTAGGCCTCCTTGTGAGCATGGAAAGTCCTGCTATTCTTGCCTCTTTGATGTTGGTGGCCTTCATGGTTGGGCTAAACGTGATGTGCAACAACAGAATGCAAACAACTTGGAAGTATTCCTGCTCCGTAAATTCCCGAGCAAGCAACAAAATTATGCCATCCATGAATACCTGAAGTGAATTTCGCATTCACTGGAACCCATAACATGACGTGGGCCATAAGAAACTCAACAAGGAAAATAAGATAAAAAAAACTTATGTTTTTTTCTTCATACAGATGTCCTCCTTCCTCTCATTTTAGGATTACTCTATCGATGTTTTTCCATTTGTTTTGGAAAAATAAAAGCTTGTTGTGTCATAGGACTACATAGGACTTCTGTCCAATCTAAGTATAGTATATAAAATCATACATTGCAATGTCCTTCCAGTCAATGAATACTTCAGCTTCAACCATAACAATACAAGAGCACACAAGAGATACAAACTCAAGGTTAATCGCACCAAACTTGATTGCAGGAAATACGACTTCAGCAACAGAGTGGTCAATGTCTGGAATACTCTACCTGACTCTGTGGTTTCTTCCCCAAACCCCAAAAACTTTAACCTTAGACTGTCTACTGTTGACCTCACCCCTTTCCTAAGAGGTCTGTAGGGGGCGTGCATAAGCACACCAACGTGCCTACCGTCCCTATTGTTTCTTTTTATTTTTCTTATATGTATCCATGTATTCATAACTATGTTTATACTTATACCTGTTATCTTGTAAGCAATTGACAAATAAAATAAAATAAATAAATAAAATACATGAACCTTGCCAAAAAAACCCTGCATATCTGCTTTTGAGTTAAAGAGGGTTTTTTTTGAAAGCTTTCTGTGTATTACTTGCAGGAGTGCAACGAAGAGGCAAACTGCGTCAACATAACATGTTCCTTGCAAGGCTTAGACAGTAAAGCTGTAGTAGTATTGCGCTCAAGGTTGTGGAACAGCACCTTCCTAGAGGTAGGTTTCATAAACTTGTATTACCCAGATTTGAACTGAGTTCTTGTATTTGTTCTAAACAAAGCTTCTTTTATTACCCTGTAGGAATTCTATAAAATGAGCTATCTAGACATTTTTGTCAGGGCTAGAATTGGCATTTCTGCTGCAGATAATGTCAAGCTGGCAAATGAAGCTACAAACGTGAGTCTGAATATTTCTCTACTTATGGCTGTTATAAGTATGAATCATTGACTGTAAATCCTCCCTCCCTTCCCACCTACCTTTTCAGTGGGATAGTACAGCATATCCAAACCTAGAAAATACTTTGGTCAATAATTTCTAAATCTTAATTATGCCTTTTCCTCAAATATGAGCCTTGGTGGCTCAGGCTGTTAATTGCCTGCACTTAAGTTCCAGCTGCCTACAACTGCTGTAGGCTCGAATCCCACCAGGCTCAAGGTTGACTCAGCCTTCCATCCTCTCGGGGTAGGTAAATTGAGGACCCAAGATTGTTGGGGGCAATTAGCTGACCTTGTAAAAATGTCGCTTAGTAATAAGGAGGCATATACAATGGAATGAAGGCTATTGCTGAGCACACTGGGTTGTATCCCAAAAATTGTAAGCCGCCCTGAGTCTCCGGAGAAGGGCGGCATATAAATGTAATTAAAAAAAATAGCATTTAGAAACCCATCATTTCCAGAGCTGACTCCCAAAGAAACTCTGTGGTACTGTTTAGGGGAGGCAAATGATTGTGCATTGTTCTTGTGAATTAGTAAAATGTTTTAGATCAATAGTGAGCAATCTAGGGGGAAAAAGTGACCTTAAAGCCTCCTTCAGAGTGACTCCAATTGCCAAGATCAGCAGCACACTTTCCCACATTTTTCAGGAGGAACACTAGTGAAAAATCTGAGCTCCCACAGATTCTTATAAGAATGTGCATTTACTTAATAAAAAAAGTAAATGTAGCAAAAGATGATAGTTCTTCTAGTTTGCAATGTGATTGATAAATAATTTGAAAATAGTTTTGCACTGAAATATTTTGTAATTCAAACGGCGCCTCCAAATGTTTGGATTAGAATTCTTAGCAGGGACGAGAGCCCAACTTCCTGGAATGAAGAATCTTAACTAACACATATAAAAATAACAAAGTGGACAAAAACCATTGAGTGCTTCAGTATAGAATCAATATTGTAGCACATTGGCTAACTTTTCCCTGTGTAATGACATCTTTTTCTGCTTCTTTTGAAGGTACGAGTTAATGTCTTCCCTACAAAAACAGTAGCTTTGTATAAAGAAATTCCGTGGTGGATCATCTTGGTTGCTATTCTCGCTGGGCTATTAATGCTTGCTTTGTTAGTATTCTTATTGTGGAAGGTGAGTTATATTTTATCAACAGGCTTGTTTATATTTAATCACTTGAAATGTGCAGAGAACTCTTAAACTTCAATTCTATATGCATTTACTTGAAGTCCCAATAAATTCAGCTGAACTTTTTTTTGTCTAGAGATGAATAGGATTGCTGTGCTAATGCTGTTTGAATTAGTAAAGGTCTAGGTTTTAAAATAGGATACTAAGAAATAGGATACTAAGTTCCTTGGGCATCTTTTATGCATGGGGCACAGTCAAAAAGCTTTTTGTCAAGAAATTTATAATTTATAAATTAATTTATAATTATTAATTTATTAATTTTAATAAATATATTAAAATAAATTAATTTAATAATTTAATAAAGTAATTTATAGTAACCTGTGACTATCACTAAGTATTGTATCTTATGATTCTTGATGAATGTATTTTATTTTTTCCTATGTACACTGAGAACATATGCACCAAAGACGATTTCCTTGTGTGTTCAATCACACTTGGCCAATAAAAAATTCTATTCTATTTTGAATATTGAATCAAAACTACATTTATTTACATTTCACATAATGCTTGTCTCTCTTAAGATCAAAATCTGACTTTTTGCAGAAAAGTAGCTGTTGGCTCTGTAGGGGAGCGAACGTGTCCCGGTTGCTCTGACAAGCATTATGTATTTATTTCACTTTCTCAAAATAATGATTAAAAAGGCTTGCCCATCTATTGAGAGCTACTGTTCAGGGTTCATAACAGAAACATTAGAGCATGCAACAAAGGAGTTAGCTGTAAGGGGAAAATTATAACCCCAAGCCTATTGTAGTTACTTTACAAGACAGATTTTTAACATTCAGGTAGAGAGCAGTCGAGTTATTTCAATCTTTTCTCCTTTTTTTTTTTTTCTTTTTCCACATTAGTCCCTAATATTAATCAAGTGCCTTGCTTCCTTATAGTGTGGTTTCTTCAAGAGAGATAAGAAAGATCATTTTGATGCCACATATCACAAGGCTGAGATCCATGCTCAGCCATCTGATAAAGAGAGGCTTACTTCTGATGCATAGTATTGATCCACTTCTGTAATTGGTAATTGCTTTTTGAATTTATTAGCTGCAGGTTGGTTGCCGTGGCTAACGACTCAAAGCTTGCTGCATTTGTTCTGCTGATTGCCTCGTTTCAAAATATCAATTCTTTTTAATGCTTGCTTACATTCTTTAGAATAACATTTCTCTGTGCACGAATATGCCAATCTTTCTGTCAGTTGATTTTTTAACTACCGTACTGTTTACTTATGCATTTCCCCTTCCACTCTGGGATTTTCTACTTAGGGTTGGTATCCAAGTCCTAAATATGCTGGGCCACGGTCCAGGAGGCTAAACAGATCTCTGGAACCCTCTTCTGATTTTTCTATGAAATGAGGAGGAAAGTCCTGCGTTAAGCCAAATTGGTGGCTTTCAAACTGTGCACCAAAGAATGTTGGCTCAGTTCCTCGAGAAGTCGGGAAATTCGAACAAGCTTTTCCAGAAAAACAATTTGCCAGCAGCTAATGTCCAAGCAAATCTCTGAAGACTGGTCTGTGACTTGAGTAAACTGTTGGTCCTTCTTAGAGGATGGTCCTAAATCTATAGCACATTGGGACTCAC
This sequence comes from Naja naja, assembly GCA_009733165.1. Classification (NCBI taxonomy): domain Eukaryota; kingdom Metazoa; phylum Chordata; class Lepidosauria; order Squamata; family Elapidae; genus Naja; species Naja naja. Next base: position 208,290,235 of record CM019148.1, on the reverse strand, counting down.
TAGTGCAGCAGTCCCCAAGCATTTTGGCACCAAGGACCGGTTTCATGGAAGACAATTTTTCCACAGACTGGGGTAGGGCGAGAGGAGCATGCAACCTAGACCCATCATAGTTTATGGTAGGGTTCGCTGCGCAGCCTGGTTCCTAAATAGGCCATGGACCGGCCCATGGACCGGGGTTGGGGACCTCTTCCCTAGCAGTGATATGAGGAAAGCATTTTCCCAGAATGAAAGTGCTGAGCTAAATTATCATTTCCTAGCAAACAACCAGATACCCACCTGTCTTATCTAATAACAGCATGTTCATACTTAGGGTTGAAATAGTCTTTGAATGTCCATAAAACTATGTGTGTGAACACTTACCTCTTAAAAGACACAGCAGCACGCAAGTGTCTGAATGTGAAGGCTGGGAAACCACAACTCTAGTTTTCATACAAGGAGTTAATGAAACAAATCAATAGAATGAATTCAAACCTATCTGGATAGTCTTTTCAACATTTAGATAAATGCACACGAAAAGGAGACCATATAGATATAATAAACAAATAACAATAATATTAGGAAATAAATATATATATCACGATTTAACTATTTAACATTTTCTATTTTGACTTGTGCAGGAACCACAATCCAATCCAATAGTTAATAAGTTTCTGTGCTAAAGCTCTATTGAATTTAGTGGAGCTTTTCTCAGATATTATATATAAAACTGTTATAACTAGGTTATAACTATGTCTACCTCCAGATTTAAGCATCTATATTTAAAGGTTTAACCATTGTTGTCCGTAATTGTGAATCAATGATAAGCTTCAGTAAGATATGGACTGTGTTTTGAAATGCAAGAGAGATTTTTACTTTTTTAGAGAGCAGGTAATAGCTTTATTAACACAAATGCATGCCAAAAGCCTTTACTGCTGTGGTTGCTCTTTCCAATATAAGGCAATTGTCAATTCTCAGTTTTTACAGAAATTTATTACAGAATTTTCATTTTATTTTATCTGTACTTGGATCTGCATTTCTTTCTCTAAAGACTGCCTATTGCATGCTGGCTAATGTTGTGTATACCTTTGAACGCATAGATATAAATGTGCATTGCACTTGGATTGTTGAAATGGCCACTTTCTTTTGCTGCTTTATGTCTAAAGAAGGCAAAATGTTCCAGTTAGGAAGATTCCTCAACTGGATCAACATTTATTTCTGTGACCAAGTCTTTGCTATAACAGTAAAGTGCCATGTATGGGTTAGAAATATAGGTTGTATGTTGACCAAATGGGTTGAAGGGCAGGAGAAACATTGGGAATTTTAAATAATTAACATGACAAAAAATATTATGACATCCCTGGTGATAGTCTGAATAATGAGCATCCTTTTGACTAGTTATTGGTCCAGGCCATTTGAAAAACTAAGAGAAGGGGTGGTTACTATACGACCTATCCTCTGAAGATCTACTAGTCTTGTTGGCTGACATTTCTTGTACATAGGGTGAAAGATCCCGTGGGCCTTGTTAGTAGAAAGGAACATGATTCATTGTAATTTTAATAATAAGTGCAGAAGAATCATAGGGAAGGTGAAAACTGGAACTGATTACAATTATTGGAAAATATGTGAGTAAACAAAGGTGCTCAGCTAGATAGATGGAGACCAGCATGAGGTTCTCTCTGATGTAGCAAGGCAATGCTGCCTCTTTTCCTCTCAGGACTGAGCCCCATGGCAATATCCTCTTCCCTATCCAAGCCTTCATGGGTTCTTCAGGCAACTAGGTATAATTTCCCAAACAAAGCTCCATAACAATCCCCAGGCCTGTGAAAATTTGCATGATGACAGGAAGGTGTAACTCAGTGCGAAAATACTGCAACATTCCTGAACTGCATTTCTTTCAGCCCAATTTTTTTTTGCATGATAAGGGGAAAAAGAAAGTCTAGATCCAGAGTTGGACTGATATTTATGTTCATTCATGCCAAGAACAACACTATGAACAGCACCAATTGGATGGCTGTTACACTCCCCATCTTTCTCCAGTGTCTCTGTCCCTTAAAATAATGTTTTGGGATACGAGGAGATGAGAGCTACCTAGATGATACATTTATGTGTACCTGCCTTAAAATTAACTTTGAATTTGACTTAAGTTCTGGCAAGTTGTCTGGGATCTGGATTTTGGCATTTGGCCATGGTGCATTCTGATGCCAGGACTGTGTTAGTTTTGATCTCTTATCTCCATCATCCATAGATTCATAGGAATAGATCCCCAAAGGTATGTGTATAAATCAGAAAGTGAATGATCAATTTTTATACCTTTAGTGAGCCAGGACAATTAGGTATGGTTCTATACTATGGTCTAAGTAGGTTTGATATATTTGGGGTGGCCTTTAATTTTGACATTGGATCTCCCAAAAATATTACCAAATTGACTACAAAGAGATTTTACTTTTGTAAAATAAATTTGAGATGGAGTTTTCCTAGCAAGCTTAGATTGCAATCTTGGGTGAGACTTTTTCCTGTAGGACTTTTTCCTGTATTTGTCCCTCTCTTTAAATGTATGCTCTGTGACAATATATTTCTTCAAGATAGAGATAAGGAGATTGTAGTGCAACATATCTGGGGGCCTCCAGGTTGAGTAAGACCAGACTTGTTATAAACAGTGATCATTGTGACATTTTCTCTTCCTTCTTATAGTGCGGGTTCTTCCAGCGTTCCAGGTACGATGACAGCATCCCCCGCTACCATGCTGTAAGAATTCGGAAGGAGGAAAGGCAGATTAAAGATGGAAAAGTTAAAGAGAACCACACAAAAAAACAATGGATCACAAAATGGAATGGAAATTAAAGTTATTCCTAGGGATCCCAGCTGAACTTAAAAAGGTTGAATGGATTTTAAGATGTCTTTGAGCAACATGATGAATGCAAGTGGAAGACCTGTTTGGTTTATAAATATTATTTTCATATCAAAGTTTTTTGGTGTTACAGATCTAAATTTTAAGACTCCCTAAACCAGCTTCTATGCATTAAATGATCTCTAGTCTTTTGGAAAGAAAAAAAGCAGTTAAAATCCAAATTATTAACCCAGAAAGGGATAGATTTACTGTTCTTTTGATGAAATGGAGCTGTATGAATTTTTCTCAGTTGGGGATATATATATATTTAGCTTCCAGCTTAATCTTGAGAGTACTTGGCTGCTTTTGAGAAAAAAATTAACACAATGAAACTGGTTGTTTAGGCAAAGACATCTGGCCATGGTCTAAAAGAAAAGGGAAGCACCCTGAGTTGTGTGGTTTGTTAGGATGCTCTTGGCAAAATTTGACTGAACTGCACAATTACTTGTTATTTCCAGAGTCTGAATTACATGTTAGGTCAAGCCTTAAAGTTGTTTCTTTGATCCCACCTTTACTGCATTGCTGAAACTTCTCTCACCAAAAGCAAGATAGCAAGATAATTTTCCTAACAACAAATGGATATGTATTTCGGTATATTTGTCTACACTATTTAAATATCAGAAGAGAATACTAGTATTTTGTCAGGAAAATTCTATGGAATTCCAAGTGAGATAGAAAGTAACGTAACCTATCATTCTTTCTCATTTATGGATAGTTACTTGACCTTGATTTTCTTTTTGTCACTGAATGTTTAAAATGAAAATGGGGGCTTCAAACTTGTCTGCCCATCAAGATACTAAGATTTTTTTCCTATCTCCAAGCCCAGAATATGTTTACTTTAATCCCACTAATTTCATGGTTGACTGATTATTCAGAAGTGAGATATGGACATATGGAGAGAAGTTAATAATTTACATTAATAGGCTAAACCATGACATTAAGAACTGGTTCTAACATCAGGAAGATTAGCTTGTAGTATGTAACTCTGTTCAGTTTTAGGAACTGCAGTGTTTGGATTTTTTTTAATTTTGCTTTTAAGGGGTAAATTGCTGGAAAAAGTGCATATTATGGAAAGCAACTATTTGCTGATATTTGTAACTTTGGGGTCTTTTTGTTGTTGCTGTTGCAGTAGATACCTGCTAGTGAATGGTTCTGGATCTAGACTTAGTTGAATTTTGATCCTATTTGAAACAATGGGACCTAACTACAACTAATTTCATCTGGATCCAATTCTTTATATTCACAAATTAATGCAATGATGTATGGCTGAATTTCTAAAGGAAAGCTCAGTGATCTTATAATCATGTTCCCGCAAAAGCCTTCTTGTCTAGAAAGAATAATTTATGTTTCTGAGTAGGGAGACCTTGGCATTCTGCATCTGTTTTAAAGGCACTATTTTCTCTGATTATTGTACTAATACAGTGTGCAGAAAATCCCGCCATTGCACACAGTGATATGGACATGTGTTTTTCAGGTAAATCTGCAGTCTCTAAATCTGCTAATTCCGTGTTCTAAGACTAGTGTGTGAGCACCAGGCTTAAAAACAACCTTTAATGTGCAATAGGTCATTTTTAGTAATGTTTTAAAAATTAGCATTGCTGAATGTTGCTTACACCAAATATATACAGATTTTTCCAATGATGATGTGTGTACGGATTAATAGATTATGGTCTAATTCATTTTGTCAGCAATTGTGTACTAGACAGCAGGTCACTTTCACCTCTGAAGACGGCAGCCACAATTGCTGGCAAAATATCAGGATACCAAAGAATTAGACCCCGTTTTACCGTATTAGCCCCACAGCTCCTCACCATTGGATTAACGCTGGCTATGAAAGCCTGCATTGATATGTATACATAGGTTTTGTCTTTTTTAAAGCTTGAATATTGGTTGTACTTTTTGTATATACTGTAAGTCATTCTTATATATTTATTTTTACCATAAATCTTTGTCTTTAACTAATGGTTAAGCCAAAGATTTTTGATTAGTGAGCAATAGCATGTCAAGTTCAGTGAATAACAGTGAACTTTTTTCCACCAAATGTGCCAATAACTTTTTAAATTCCAATGACTAGAATATTCTCAGAAACCTCTTCTTTACGCATTTCTAAATTATGTACTAGAGATGTATCTTCTAAGTAATTTGTGTGCTAATGCATACTTACAGATATTTATAGAAGTTTTATATGACTAACTTAATTGAAAATATAGCAAGTGCTTTTTGGATTTAGGAGGGGCAAAGGTTTTCTTTGTTCTGTGTTTGGAACAAGGTTAAATAGTACAGAAGCTATAGCACTTGAACCAAAATATTAATTCGCTAAATTAACTGTGGTATTTTAATGGATGAGTTAAGGACAACTGAATAATTCCTACATTTCTAGAATTTAAGAATAGTTCCATACAACAGTAGCCATTTGAAACTTGCAATAAATGTAATTGTGGTCTTATCATATAAAAATGTTGGTACTGGTTAAGTATTATACACATATGCTAGCATTTACAGTATATAAAATTCCAATGGTCCATCAGAAGGTAAATTTTGGAACTGTGCAATGCAGGGCTTTGCAATTTAATTCCATGTAGAGTATTCAGAGCACATGGGATTGAGCATCGCACTATCTGTAGCTCTATAAAACTAGCCTTATCTTTTCCGGCGTGGATGCTACATTTGTGGTCCTGTGTGCCTTGAAGTGCTTTCTTGGAATCAAATGCAAAACATAGCACAGTGCTAACAGATGTTATTTAACAACAGATATAAACTATGCAAACCTTTAAGTATTTACCTTAAAAAAACAGGTATTCACGAAACAAACAAAATGTTAAAAAGTTATGATATTTATGTAGTTACTTGCCAAGCACATCTAAATCATAGTAACCAAAATATCTTTACAAACCCCAAGGTATGTCATAACTTTTGTGCACCTTTAATGTTTGGAAATTGAAAGTTGAAAAATTTGACATGCCCTAAAATATATATGTCTTGTGCTGTGTAGTTCAGTATAAAAACATGTTGGTTTGGTGCAAGATGACAGTTTGTTCCAAGGTTTGGTTTCTAGTTATTAATGTCAATTTCTATCATTCCACTTTTTATGGTTATCCAGATACCTTTTTGACCATACATTTTATACAAATTATTTTTCATAAAGCTTTTTTAACTTAAAAGGTATAAGCTCTTTTTTGAAGCTCCAGGTACAAATTTGGTGCCTGACATTAATCCACTAAATGCTGCTGTTTTGTCTCCTTCATCCACTTTATTTATATGTGGCCCATAAAAATAATCCCACAACCTTAGTATGATGGATACATTTTATTTAAAACTCCATCTCTGTAAATAGGCTTATTCAATCTAAAAAGTAACTGAAACACTACTATACTTTTTCATTAAAACTGGTTATTCTGGTGAATTGTCAGAAAAAAAAATGTAATCAATAAGTAAAAATATCATCTTGAGTCACATCACTGGTATATATTTATTTTCTACATTAATTGTTACTAACATCTAATGTTGCATCATGCCTGAAAATTACATGTGGATATGTCAATAAATGTGTGAAATAAATTTTGTATGAAAACATTTTCTATGCTGGTAGTAATTATGTACTAGATCAGAGATCCCCAACCTTTCGGACCTCAGGGACCACTAAATTCATAATTTTAAATCCCGTGGACCACTAATATGAATCCAGCGCACTGCTTGATGAAGCGCCTGGACTCCTAGTGACGGGATGGGGTCCTTCAGGCACTTAGCTTTGCCGCCTGTTTCTGCAACCTTAAACACTCAGCGTCATTTGGACCTGTTTCCCACAGAAAACACAACACCAGGATTTCTCATCTTTCTCTTTCTCTCAATATCCTCCTCTCTCTCCTCCTCTCTCTCCCTCATATCTCTCTTTTCTCTTTCTCATCTCTCTTTCTCTCATCTCTCTCAATATCTCTTTCTCATCTCTTTCTCTCACCTCTCTTTTTCTCTCATCTCTCTGTATCTTTCTCCTATCTCATCTCTCTCCTTTCTCCTCTCTTTCTCATCTCTCTCTCTCTCTCTCAATATCTCTTTCTCATCTCTCTCTCTCTCAATATCTTTTCTCATCTCTCTCTTTCTCTTTTTCTCTCTCTCATCTCTCTCTCTCTATTTCTCTGTCTCTCCCATCTCTCTCACACACCTCTCTTTCTCTCAGCTGGGCCAGCCAGTGTTTTGGTGCGGAAATGAAGTCGCGTGCCTCCCAGTTGCGTAGCACCAACAAGGGCCGGAAAAACGCCTGCGAGACCCAAAAAGAAATGAAGCTTCGCTCCAGCCCTGCAATATGGAGCAACTCTCCCTTCTCAGGCCAGGAGTGAGTGGAAGGGGATGGCAAAAGGTGGGGCCAGCCAGTGGTGGATTCAGCCAACAGGAAGCCACAGCAGGGGGAAGAAAAAGCTACAGGTTGCTGACACGTTGCTTTGGCCTGCCTGCGCTGTCTCCTTTTGCCACAACAGCACCATTACCTCACTCCAGGCGGCGAGGGCTGCACTGCTCCTTGCACCTTACACCTCCTGCAAAGTTGCAAGTTGCATGTTCCTCCCTCTATGGCGGAGATTTCCAGCCCCACCACGAGCTGCCTGGCCGGTCCCATAATCCAGAACTCTAGGACTCGCCCATTGGTTGTCCCGGAGCTGCTCCTCCACCCGGGCGCACTGCAGACCACCAAAAGTTTCTCTCAGACCACCAGCAGTCCTCTGTACTAGATAGTTACTTTAAATAAGAGCCTTGGTAGCTCAGGCTGTTAAATGCCTGCTCTTAAGATCCAGCTGCCTACAATTATTGTAGGCTCGAATCCCACCAGGCTCAAGGTTGACTCAGCCTTCCATCCTCTCGGGGTAGGTAAATTGAGGACCCAAGATTGTTGGGGGCAATTAGCTGACTTTGTAAAAATGCTGCTTAGTAATAAGCAGGCATATACAATGGAATGAAGGCTATTGCTGAGCACACTGGGTTGTATCCCAGAAATTGTAAGCCGCCCTGAGTCTTTGGAGAAGGGCGGCATATAAATGTAATTAAAATAAATAAAATAAATAAATGTCTATATATTTACCTAAATTTGGAGGGTTGCATCATAGGTTCTATAATTCTTTTGGATTTAGAAGCAATACCCACACAGTAACAACATTTAAGACTTAATTCCAAGGTAATACAGATAGTTCTTGTTGAACGACCTATTATTGAGCAAATGTTTGAAGTTATGGTGATGCAGTGGTTAGTGTGCAGTACTGCAGGCTACTTCTGACTGCCAGCAACCTGTAGTTTGGCAGTTCAAATCTCACAGGGCTTAAGATTGATTCAGCCTTCCATCCATCCAAGGTGAGTAAAATGAGGACCCAGACTGTTGGGGGCAATATTCTGACTCTGTAAACTGTTTATAGAGGGCTGTAAAAGCACTGAAGCGGTATATAAATCTAAGTGCTATTGCTATTATGGTGCTGAATCAGAGGGACTTAAGAGGATTCCTTGTACTTGTGGCCATTGTGTCGCCATTGTCATGGGATTGTGATTTAGTTGGTTGGTAACAGGGTTACAATTACAACAGTTGCAGTGTCCCATAGTGACATGGTCTTCATTTGTGACCTTTACTGCTGACATCCAACAAGCAAAGTCAGTGGGGAAGCTGACAGGAAATTGAAAATGGTGATCATGTGAGCTTGGGACACTGCAACTGTGCAGGATTCACCTAATGACAGCAGTAGGAACTGCTACAACTGCCTCTATAAATCAATATAATCAGGTGACATCCCACTTTATGACCATATTGCTCAGCTACAGAATTGCTAACCGCAATACCGTTGTTAAGCAATGACTACCTGTATATGAAAATAATATAATCACATAAGACAGTAAACCAGGAATATACAAGAATATTGAAGAATATAAGCCAAAGCAGCAATAATGGTAAAGTTTCCCTGTCCAGTCATGCCCAACTCTAAGGGGCGGTGCTCATCTTGATGAGGTAACCAGCGTTATTGAAAGACATTTTCTATGGCCATACATCAAAGGCATACAAAACATTGTTACCTTTCCACTGAAGTGATACCTATTAATCTACTTGCACTTGCATGCTTTCGAATTGCTAGGTGGTCAGGAACTGGGGCAGGAATGGGTGCTGACCCCATTGCATAGCGCTTGGGTCTGGCAAGCTATTAAACACAAGACAATTATTGCAAATATTTATCTTCCAATCAGGAACATGGGAAACATAATGGCTGGTCAATCTTGAAAGGTCAGCAAATGTGTAGCAACCTCCTGATTAGGTCTTCATTGAAGTTCCATTCCATTAAGCAAGGGAGAGGTGTTGACTATTTTATATAGGTTCTGAAGCATAATTAAAATACCAACTTTTGAATGGCATTCTGTCACTGGATTGTATGAAGAACGAGGAGGATAAATATTTTATCTTGGAATGATTTGCCATTTTACCAAGACTGACACAATTAAGGTTCAAGGCTGAAGAGCCTTACCAAGGAATCAGGTCTCAAGGGTCTTAACTTTGAGATCATCCAAAATTAAGATGTATTTCTCAAGGTTGATTGAATTGAAGATGAGAAAAATTATCCCACTCTATATCCCACCATTGGAGTGTGCCCGCAGAACCACCCCCTCTCTCCCGTCCTGCTGTCAGTCCACAAAGCCGGAAAGATTGGAGACCACTGAAGTACAGCACAAAACAAAATATGGCCCTTAGTAAAATAAGGTCTGGTTGAATTCTGCACTATATACTGAACTATTTATATGTAAATATAAAATCACATAAGAGTTCTATGTACCACGTGTCAGGGTTCCAACAAATCCACCCCCATTTAAATCACAAGTCTCTAGCTGCATCTCTCAAAGTTTAAAAAAAAGATTTATTAGAAGTGGCCATGTTGGTGTTAGCTGGATGCAGCCGACACTCAAATACATCATTTATTTCCCCTTTGACCCTGGTCTTCCCCACCCCCCTGGATGTCCAATGGGACACATCCATAGCCAAGAGTCATCAATCATGCTCTCCAATAATATTCTTGCATGACAACAACTTTGGGCTGCCCAGGAGATTATCTGAGGCACTTGAGGAATGCATTGTTTTCCCCCACTCTCTTTCTGCTGGCTGTCAAGCCTTTCTCTGCTACCATTTCCAAAGGCTTGGAAAAACCTTTTGCCAGGGAGTAATTCTTCCGAAACATCCCTGCTAATTAGAGGTGATAGACCGTGTTGTTCTTTGCTGTCAATGATGATAAAAATGAGACCCGGAAAGTAATCTAAAAAACATTTTTATTTATAAAATAAGAAAACCTAACAGAGCTACATGTTTGCAATCTAATCTCCATCAAGGCATATAGAAAAAAAAACAAAGGAAAAGTACAACGGAAGTGACAGGAAGTGAAGTCAAAACTTCTTACACATGCGCAGTGGATCAAAACATCACAAGACTTTCTTATCTTATTGCTATGGAGACAAGATAACACAGTGCTGGCTAGCTGACACCTGCTTGCTATAATATGAGCTTAGGAGCTGAACAGACAAACCAAAAAAAACGCAGTGACATCCCCTTCTTTTGTCTGTTAAGCGAAAATCAGATAAGGCACATCTTCTCACGCAGATATTTGTGCTGCACTGCTGGAAGTGGTTTGTTGAGCAAGTCAGCAATCTGATCATGTGTGGACACATACTGTAATTTAACACAACCTTGTTTAACTAATTGCTTTATGTTCTTATAACGAATGTCAATGTGTCTGGACCTAGAACCTGTGAAACGCGTTTCAGAAATATAAACCACAGATTTGTTGTCTTCCATCACGGTGATTGGCTGGATCAGGTGTGTCCAGATATCTGTGACTAAAGTATCAAACCATGTTAGAGAATTGCAAGCATCTGAAACACAAGCATATTCAGCTTCAGTAGATGAGCAAGAAATGAAAATTCTGTTTACGCACTTGCCAGTAAACAGGACACCCATTTAAGAACATCATATAACCTGAAGTACTTTTACGTGACTTCTTATCACTCGCCCAATCAGAATCTGCATAACAACATAATTCTGCATAATCAGTATGTGTCGGTTCTAACAACAACTTCATATGTTTAGTGTGCTTTAAATATCTCAATAACTTCTTAATGCATAACCAATGAAACTGTTTTGCCTTACGTACGTGTCGTGACAAAAGATTAACACTGAGTGCGATGTCGGGTCTGGTCCAACTACTAATGTATAACAATGACCCAATGACTGAACGATAAAGTGTTTGATCTTCAAAATCAGAACTTGGTTCATGTGCCAGATTATGAAAATCTGTTTGCATAGGTATGCTAGCTGTTTTAGCATCCTTCATATTGCTATGATGCAACAGTTGTTCAGTCTTATCTTCTTGTGAAAGACTAAACCCCTTCTGAGTTTTTGTAATCTGAACACCCAAATAAGTGTTAATGTGACCTAAAGATTTCAATGTAAAATATTTCTGCAAAGCTTTAGCAAAATTCTCACTCATTTGCTTATTTGGACCAATATAAACAATATCATCAACATAAACAAGAATTATCTTATGTGTATTCCTAGATCTTTTTGTGAACACGCATTCATCAGTTTCGGACTTAATAAAGCCCATTGAATTTAGCTTGTCAGTAAGACACAAATACCACATTAAACCAGACTGTTTCAGACCATAAAGACTTTTGTTAAGAAGCCAGGTATCCCCTTCTTGCTTCCGGAACCCTGGAGGACCTCTGACCTAGATTTCTTCATCCAGGTCAGCATTTAGATAAGCTGTTTCAACATCAAACTGGAAAACTTCTAAACCAAGAATAGTTCCAGTGGCGAAAGCAATTTTCACACTCAGTCCGAACTGTCAGTGAGTAAGTATTTGTGTAGTCCTCAGGATAACGTTGCGCGAAACCCTGAGCTACAAGTCTGGCCTTGTATAATGACTCACCATTTGGCTTCTTCTTAATTCTGTAGACCCATCTGGTGCCAATAACTTTCTTGTTTGCTGGAGGACTTGCAGGCGTAAACACCTTGAGTTTCTTTAGACTGTCCATTTCAGCCTGCATTGCCTCATACCATTTCTCTTGCTCTGAATCAGGAAGATGCTTAATTTGTGTGAACTTGTCAGGAGACAGTGTAACATTACAAACCAATGGTAAAGGTGCTTTTGTCAATTGCCATGAATATCGTTTGGAGGATCCCTTCGTGGTCCTCTCGAACGTCTCGAACAACTGTCCATTCTTCTTCCATTTCGTCCTCGTCTTCTTCAAAGTCGCTAGCCTCAGCATCGACGGCTCGCGAAGACGGAACATGTGGTTGAGAAGAACTAGTTGATGGAACATCCACCTGTGAATCTTGATCATCAGGCTGCATGGCATCATCTCTAGGAAAATAAACTCCAGGATCATTGGAGTGAATCCTGGACCAGTCAGCATCTTCCTCAAAATTGAAGGACTGAGAAATCACAATTACATGTCTGGAGTCAACGAATTTATGGCAAAACAAAGCCTTCTCACAGCACAAACAGTTGTCTCAATATTTGAACAATTAATAACCATCCAACATGATGTAGAGACATTAAGAAAAGATATTGCTGTCTTTCTGCAAGCACAGCATCGGGCTACAGACCCCACCACCAACGTGCTTACAGCAGACCTGGGTAAATCCCATACTCAGGACATGGAAGAAGAAAAAGAGCAAAGACCCGGGGAAACAGTTAAAAAACCTGTTAAAAAGTGGCAGCCCTCTCAGAAAAACAGCCCTTCTCCAGACAAGGCAACAAGAGGAGGAGGTATTGATAGAGAAGTTTCATTAGACGCCAGGAAAGCATCTCCCCTACAATCACATCGCTCATTGCAAACACAACAGATTGCTTTGAGAATCCATATGAACAGACTTATTATGGATGCTGGATTACTAAATTACTAATTTACTATACTAAATTCCCTAAGCCAGCTTCTTCACTGCCATCGGGGGCAGACTGATCTTCGTGCTGTGGAGTGGCTTCCTGAGTTCCCAAGTTGGAAGCGGATACTCCTGTCTTTCAAGCAGCCCACCATACCACTGATGCTGTTTAAGATGGAGGCACATCTAGCCTCCTTCCAAATTTTTCCCATCAGAGTTTTCTGTGAGGAAAGGTTAAACCTTTAATGGTTAACATGCGAGCTCCCACAGCTGCATTCTCAACCTTGAAAAAAAGAGGGAAAGAAAGTGGGAGTCAACCAGCCTTGGTCGGTGAAGATCTACTTAACAGCACAGAAATGGGCCTCATTAATGCTTTTGGAGCTCTCCCAAGAAAAGAACAAGATAACATATTATTCAAGCTAGAAAATTTAAAGAAATTCTTGTTGGTCACAATGGACACAGCTGAACCGCTTATAGATCTGGTCTCCCCAATAATTGAACCTCTTACTTCTCCCCCAGAGGGCAAGGGACTACATGAATATGGGAGGGAAAACAGAAGCCAAGATACACAGGGACCCCTAGAGGCTCCAGTAGAGATGGAGATACTATCATCCTTATGTGAATATCCTATGACACCCTCAGCACCACAACAAGAGATTGGGAGAGATCCCACGACAGTACCATCATCTCAAAGTCAAATGAAGCATGACCCCTGCCCTATATCTAGAGAAGAAGCACAGGAATGGCAAGCTCTGCTAGCTGGTGCTAAAACCCCTTATCCTGAACAATTTTCTCAGGAGTCTACACAGGATTCAGATGGGAAATATAGCAAAACATTTATCTAATACAGCTGTGATATTCGGGCTATAGCAAAAATGGAGTTATATTCTGCCAATAAAGTATGAGAACATGAATAAATCAAATATTTTAGATTTAGATTGGGAACCCCTTGCATTAAAAACCAGCAAGTATTACATGCAGAATTCAAATAGCTTATATACCATTCATCTATTTTAGTAGACTTGGTAACAAACTTTCTGTCTAAAATACTATTCAATTTATTAGTTCCATTAATGTTACATAATTACCCTCAACATTATATAGGCATAAAAATTGATATTGAAGAATGGCTTTTTTTTCTTAGCAATAAACAAGACAAATCAGGAAAAGAGGATCCTTTTTATAACATTGCGATAAAAAGCCATTTATTGTTATCTCGGCTTTTTGTTTTATAAATATTCTTTATCCTGAAAAAGTAAGAGACACAATTCATTTGTTAATGGTGTAAACAATAAAACCATTCTACATTATCATATTTTTTCCAGATTAAGAAAGATTATAGCCACATTTTAAAAATGTATCTTTAAAATAGATCTGACATTTTACCTCATAAATCTTTTTGAAACAAAACTAGTCTGATCAGGATGTAACATTTCAGTTATAAAATGTATTATCTTTTGCAAGTATTGCCGTGAAAAGCTTATCTCTACATTTGATTAAACAAAAGTAAGTCTATCTGACTCTTGGTGAGTCAAATCTTTTCCTTCTGTATAAATAAAAAAAACTATTTCCATAAAAAAAAGTTCTTCACATTCCTAAATCTATTTCATTACTTGAGATACAGGTTTAGCCAGAAATTTTTGGAAAGTCTCTTGGGATATTGCACATAATATTGTTACATCTAGAGGGTTTTTTTTATCCAATTTCAGATTTTTAATGGTACAGTAGTTACTGGGGACTAAGAATGCCTTTTTACAGAGATCCTCACAGAGGCCTAATTATTGAGATACTGCTTCAGAATCTTTCATAAGATTTTGGTGATTAGAGAGTTATCAAAAAAGTTACTTCTTAACAGGCAGGATAATACTAAGCTAGCTATGCTCTCAAATAATATTTAGAAGCTGTGTGTACATAGTTATCTTAACCAGAATTTATTACACCATTTTTGGTGTTTGCATGACTTCCTAAACCAATAACTATATTAACTATAGTCGCACAACAGTTCAACAGTTGAAAAGTGGTTGACTGATTTACGCTTTAATTCTCAGGGCCAAATACATTTGTTTGGACTGAATAAATACAGAATAAATTCTCAATTTATCAAACCTTAGTTTAGCAGATGGCACATGCAGTAGCAGAATCTATTCATCATTATCAGTGCACAAAACAGTACTATGCATGCATAAAATCCCATTTGCAATTTTGTAGCTTTTAACAAATATTTGGATGCAATGATTTTTTTCCCTTCCTTAATCTGTTAAATTGAATGTTTACTCTACCTCCCTCTGCATATGCTCAACAAGTGAATTGGAAAAGAGCTTGGAAGATTTAAACCTAGCAAGCCAACTTTTGGTCTAAATTTAAATCCAGGAATTATGGGCAGTAAAATTAAGAGGCAGTAGAATTAAATATGAGTATTTTTCTTAACTATAAAGAATAATTGATTAAAATAAAGTGTTATAAGTAGCATAAAATAAAATATGGAGTGATGGTTAAATTATGCTGGGATGATTAACTATTTCAGCTTGGTAGGACTGCAGAGGCTAAGATGTATGTATTACTAAACAATATGTGTTTCTGACATGTTTTAACTGAACATGTGAATTAGGAATGCAGAACTAGTTATACATTCTTTCCAGCTGATTCATGAAGACAGCTCTGTTATTAGACAGTTACTTAAATCAGTAAACACTAGGGAAAAAGATAAGTGGCAAGACATGGAAAGGGTTGTAAGCTAGGAAGTTTGCCTTTAAACTCCAAACACGATTATTACTCATGGGCATAACAATGTTTTTCTGTCACCTGACTAAAACAAGACTCGGTTGTTAATTCAACAGGCATTGTCTTTTGTTGGTCCTAATTATTCAATTAGTATTTAAACTATGTGGCTATAAAGCAGGGATCCCCAAACTTGGCAACTTTAAATCTTAAAGTTGCCAGGTTTGGAGACCTCTGCTATTAAAGCATATTTTACTTACCAAGCTAAAGCTATCAAAAGTTACTTTATAACACTTTGATTCCAGAACTTTAACGTACAGTAATTCTTTTCATTTTATCAATTAATTAAAAAAAACCCAAACCCTTTAACTACCACTAGCAAAAGAAGAACCAAGTCCTAGATAATGTTGCATTGTGATATACATAACTACTGCATACCTCCTGGCTGTGGGGTACTTGCTAAAATTAACTGAAACCCTTTTAACCTTGAGATCTCAACAGGAATTATTTTTGATACTTCAAAGCCCTGCTTGGCTTTAGAATTTATTTCTTTTCTCATTTATTTTGCCTCTGAGATAAGATGACTAGGTGGAATGAGAGGAAGATCAGTAAAAAACCATTTGGTTAATAATTGAACAATCGTTTAATTTACAGGTTTATCGTATTTGCCTATCTTGATAATATATTGCTCTCCAATAGAGGGTGGCATTCCCAAATCTGTTTCAATCTACACCACCAGTTCTTCTCTTCAAGTCTCTCCTTCCTCTGAAATTAAATGTACTATACTTTGAATGGGAGTTCCAAACATCAAAGCATGTACTAATAAAAATCAGACTATAAAATAGGCATTTCTATACAGATCCCTAACTGAGAGCACAAAGTTGGTAGTGGCATTGTAAGATTTACAAATTATCAAATAATTAAACAGCTCCTACCTAGGGCCCTAGGCCTGCACTTTAGAGTTTTTACTGTACTTGTTCTGCTTATTACGCTCTGGATGGGTATAAAGCAGACAGAGCAACTCCACAAAGCATCTATACAAAGTCTTTTTTATTGGTTCATCAGGCATCCTGTCAACTCACAGTTATGACGAGGTTCTTCTTAATGTCCAATCCTTTTGAATTTCTGAATTGTGGTGTAGAAAGATATTAAACTCTCATCCCTATGATGATGATTGTGATGATGATTGTAGCGACTGCATGGTATAAGATTCAGGCTAGAGTGAGGGCACCTCCCCCAACCCAACAAGGGTCAATTTAGTGACCAATCAGGATTACATATGTGACCACATGACATGGACTACATTTACCATGATGCATTCCGGACAGCTCTCAATTCCTAACTACCTATCCCAAATCCCATTAACTCTAAACTGGCTGGACAGCACAATACTGCCAGGCTTTAACTAGGTTAACGAAAGCCAATAAAAAGTGTTTGAAAAGCTTGTTCCTGCTTGCTTCCTCACTCAATTCTGCATCATTAGCCCAAAATCTTAACTACTACTGAAGATTGCCTTAAAGGCAAAAAGGCATATGAACTTGCAAAGGAGTATCTATTCCAGGGATGTCAAACTTGTGGCGTCACGTTGTCCCATGACAAATCATGACTATTTTCCCCTTTGCTAAAATGGGGGTGGACATGGCCAGTGTATGACGCATTTAGCCCAGAGGCAATCAGTTTGACACCCCTTCCAATGGGTAATTACTTACCGTGTGAATTTGTTGAGAAATTCTAGCCTTCAGAACTCTTGCCTTCCTCTTCTATACAGCACATGCACCAGATTGCAGTACAAGTGTGCATATTTTCTTGGAAATTAATGGAACTGACCTGTATTTTTATTTCATTAAAGCAAAATACAAGCAGTCTGTGTCTTACAACAGTTCATGTAGTGACCATTCGAAGTTACAACGGCACTGGAAGAAGTGATTTATTACCGTTTTTCACACATGGCGCCCCCATGTCAAGTGATCAAAATTCATATGCTTGGCAATTGATTCATAGTTATGTTGGTTGCAATGTCCTGGCAATTGATTCATAGTTATGTTGGTTGCAATGTCCTGGGGACATGTGATCACTTTTTGCAACCTTCTGACAAACAAAGTCAATGGGGAAACCAATTTCACGTAACAACCGTATTACTAGCACAACTGGAGTGATTCACTTAACAACTGTGGCAAGAAAGGTTTGCGGGAGCACCTACTGCCAGCAACAACTTCCCATAGCCCCATGCACTTCCACAGACAGGGCCTCCTCAGGGTTCCGTCAGCCAATGTCGGCTGGCGACCCCCAGGGAGAGAGCTTTCTCTGTGGGTGCACCCGCCCTTTGGAATCAGCTGCCTCTGGGGCTCCAGATGGCTCCCGACCTTCGATCCTTCCATCGCGACCTGAAGACATGGCTCTTTCAACTGGCCGACCTGGACTGAGGGGGGGGGTTTACTGGTTTTTTATTGGCTCGTTGTCGGTTTTAATTAGAATTATTGGGATGTTTATTTAATATCTTTTTAATTTTTGTATTGTATATTTTTACTGTTGTGAGCTGAGTCCTTCAGGAGAGAGGGTGGCATATAAATCCCAATAAACTTAAACTTAAAAGGGACAAAACTCACTTTAAAAAGGTCTCACTTAGGAACAGAAATTTTGGGCTCAATTTTGGTCATTAGTTGAGGACTACCTGTACCAAAATAATCGAGAACAATTAACAAACTAGAGGAACTTTAATGAGAAAAATTAATGCATGGTTTTGTATTATATTTACAATCTGAAGTATAAAATGTGAAGGAAATTATGCCTGCCACACATAGAGAAACTTTGTCCAAAATAACCACAATTCCAAAGAAACGTGCTTAAATTTTCCAGTTGCTATAGAAGACCTGGGAAACCTGGGGCATTCCAATTTATTAACATAATACATTGGAATTGATTTATCATAATGTCCTGGTTCATAAATCTCCAGGGAAATGGACCGTAGAGCACCCTGAAATGAGTACAGTAAGGCAGTCCTCGACTTACAACAGTCCATTTAGTCACCATTCAAAGTTACAATGGCTGTGAAAAAGTGACTTACGACCATTTCCCACACTTTTCATTGCAGCATCCCCATGGTCAGGTGATCAAAATTCTGCCGCTTGGCAACTGATTCATATTTATGACTTGCAGCATCCTGGGGTATGTGTGTGGGTCACATGATCCCATTTTGCAACCTTTTTACAAGTAGAGTCAAGGGGGAAGCCAGATTTGCTGAACAGCAGTGTTACTAACTTAACAACTGCAGTGATTCACTAAACAACCGTAGGTCTATGGATATTCTCAGTCATCCAGGATAAAGTTGTCCCAAAGGTGCTTTTTCAAGAGGCAACTGGACTTTTTAGTTTTTCTTTTGAAGACCTTTTGCTTCTCCTCCAAGAAGCGTCTTCGGTGAAGAAGCACGAAAGATGGTAAAACGGGGCAAAATTCACTTAACGAAGATTTCGTTTGGGCTCAATTGAGGTCGTAAAGTCAAGGACTACCTGTACTGGCTAGCTAGAAAGATTCAGGCAGGACTGCTCACCACAGGCGCCCTGGGAGACAATCCGCTCGTACCTCGCAGGAGCAACCTGGCCCCGTCTAGCTGAAAACCCTGCACGGGAATGGAGGGAAAGAGAGCCCACCTCCTGGTCGACGCAGAGACCCATGTTTACAAAGAAAAAAGCAGGGAGGATTGAATTCCTGGTTGCGGGACCGGGATCTTCTCAGCTTGGAGGAGCCGAGCGAGGGCACTCGCGCTTCCTTTCTTACCGCGGGCTCCGCACTTTCGCTCCTCCCGGGCGACACAAGCGGCTCCGCCTCTCAGCACGCCTCCTCCTGCCCCTACGGAGGGCAAGAAATAGCCCGGGCCTTGGCCCGAGCTAGAGCTGCTTTATCTCTTCGGACCTTCTTTCCCCGGGCCGGGAAAAGGGCTTCCCTTGAGGCGGGCGTCCCTTTCTGACAGAGGCTGCAAGTGGCGGCTAGAGCGAGCTGAAGGAGGCAGGCTGAAGCCCAGCCGCGTTCTCGTCGTCCCGCTGCCTTGCCCTGCGCCCCTCCGGGTGTACCGCCGCCGCCACCATGAGATTGCTGCGGGCGCTGCTGAGGAGCGTCTCCCCGCTGAACACCATCCCTCAGCAGGTGGATTTCTACTGCCGCTTCTCCCCGTCCCCGCTTTCCATGAAGCAGTTCCTGGATTTCGGTGAGTGGCGGCCGGGTCGCTTCCCTCCCCCGGCCCGGGTTGCTCCTCCTCCTCTGCGCGGCTCCTTCCTCTGCGCGGCTCCTTCCTCTGCGAGTCTTCCTCCCCCTTCGGCCGACCATTTTCTTTCCCCAGAGGGAGAATCGCTACCCCTCTCTGCGGGGAAAGGCACTTCCACCTTCCCCGGCCCTCGAAGGCGGCGAGCGGAGAGAGGCCTCGCGCGGAGGCTGCAGCCGAAGCCGCCCCTTTCCGCTCCTGCCGCGAAGCAGCGCGTCCTCCCCCCCTTCGCCCTGTCGACCCGTTTCCTTCTCCACGACTTCCAAGGACACACGATGGAAGAGATGGAAAAAGATATTGGCACGCCCCTTACCCCCGAAATGCACCACAAAAGTTGTGCTTACCAAAGGCGTTGTGCAACAGAGGGTGTTGTCACGCAAAGAATCTAGACTCGTGGGATGGGGGGGTATGGTTTCTCACGTTGCTGCCCGGATAGTTTTGGAAGGTACGGGTTAGCCCTCGACTTACAACGGTGTCCGTTTGAAGTTACAAGGGCACCAAGGACCCCCTCACTGTAAGGTGACTTATGACTGATTTTACACACTTAGGTAACAACCATTGCAGGGTTCTCCTGATCATGTGATCAAAATTCAGATACTTGGCAACTGACTCATATTTATGACTGTTTCAGGTCATGTGATCCCCTTTTGCAACCTTCTGACAAACAGGCAAAATGAGGAAGGCTGATTTGCTTAATAACCGTGTTGTTAATTTAACAACCGCAGGGATTCACTTAACAACTGTGGCAAGAAAGGTCGTAAAATGGGTCCAAATTCACTTAACGAATGATTCACTTAACATCAGAAATATTGGGCTCAATTGTGGTTGTAAGTCGAGGACTACCTATACCAAATTCCATTTGACTGGTGGCTGGAGCTTCAGTGAGTCTGAAACATATGGAAACATTTGGTTATGCTAAGGTCACAAGGGGTGCTTTTCAAGGGCAAATCTGTTTAAAAGACCATTCCATTTTTCCAAGGGGTTATTTACAAGTTGTTACATTAGCACTTCATAGTTTTGAAGTTCTATCTTAAGAGATGGATATGCAAGGCTGTTTGTGTGTATAAAAATGTGTGCTTGTCTCACACATATTTGTCCACATACACCCTCAATGGTTTTTCTTTTTCTTAATTATTACTTCAGCTAAATGATAGGCCTACTACTCTACCTAATATTGCTCAAGAAATTATAATATTCCACTGTATTAATATGCATAGAGCGAACTACCAGTACTGTACAGTTCTTCTAAGATTACTCAGAATTACTGTAGGTTCCATTTCACAATCCAAAAGAATATAGGATTGTGTTTGGATATATTTTTCCCAGCAGTATCTCTCAAAACTACAACTGCCACTTGCTCCAGTATGTTTGCTTGAGGTAACAGAACTGATAAGTTATATAGTCTAGCAATGTAACTCTTTCTTGTGCAGTGTTGCATGAAAAAATGTTGGAGAAACCTTTGGAGGAAAAAAAGACATAATTCTTTTGGTTCTACCAAATGTGAATTCTGCAACATGACTAGAATTTCTGCTGAACTTTAGTAAAAATACCCAATTGGATATTGCACTGATCGTTATAAATATTGTTATTTAGCTTTAGATATTTTAATACATATGGTATTGGTATCATAATCAAAGCAATCAGATATTTACGCCAATGTATCCTGCAGATGTTTTGCATTGAGTTATAACCAGTACAGGGTAGAGAGCAAGATTTGGTTTATATTATTACATTGAAAATTATGTTGGGCCATTATCCCCTATTCCTAAGTGTAGGAATAGCTGATGAAGCCCTGCACTTTTCCTGCATTATCTCCTATATCTTCCTTTAAGGATATCCTCTTTAGGAGTGGTGCATTCTAAGAGAGCTTTTGAAGGCAGATACCATTGTTACCGCCTCATCACTGCAACACTGAAGATCCCCTCTTGAAATGATGAATGCAGAACACTTAACAGGAATAATGAGCCAATTCAGGGGGTGCCCTGAACCAGATTCTCTGGTTGGGAGAGCAGGGCTCCAACACCAACACATCCCAGTTTGCCATCCAAAAATGCTATTTTGTTCCACCTAATGATAGGACATCCTGTTATTAATGTTCCATTGAAGAGAAGATATTTTTAAATTTCCTCAGCCCACAACATTTTTCCTTTCTTTTCAAGTAACCCTGAAATGGTATTCCATTCAAATTATCTGTAGATTTTGTCACAAAGCTATACTTGACTGAAGACTTCTGATATGCTTTGATTATCTCTTTCCCCACATTTGTATCAAGCCATTATTCTCTTCAGAAATGGCTGTGCTCTTCAACACAGGCAGTCCTCAACTTATGACCACAATTGAGCCCAAACTTTCTGTTGCTAAGTGAGATATTTGTTAAGTGAATTTTGTCCCATTTTATGACCTTGGTTGCCACAGTTGTTAAGTGAATCACTGCAGTTGTTAAGTTAGTAACATGGTTGTTAAGCGAATCTGGCTTCCCCGTTGACTTTGCTTGTCAGAAGGTCGAAAAAGGAAATCACATGATCCCAGGACACTACAACGGTTATAAATATGAGGAGTTGCCAAGCATTTGAATTTTGACTACATGACCATGGGGATGCTGCAACAATCGTAAGTGTGAAAAACAATCATAAGTCACTCTTTTCAGTGCCGTTGTAACTTTGAAGGGTCACTAAATGAGCTGTTGCAAGTCGAGGACTATCTGTATGGAGAAGAAGAATTTATTTTTTGTAATATCTTTCACTGATCCTTAGCTTCTTCAAAAAAGAATAGTTTAAAATATCTAAAAAGCCGCAATCAGTAACATAAAATGTTAGGTATCTTGAACTTTAATACCATGAATGTTAAGAATCCAATGTGGTCTTCATGGGAGACCAAGCCACATTAGTCTTAACTACTGGTACAATTCTCAACATCAGATTACTACTTTCTGAATTTATGTAAACCTATATTTACTCTAATGATAAAAGGTTATCCAGGATTTATAGAGAAGCTGTTATTATTTACCACCCTATGGTCCTGAATGAACTGCATAATGAATTGTTTATAAAATAATTACTGTGGTTTCAAAATTGTTTCCTTATGACATTTTTCCCATAGGATCTGACAATGCTTGTGAGAAAACCTCTTTTATGTTTCTGCGACAAGAGTTGCCTGTAAGATTGGCAAACATAATGAAAGAAATAAGTCTGCTTCCAGACAATCTTCTTAAAACACCTTCAGTTCAGCTTGTTCAGAGTTGGTAAGAACCTGTTTCTTTTTTAAACAGCCTCATGAAACCAAAGTTGAACATTTTACAAAGATATGTGAAGATGCAAAATATTAGAAGCTGAGACTTATGGTTGGTTATAAGGCGCCTTAAAGCACCCATGAGTAGCACAGTGAGCAGACATCTGGCTTGTATTTTCTCCCTCACCACCTACGTAGCTCTGTGCCAGAGGCAGGAGATACCAACACTGGTTATGAACTCACAGCCCAGACTCCTAACATATCATCATCTGTCAACTATCATCCTTTCCTTGAAGAAATCTTAAGGGCAAACATCTTGCCCACATATACAACTTCTTGTGGTTTTGGAGCCTGACTTCAATTAATATTAATATTTACAAAACAAGACTTAGGCATCAAAGCATGATGCAAATGAAAAGTTATCCTAGCTAAAGAGAGAACACAGGGACCCTTGTTTCAATCTGTTTTTGTTTTTTTCTGCTCAAGCATATTGTGCTGAATTGGCAGTAGCAATAACATTACATAGTGATGTTCTGTCCTTTCTAAATTGTTCAAGAAGTCAGATTTGGCCTATTTGAATGAATGATACCACTTGGTTGATCTCTGTACCCAATTATCTTTAGAGTGCTGCATGAATGTAAACAGTTAATTCAGTAAAGCTTATTTCCAATTGAATGGGCATAGCACTGCAATATTTGAAACAGGTTTTGAATAATTTTTAGAAAGAGGGCCTCTATTGTAGGAGGGAAACAAATTTACATGTTGAGAAAGTAAGGGTTTGCAAAAGGAAGGGGAAACCTGGAAAAAGTGCTCCCCTTTCCACTTGAAGGAGTTTTTGATATATTGGAGACCCTTTTGCTGTGAGGAAAAAAAATCTTCACTGGTGAGTGGCTAGAATATAGAATGGTAAAGCTAGGAAGTGTTTTACTTTTCAAAATCCATGTTCTACTACTATTACAAATAGTAGGTGTCCTGCTCCTTGGTTGAGGTAAGATATAATGGTCATTCATACACACTTGTAGAAATGAATAGTACTTATTATCTTATATGTGAAGACTATTAATAATAACATTTTCTTTTGTTAAAAAAAATTAGAATGTGCTGAAATTTGAAAGTAGTCATAATTGTTTATTTTTCTTCATGACAAAAAATCAAACATGCAGAAATTGTGTTTTTAGGTATGTGCAAAGTCTGCAGGAGATCCTTGATTTTAAAGACAAAAATGCTGATGATACAGAAGCTGTTTCTCGGTGAGACATTTTGGCCTTCTCAAAAACAATGGATTATCTTACGTTTTTCTTATGCCAGACTTGTAGCATGAGACATTCAGAGTCGTAGTTTTATTTTATTTGTTTTATTATATAGATCTCAAAAAATAGTGGAATATTAAGTATGAAGAAAAATCTCTTTTAAATAATTTATTCTTTGTAAGTTATCCGGGGGGAGCTGTCTAAAAACAATAAACTCACAAAATAAATTCCACTCTATGTAATTCATTTAAAATTACTTCTGTATTAAAGTTAGCAAGATTTGACCTACATGTACAATCAATGTTTTTTAGTTCAATTGATTAGTCTCTTAATTTTCTTTAAGGGTTATTAATAATGAAGTGATATAGTAATATTTTGAGTTAACCCATTGAAATTAGTGGATTTGCTTAGAATTCGAGTAACTTAATATTAATGGCTCTGTTTCAATTTACTAGCTTTAAATTCAATCACAATGCCATTGTTCTGTCCAAAACCCACATGTCAATCAGAGACATTCATCCTTAAGAAATAATCTTAGTGAGACTTAGGTTGTAATAAACTGTTACTTCTATTGTCATGAATCTATAGCGTGTTAAGACATGCTAGCTGTGAAGAGATTAAATTATGCTTTTCTAAGGAAATGGCCCTTCATAGGGTACATAATCTCTCAGAGATTAGATATTTTAGGAGGAGAGTTTATCTGTTAGAATTTGAACAGCTACTGAGTTGAAAAATTCTAATGGTATTTTGTGTTAAAAGAATTGTGAGATGGACTTTGGAGGAAGAAATGGTGGACTGAAGACAGCTCTGTGAAAAATGGAGCCAACAACTATACCAAAGAATGTAGATTGGCCCTTTGAACATCTCTGGAAAAAGAAGATGGGATATCACCCACAAGTACTCCAGATAATTGATACTTGTGCGGAGTGCTTTGAGCACTGGAGGATGAGCCATCTTGCTCAAACCAGAGTTGTGTCTTTAAAAGGATACTAAGTTTGCATACTTCCTTTCCTAATCCTATTCCAAAATTAATTATTAATTATTGCTTATATTAGAAACCATTGGATCAACAAGTCTAAAAATACTATGTGACTGCTTTCAGCTCTTCTTGAAAGAAAATTTTAACTCTTAACTAGTTAAGCTTAATTTCTTCAAGCTTAAGAACAACATAATTGAAATAAACAGTAAAAAGCTAATTAAGATTTTGAAGAAAATTATAAATGGATTAGGAGTTCAGATAAATTTGAAGTAAGATTTGGAATTAATTATAAAGAATCCTTCTGGTGAGAAAGTCAACTTGTTTTGAATTTTCTCTACATGACAGAGAAAAAAAATGAAAAATTTGACTTTTGAAAAAATGGAATCGGAAGTAAATATCAATAAATACATATGCTTGATTCAATGGATAGATTGTGTCTGAAAGAAGTTTTGGAAGAAATTTTTTTTAAAAATTTTATTCATATTTATATGCCGCCCTTCTCTGGAGACTCAGGGCGGCTTACAATTTTTGGAGCACAACCCAATGCGCTCAGCAATAGCCTTCATGCCATTGTATATGCCTGCTTATTACTAAGCAGTATTTTTACAAAGTCAGCTTATTGCCCCCAACAATCTTGGGTCCTCAATTTACTACCCCCAGAGGATGGAAGGCTGAGTCAACCTTGAGCCTGGTGGGATTCGAACCTGCACTAAATGCAGGCAGCTGGAATTAAGTGCTAGGCATTTAACAGCCTGCACCACCAAATGATAGAACAGGAAGATGTTTTATTTGACAATAAAATAATCGGTGTTGGCAGGAGGACAGAGGTTGAGTCCGAGGCCCCTAGTTTGTGGGGTGCCTCAGGGCTCGGTCCTTTCGCCTCTCCTGTTCAACATCTATATGAAGCCGCTGGGTGAGATCATCCGTGGATTCGGGGTGAGGTATCATCAATATGCTGATGATACCCAGTTGTTCATCTCCACTCCGAACCAAATCGGTGATGATCTCTCTGTGATGTCTCGTTGCCTGGATGCGGTGCGGATCTGGATGGGGAAGAACAGACTCCGACTCAACCCAGCCAAGACTAAGTGGCTGTGCGTACCGGCATCTCGGATAATCCAAGAGGTTTCATCATTGACCATGGGGGGAGAGGCGTTGCCCCCCGTGGATAGGGTTCGCAATTTGGGTGTCCTCCTGGATCCACAGCTCAATTTGGAGGAGCAGGTGGGAGCTGTGACCAGGGGGGCATTTGCCCAGATTCGTCTGGTGCGCCAATTGCATCCCTATTTGGACTGAGATTCCCTATGGACGGTTACCCATGCACTCGTGACTTCCCGAATCAACTACTATAATGCTCTTTACATGGGATTGCCCTTGCGGACCACCCGGAGGCTTCAGCTGGTGCAGAATGCGGCCGCACAGGTAGTGATCGGAGTGTCCGGATATTCCCATGTTATATCCCTCCTATGCGACCTGCATTGGCTGCCGGTTGCCCTCTGGGTGAGATTCAAAGTATTAGTCATCATATATAAAGTCTTACATGGCTTGGGTCCGGGGTACTTGCAGGAGCATCTTCTGCCAGCGTCGACCTCCAATCGCCCTGTAGGCTCCCACAGGCAGGGCCTCCTGGGGGTGCTGTCGGCCAGACATTGTCGGCTGGCGGCGTTCAGGGATAGGGCCTTCTCTGTGGGAGCACCGACCTTGTGGAATCAACTCCCCGTAGAGCTCTGGCTGGCCCCTGACCTCCGTTCCTTTTGCCGCGACCTAAAGACTTGGTTGTTTCAACAGGCCAGTCTGGACTGAATGGGGTGGGGTGGGGTTTTATTGATTTTAATTTTTAATTCGGTTTTAATTTTATTGGGCCAATTGACTAGTTTAATTGCATTTTAATATTTGTATTCTCATTTTTATTGTAAGCTTCCCTGAGTCCCTCGGGAGAGAGGGCGGCCTATAAGTCAAATAAATAAATAAATAAATAGATAGATAATAGATAGATAGAAATTGAAAGTGCACTTTTGCTTTCTGTTCGCTTTCAAATTCCTGTTGACAGAGGTATCTGCGACCTCTACAACCTACCACTAACATTTCTCCAAACATAGAGAAAATATTCATGGGAATTCTGTGAGAAAAAGAAATTGATAAAAAAACCCAAACACCTATGATTGTTGGAAACATCCTTTGAGCTGAGCTCTATGCATTAAATCTCAGTCACTATTTCTTAAGTATTTGAACCAAAGCAGGACATAACATAAATATAGATGATAACCTTGACCTAAAAAATAACTGTGACTATGCTATTAGAATACCTTGTGTTTAGAAGTCCAAAATCCATTTTAAAAGATTGCTTTTTTATACTGTTTTAAACGGAACAATTTTTGTTGATTAGTAGGATACTTTCTTTAGTTTCTTGCTTTTGCAGTAGTTAAAATTCGATATGCTTTTAGTGACAGATGTACTACCATTTTAATACAAATATACCATACTTGATTTCAGTTTTAAAGATACTGTGATAACAATCCGGAACCGTCACAATGATGTCATTCCTACCATGGCTCAAGGCGTGATCGAGTACAAAGACAACTATGGTGTTGATCCAGTGACTAGCCAGAATGTGCAGTATTTTTTAGACCGCTTCTTCATGAGTCGGATTTCAATCCGAATGTTGCTTAATCAGCACAGTAAGTACTTTTACTGACTTGATGGTATGGTTTTTTTTATGAGTAGGGTAAGAAAACTTCCAGAAATGAAGGATTTCAATTAGATTTTAGTGAGCCAAGACTCACAGTGGGCATAAAGCTGATATTGAGACTGCAAGGCCATATCATGCATGCAAGCAAAGCTGGGGTTCTCTATTTTTTTTTCTTCTTAAGGCTTTGGGGGGGGAAGTTAAACCATAGTTTTCTGTGACTCAAAATGGTAGGAACAGTCATTAGTTCTTCCAGATCAGAGAGGGGAGTCTGGGGGCAATAAAAAAGGCCACAGGACGCCAATTTCTAGTGTAAAACAAATACAAATAGTTTCCTTTAAGAATAAAAAGGAGTCTTCTGTACATGTGTTATATAGTATAGCTTGTTAAGAAGTGGTAAATCCTTGTTTTGTTCAGTCATTATTGTCTCCCTACCTACAAAACATGCTCTTCATGGCCACTTTATCGTGAAATTATTTGTTACTTTATTTTTGTTGTTGACAGCTTTGTTGTTCGGAGGAAACGTTGAAGTTAATCCAGCACATCCCAAACACATTGGAAGTATTGACCCTAAATGCAATGTTGTTGAAGTTATAAAAGGTACATTCAGACGGACATGGTGAGAAAAATAAATGTGGCAAGAAACAGCCTTTCTGGGCTGCTGACTTTGTACAAGCTCATTCTGTCAGATATGGAAAGTTTCTGTTCTGCTGAGACACGATGTTTACCCTTGAGATGTCATTCTGTGTGTAAAAAAACAATCCAATTTTATCCAAATTTTGTAGTAATGACCTAGTATTTGGGAGACTTTTGTTTGGTGTCCCCATTGCCATTAATTTAATGTAATATATTATTTAATGTAATTTTTATTCTAAATTGCAGTTTGAAAAATCAAGGCAGGTGTCAAACTGTACCATTAAAAGCTAGCAAGCTCAATGGAAAAGACTTCTGAGCAAACATGCATAAAATCACGCAATTATTGGGCTGTTTAAGGGTAAACCCATTTATGTTTCCCCAAATCGCTAACCTTCCAAAAAGAAGGATTAGTCTAAAGTGCCTGATAGAGGAAGGACAGTGTGCAGCATCAGAATTCCCAAGGATATGGAGACGGAAAATTCCCTCGTCTTACAACACAGTTGATTTTGATCCTGGATGCAGAATCAGAGGGTGTATTCAATCCCCCATTCATCATCTTAAATCCCTGTAGATACACATCCTATATGTATTTATAGAATTCAAGAGTACAGAGAACCTCTCTCTGAGAGAGATTCAAAGATGAATAGATAGATAGATTTTAAAAATGCTGCTGTTTGTATAATTTTGCTGGGTAGAGTTTGTTGGGTGAAGGGGAGCTAAGTAGGAACTAATCGGTGGAGCCCCATCTTCTGACTACTGGAAAGCTTTGCTATCTGAGATTTGTACTGGACATCTTCCACATGCTTTAAGATATTAATGAAGGCTATGCGGGGGATAGATAAATGCTCTTCTATTTGTGCAGAGAATCCAAACATAGACATTGTTCTTGCTAAAGTGGTAATTGAAGTTAGACAGAAGTATGCAAGAGAAATGTCAGCTGCTATTCATAGAATAGCAGTAAAAGATGGAATGCGAGTGACTGTTTCTTCTCAGAACTCTGTTTTAAGAACTGCTGCCAGCTAATTGAATAAACTCTGGATGGGTGATCTGTCTGTCTCTGTTTGTGTGTATGTGTCTTTGTGTGCATCTTTTATGCAAAATTGTATTGCTTTTTTCAGATGGTTATGAAAATGCAAAGAGCCTCTGTGACTTATATTATATGAATTCTCCAGAACTTATTCTTGAAGAGAAGAATGGTAAGCATAGAAAGGGTTATTCATTGGCTGTTCTTAACCAATTCCTAGCAAGTATTACCATATCCCTCTACTTTGCCTTGGACTTACTTTAAATGTTTATGTAATAGTAGATAGTTTTTTAGTTGGTTATAGAACTAGCCTGTTTATATTGCGAAGTACTGCACTTGGTGCTTTGACTCTATATCATGAGGAATGCTAGAATCATTAGATAGAGAGATGGACAATATTTAGCATGTGTTCAGAGTACATCCTATAACAATAACTGTTTGCACATACTCATTCACCACAGCAATTGGTTTTAAGAAGCTAAGTGCAATTATCTGTGTCATGTTTTCAAATATGCCTGTGGGCTATGGCTAGAATTCAATGTCAAATAATATACTGACTGAAAATGCACAGCATTCAGTATCAATCAAGCTAAACCTAAATTAGAGTTTCTCTAACTACATCATACATTGTGTCATACGTTACCTCGAATAGTGCAATAAGTGCCAAGAAATCTTTCATTTGCTTTTATTCTTTATTCTTTTGACATTTTAGCTAATCTTTATTCAAAATGCATTTTGAACTTCTATATCTTGATGTATATGTAGCACATATTCTCCATTCTCCCTTACATTTGGACATCTTATACATCATATGGAGAACTTTTGGCCTGTGAAAAAGCTGCAACAGCTTTCTGTGGTTCTGACTAGAAGCAGGTATGGCTGTTCTATATATAATGACCAATATAGACATATCATAATCCAAATGGATCTGTGGTGTGAATTTGCAAAAGTATTTAGGTTGCCCCAGAGATTCTATAGCATTGTCTTTCTTCCTTTTGAACTTTTGGTAGATGGTATTTCAGAAACCTTGGCGGTAGGCCAAGGTTAATGGTAATACTACTAATAGTAGTTGCCCTTTTTTTTTGGCTGAGAATATTATTTGCTTTCTAATATGGAGCAGTGCAGTGGCCTAAAAGTGAAGACACTTGCCTCCCATTCAGAAAGTCAAGAGTTCAATCCTAGGCAGCCGCAGATGTTTCTCTGTCAAGGTGCAAAGAGAAAATAATTGCTGTGAACTCCACGTAGGTGCCAGGAAGGGCATCCAGTCAGTAAACGCTCAGCTCCATTCAGTCAGCCCGACTCTATCCCATATAAAGTTATTAAAGGGTCATAGAAAGGAAAAGATTATTTGCTTACTAATGCTTTTGTACAGTTATTCCGGTCTTCAGTATCATTTTAAATGTAATAACAATTTCTATTGCCTGTTCGGGGTGTTTGGTTGTATTAGTTATTTTATACAGAAAGGTAGATTACAAATAATTGAAATGCATAAATTATGTATGACTGCAGTATTAATGTGAAGAATTAATGTATAACCTGATATAAGTTGCTACTATTAGCTATCAATTCAGTGTTGACTCTCAGCAACCATATGTATAAATCTTCTCTAGGACTATACAGTATGTCCTCAGTCCAGTCCTGCAAGTCTTCCAACTGTGTGGTTTTTGTTTAAACATGAAAATGAGATAAGAGCTGTATGGAGTAACTTCATATGCATAATTGCCATTTTGTAGCTATCGTTTCATTTAAACAATAACAGTTTTTGGAGAGGCATAGAACATAAAAACATTATCAAGCTTTAGTAATTATTGTTACATGATTTTTCTAGTAATTGCAACTTGTGTAATGATGTTTAATCCTTCTTATTCTGGGTTAGTTTTAACACTATACATTTTAGTGCTGTCGTGTGCGTGCATGTATGCACACACATATGCACAACTACCTCATAATGCACAACTACCTCATAATTGATACCTTGAAGAATTATCAAATATTGATAGCTAAACACAATCACATTAAGAATGTACATGCTGCTTTAGTCACTGGGTCTAAAACCAACATAAGGAGACAAATGGAGAATAAGAAATTTTGTTCTGACATGTCATGCCTTCATGACATGGGTATGTTAAATTGACTTTTTAAAAATGTACTTTATATATCTGCTGTTGAGAACAGAAATTTTCTCAAACATAGGTTTCAAATAAATTTTCTTAACAATATTTAAGTATGTATATATACATGTATCCTCAACTTATGACCCGATTTTGAAGTTCTGGCAAGCCCCCCTAGTTTTGTGATTGCATTCTGGGTGCTTGACCACATTTATGGCTGTTTTGCAGCATCCTGCAGTCCCATTACTGCAATTTTTACCATTTCCCCCCAGAAACCAGCATTTTAGTTCTAGTTTCTGGCAAAATAAAACCCTATTGGGTATAATGGGTTTGTTTAATGACTGTGGCATTTGCTGAACAGCCATGGTTTTTGTTTAATACCACCACAAAAGTCATAAAATTGGGCGTAGTCACGTGACCTGCTTAACCTCCATGATTTACAACCATAATTCCAGACTCAATTACAGTCATAAGTAGAGGATTACATATATATGCACACATTTATAGTCTTAAGAGTAAAATGTATTGGGATCCCAATAAACACGACAGTAATTCTGTTTGCCCACTTGACTTTTATCTCTCAAATAACGGACTTCCACAAGTGCAAGAAAGACTGCTCTTAAAGAGAATTTCAAATTGAGTTTGCAGTGTGCTATGAGTGTGTGTGTGTGTGGGGGGGCTCCATAACTCTACAGTCTTGTGTGAACCCTTAGGCAGGACCGAAGTAAACGGATCTTATAATCTCTCCGCTACATTGTTGACCCATGGAGAGGCTACCAAGATTAACCGTGTCTGTTGCTGTACAACTGATCTTTTTCGCTCACCTTGTTTTGCAGTAAAATCACCAGGGCAGCCTATGCAAGTGGTATATGTGCCATCACATCTCTACTACATGGTTT
Source organism: Naja naja (assembly GCA_009733165.1). Classification (NCBI taxonomy): domain Eukaryota; kingdom Metazoa; phylum Chordata; class Lepidosauria; order Squamata; family Elapidae; genus Naja; species Naja naja. Next base: position 208,257,694 of record CM019148.1, on the reverse strand, counting down.
TTGAGCTTTTCAAGGTTTGTACTGATCTCTTCTATGCACTTTTTTCTGTTTCCCTTAGTCAGATTATCCACACATAATAACCTCTTCCTCTTGATCTATTAAGAAGCGTGTGTGTGTGTGTGTGTGGGTAGGAGGAAACTTTTAAGGCAAGTGACTAAATTCTATTCAGTATATCAGGGATCCTCAAACCCTGATCTGTGGATCAGCACCTGTCCACGGCATCCAGAAACTGGGCCATGCAAACAAGCGAAGCCCCTGTTTTGCAGGCAGCATGCAAAACAACATCCCGTCCATTCCACGGAAAAACCTTTCTCCATGGAACCGGTCCCTAGTGCCCAAAAGATTGGGGCCAGTGCAGTACTTAACCTGTGCATTCATGGAAGATCTCTGCTGAAGTTTCTATCTGGTTCTCCTTCAGGAACACTGCCAGTCTCCTGGCTGTTTTTGAAAAGGTGACACACTTTCAGGTGTGTCTCCACACCCCACAGATCTCCACTGAGTATGAGACTGCTTGTGTGGGAACCTGCAGGAAAGCAGGTAAACAGATAATCCTACATCAGAATAGGAAGGCCACACTATTCTGAGAATTCCTACGTTGCCAAAACAGCTGCTTCCCTCATATTTGGAAAATGAGTCAGATACCTTTATAGAAAATGTTTTCTTTACTTATTGAGCAAAAGTGTATATAAATTGACTGTAAATGTATTTTTTTAAAACATTAGAATGCAATGAGGGCTACCATGGAACATCATGCAGAGCGGGGAATTTACCCTCCAGTTCATGTCCAAGTCGCGTTAGGCGCTGAAGATTTAACTGTAAAGGTAAAGAATTTAATATTTAATATTTTCTGTTTTAAGTCTGGCAAATGACTAGCAAAAAATAAAATAAAATAAATGCAGGGATCTGTTGCAGAGCCACCGTTTCATTTCTGTCTTTGACCTGATCAAATGACTATGAATTATTTTACTTCTAGGGTTTGGTTATTTTTAGCTGCCTACAGGTAGTCCTTGACTTATAGCAGTTCATTCTGTGACCGTTCGAAGTTACAAAGGCACTAAAAAGTGAGTTATTGGCTTTCCACACTTACAATTGTGGCAGCATCCTGTGGTCATGTTGTCAAAATTCGAATGCTTGGCAACTGGCATCTATTTATACAGTTGCATTGTCCCAGGATCATGTACTCACCATTTGTGATCTTCCAAGCTGGCTTCCAGCAAACAAAGTCAGTGGAGAAGCCAGAGTCACCTGTTACTAAATTAACAACTGCAATGATTCACTTTAACAACTATGGCAAGAAAAGTTTGTTAAAAACAAGCAAAATTCACTTCACAACTGTCTGGCTTAGCAACAGGAACTTTGGGCTCAACATTTTGGTCCTAAGTTTGGTCGTAAGTTGAGGACCACCTGTATTAGTTTTTTATATACTTGATAGATGTTTTATTGTTTGTGTTTTACTGTACTTATTATAAATTGCCCAGAGTTACAAGAATAGGTGACACATAAATAATTCAAGAATGAAAGAGAAGGGGTTGGGGTAGGGTAGAGTCCTAGACTAAGCATTGCCTCTAAGTATTCAAATGGAAGCTATGGACAGAAAAGTCTTTCACCAGCTACACCATTTTGCAATAGGACCAACCTGGCCACCATCATGGATGCTTTATTTGCATCATGTTCTGAATAGCTTTCATTGCACTTTGGAAATTATTTTAAAGCTTCAATTCATTTATTTTATGTCACTGTTTTATCATATTATTGAATATTTGAATAAAAGACAATTTTATAACCTTTTCCTCTGTTGGAGTAAGTAAGAAAAGTCTCTTGGTCTGTTTACATAGATCAAGGAATGGTTGTATGATTGTAATTTATCTGTTGTTGTTTCTGGAATATATCCTTAAGAATGACTCTTTGTATGTAGATATAGGCACATACAAAACATAGGAGCTCAATACTGTATAATATTTTCCCCACACAATTTAGATGTGTGACCGTGGTGGTGGTGTTCCTTTGAGGAAAATAGACCGACTGTTTAACTATATGTATTCAACTGCACCGCGTCCCCGTGTGGAGACATCACGAGCAACCCCTCTGGTTCGTAATCTGTATAATATTTTACCTTATCAGTTGTGAAATGAAAAACTCAAGTTCTCCTTATTTTTCCAGTAGCTTTTTTTAACATATGGTTCCTCTGAATTTGGAAGTTAAAGCATAATGAATTCTGAGACATTCTATATATAGATTTTTCCCATAACCCCTTCTTAACCCCCATAAATAATTTGAAGGTGGTCCATGATTGCATTTGCTTTTGCTCAACTCAGAAATGTTGGGAACAAAGATAAATGAAGTATGGTCTTGTCTCAAATTGTTGCAGGTCCTAAGGCAATTAAAAATTTCACCACGCAATCCATCTTTTTAATTCATATTTATATGCCGCCCTTCTCCAAAGACTCAGGGTGGCTTACAATTTTTGGAGTGCAACCCAATGCGCTCAGCAATAGCCTTCATTCCATTGTATGCCTGCTTATTACTAAGCGGCATTTTTACAAAGTCAGCTTATTGCCCTCAACAATCTTGGGTCCTCAGTTTACCTACCCCAAGAGGATGGAAGGCTGAGTCAACCTTGAGCCTGGTGGGATTCGAGCCTGCAATAATACAGGCAGCTGGAGCTAAGTGCTAGGCATTTAACAGCCTGCACCACCAAGGCTCTTCTCTTTAAAGAGGGGAGGAATGAAACATTCTCAGTAGCAGCAGTTTGGATCCTGTGGTTTCTACTGAGAGAGAGAGAGAGAAGAAAATGGGACAACTTGCTGCAAGCCAACTCATCACAATAACTTGGTGCGGACAATGTAACAATTCTATTTAATTATTTAAAATAAATAAAAATACAATTTTGCCTTTCAATTTTGTTCTGTTCCTTTTGCATCCTTTATTAGATGATTCTATTCCACCATTTCTTTGCTATTAGTGTAACTCTTGTCCCGCAAGTTGTCCTGTGGCAAAATGGTCATGGCGAGTTGTTCTGCAGCGAGCTGGCTGTGCTTGATTAACCATGCCAAAGTGTCATGAACCGAGGCGGAGAGACTGAGAAGCACTTGCCAATCTTACCTCTGCTGATTTTGCCTAGATTATAGAAACCTGGGTAGCCATTAAGACTGATATTATCCTTGCAGCTCAAATTTAGGAGCTTGGAGGAGAAGATGAGGTGATGTTTTCTCAGTAGAAATAGAGCTGAAGCATCTGCAGATGAACAAAACATTAAGTCTCGGTAGTTTTAACCACTGGAAAGAAATAAGTTCAGCTTTCTAACACTGTTAGTATTATTGAAACACTGAGCCCTGGAGCTACTTTGAAACTGATGCTGAATTCTTGGTAAAAATCTATCCTGTGGATTTTTAAAAGTTCATATTTATATGCGCCCTTCTCCGGAGACTCAGGGCAGCTTACAATTTTTGGAGCGCAACCAATGTGCTCAGCAATAGCCTTCCTTCCATTGTATATGCCTGCTTATTACTAATGGCATTTTTGCAAAGTCAGCTTTGCCCCAACAATCTTGGGTCCTCAATTTACCTACCTGAGAGGATGGAGGCTGAGTCAACCTTGAGCCTGGTGGGATTGAGCCTGCACTAATTGCAGGCAGCTGGAATTAAGTCCTAGGCATTTAACAGCCTGCACCATCAAGGCTTTTTAGGGGCAAACAAAACAAAAATTCAAGAAAATAGAACTTCAATCATGAGCTCAGAAAGATCCCATTTTGGGGCACATAAGCAGCATAAACTTATTTACTTAATATATTTGTGTGCTGCTTTCGTTCAAATCCCAAAGTGAGCAACATTCAGTTAAACTGCAAATATTAACAATAGCTTTAAAACAATGTGTGTGATCCCAGTTTTAGAAATGAAAGTTAAAAGCGAAAAGCAAATGATACATACAGCATTCATACCAAGACAGCAGTTTATAGGTCTTTAAGTAAGCCTGCTAGATTTCACTATAGTTTTCCGTGTGAATTTCAGCATTTCAGAGTGAATGTGCCTGTGCATGAAGATGGCCACGCCTTCAGGGGGCATTGAAATGCTTTGAGTCTGACTCAGTTGGCAGTCAGTGTGTCGCTTCAGTAGCAAATTAACTACACCAGTGGTTTCATACAATGTCCTCAAGGCACCCTTGGCATAATTGCTACAATATAGAGGCATGGCCATCTGTTGCTCTTCTTTTTAAAAATTACATTTATATGCTGCCCTTCTCCAAGACTCAGGGCTTACACATTTTGAGCACAACCCAATGGCTCAGCAATAGCCTTCCTTCCATTGTATATGCCTGCTTATTACTAAGCGGCATTTTTACAAAGTCAGCTTATTGCCCCCAACAATCTTGGGTCCTCAGTTTACCTACCCGAGAGGATGGAAGGCTGAGTCAACCTTGAGCCTGGTGGGATTGAGCCTGCAATAATTACAGGCAGCTGGAACTTAAGTGCAGGCATTTAACAGCCTGCACCACCAAGGCTCTTTGACATTGTCCTGCAAGTAAGATTAGAGTTAATGGAACTCAGTGTCTCCAGACCAAGAAATAATTCAAAACCAAACAAAAATCAATGGTATCAAAAGTACCCAAGGGATGAAACATGACCAACAGTTAGAATCTTTCTCTTGCAAGTGAATATATAGGTCCGTGATGGCAAATCTATGGCATGCAAAGCCATGTCGCCCATCACGCATGGCATTGCCTGTTTGTTTTCTGGGTTTCTGGCATGCATTTGCGTGTGACGATCAGATGTCTTTCGTGTGTGCGGCAGTGCCAAAAACTGGTGTGCACATGCACACCATCACTGATCTAGGCAGTCAAGGCTGAATTTAATTCAAAATGAGACCTGAACCAACCTTTAAAAAGGTTAAGAGAGTTGCTGTCCTCCACTTGTTTGACATTGTGGGCAAATGTCATTTCTCTTTCCTCAATCTATGTTCTAAAGTGTTGGTTAACTGTTCAAAATCATACCAATTTTTAACTTATTCCTGACCAGAGTGGCTTATTTGGACTAATAAACCAATTAATCAAATTATCTAGTTGTATAGGACATATAGTGTTTGAGAATAGAGCTCAGAGATCACTTTTGTGATTACAAAACTATTTTATGATGGTTTATTGTAGGTCAAAAAGGCACAAAATTTTCTGGATAGAGCTAGGCTCCAACATTAGCTCTCTTCACTTTAACATTAGCACTTACGGATCTTGAAATAGGTACAGTATCTTTAAAGACTTACCAAGAGATACAGGTGAGACTCATAAGATCTGAAGCACCCTTCTCCATGCAAATTGGAAGAATTGCATGGCCCTAGTTAATATTCCTGTATCAGTATGGCCTTGGAAAACAGTATTTTGTTTCTGAGCAATGCAGCTGTTCTCCAGTGGGATCTGAAGAAGGTTTTGGAAATACTATGTTCACATTTTCTTGAGAAGAAGCACAGAAAACTTTAATCTCATTTAAGGCCCTGATGGTTTGGTAGAGCAAAAGTGGATGAATGCACCAGGTTTGCTGTTTGCAGGGCAGGGGATGAAGGCAAAGGGCCATATCTTTTCAGTTCAACTTTTTAGACTACTTTTCTGTATTACATCTGTGTACGTGTGATGGGGGAAAATTATTTAACATGTTCTTCTGCTTCTAATAGCAGCTTGGATCTGTGGGCACTGGCTGATGAAATTTCTGAGATGCATTATCTTCTGTTAACTTTAAGAGACACAAATAATTTTATAACCTTATCTGCGAGGACTAGTGGTCAGCAGCAAAACAAAAAGGCTGCAATCCCCACCTGGAAATAGCCCCACTAAACTCTGAATGTTCCTATGGAACAAGCATTTCAGGAACTATGGAGAAGAGAGAAGGGCAAAATGCGAGTTGTGCAAAAATTCCTTGGCATCAATGGGAAAAAACAGAGAATGTTATGTCTTCATGTTGGATTGTGCTTTTTCTTTTTTTGTGGTAAAAGTCATGTTTGGCCTCTTCATCTCTCCTTTGACATTAGATCTGCTTCAGACGTTTCAAATTTTTGGTTGTTTTTGTTTCTTGGCTTAGGCTGGATTTGGTTATGGTTTACCTATATCGCCTGTATGCTCAGTACTTCCAAGGAGATCTGAAGCTCTATTCTCTAGAGGGTTATGGCACAGATGCTGTTGTCTTTATAAAGGTATGTCAGGGACCAGTTGTGGCGGCAAATTCCTTTCGGTTTAAAATACAAAACTTGTTCCTAGCAAGCTATTAACTCCGCCCTCCTTTCTTTTGGTGCAGGCTTTATCAACTGAGTCCATTGAAAAATTGCCGGTGTATAACAAATCGGCCTGGAAACATTACACAGCCAATCACTGACAGATGACTGGTGTGTCCCAGTAGCGAACCAAAGGACATGACGACATTCCGCAGCACATAGCAGCAGGAGGCCAGGCGTGCTGAGCCAAAGAGGTCCTTTCGCCTATGGTCAGCTTGCTTGTTAGTACCACTAGCACATATTTTAACGAGGAAGGATGCATCTCCCTATCCAAACTGGAGTCTGAAAAGCATATCATTGCCTAGAGTTTTCTACAGTGTTCATTTCTAACAAGTGGCATTTTTCCTTCTTTGCATCTTAAATTACTTCAGCAAATGCACCTTAGACTACTTGAGCAAAGTCAAGAGGATAAAAACCCGAACAGTGTGTTCAAATATTGTTCTGCTTAATCACCAGCCATTCCAGTGAACAATTTGTGGGATGGATTATTTCCTTTATATACCTCCTCTGGGATCAATTGCACTAGCGCAGCCTTGTGCTCTCAAGGATTTCAGAAGGGCTTTGTGAGAGAAACAATGTGAGCTTATCTCGTTTGTTCATTGTTTGTATTAAACATTATGTGGAATTGATTAACTGGTTGCTGTCAGCGTAAACAACTCTTTAGCTTGATATTTATAGGTATATATTTACAGCTAGACGTAGAAGTGCTTGAGCTTCATTTGAAAATTGAACTGTTTTAAATCTTCGTCACTGAAATAAATGATACTTCAAAGGACTTAAAGCACTTGGCTTGTCCAGGTATAGTGTTTTCCCAACTGGGGACAGCAAAGCAGATCTTTTAAGGATGCAGGGCCACCCATGTCCTAAGAAAGGAGTCCGGCCGCTGAGTTACTACCAAGTTAAGTAGGCAAAAGATTGTGATCTTATTTTTCCTCTGAGATATTAATGGATTTAAAAGTGTAT